>CM055118.1:854754532-855180223 GCA_029206835.1 Rana muscosa
AGTGAAGCAAATCAAGATACAAACATGCAACAATGCCTGACAAATTAGTTTATCTACATAACCAAACATAATCTGAGTGTGTCCCTTAGACACAATTTAATCAATGGGGGCACAGAGTTTGATAAAATGGTTTGTCTCCTTTATAAGGACATTGACTTTTTTTCTGGATTAATGCATTGTGAAGTTATTTGCCAATAAATTAAGGGGTATCAGTGCTTCTGCAATAGGGAATGGGATACAACTGTTAAGCAGTATGTGTGTGTGTGTGGGGGGAGCTTAAAGTGGTGTTCCGCCCTAAAAAAAAAAAAATACACCAAAATACTTTAAATACTTAAAAAAAAATTGAAAAAATAAATAAAAAATTACTCACCAGAAAGGGCGGTTGCTATGCGGAACTTGCTAATCTGCCTCTTCCTCCACCTCGGCAGGTCTTCTTCCTCCTCCTCCTCACGATGTCTTCTGGGGAATGTGGCGCGCTGCCTTCTGGGAACTGTGTGTATCCCAGAAAGCAGCCGCCCATTCACAAAGCGGTGCGAGCCTCGCACATGCGCAGTAGGAAACGGGCAGTGAAGCCGCAAGGCTTCACTGCCTGTTTCCCTTACTGAGGATGGCGGCGCCGGCACCCTCCACGATCGAGGGGTCGGCCCCGGGGGGGGGGGCTGACATCGCGGGCGCCTAGGACAAGTAAGTGTCCTTATTAAAAGTCAGTAGCTACAGTGTTTGTAGCTGCTATCTTTTAAAAAAAATAATAATCGCGGGTGGAATCCCACTTCAAACATACTTTATATGAGTAAAACTCTTACGCTTCCAGCTAAGTAGAGTCCATCTTTGTAAAGTGCAAAAGTGTTTATGCTTCCTTTCATATCAGTTCCTCTGGGCGATTCGTCTGAAGAAAAACAGAGTTTATGCAAGTTAAGGGAGCACAGAAGCGTATAACTTAATACATAGTTCAACTGCATATACAGTATACAGAACTGTGTAAACATTACGCCATCATAAAAAATCTAAATCCTATAATGGTCAATGGTATTTTATTATTTTAAGCGTATGTGTTTTTAAACTGATGTTCCATATGTAGCGCCCTCACCCCCTTCACCTGCCTTTGGCTCCTCGCAGGTAGAGAGGGCACACCACGCCACAAGCCCGTACCCTCCTGTGTAAAGAGGTTGAGCGGTGTGGTTAGCGGGTCTCCATGGCCAGAAACCAGAATCCTCCAGAGTATGGTTCTCACCTCTGTAATTGACAGAAATAAGTCCTTGTTCCCCCCAGTGACTTGAATGTCCACACCAGCTGCAACTCCAACGTAGAGTTTATTTTCTCTTTGCAAATAACACAGTCTCTGATAGATAAGGGTTGGAGCAAGAAGACAGGACAGCATAAGGTGTGGGAGAGGTCCATGCACAAACGTAATCACTTCACTGCTCAGCTTCTCAAGCAGACTCAGCTCAGATGGATAGTCTCCCTAGGTAGGGCTAGCAGCCAAATGGTACTCTAAATTAACCGCACAGTCTCTGCCACAGACTGGATGAACTCGGTCTCTGCCACAGACCTGGTGAACTTGGTCTCTGCCACAGACCTGGTGAACTTGGTGTTTTAAAGCTGGACCTTTCTGTAAGGAGAAGACATCCCTCCAGAGAGTTACCGGGCCACTTCCTTCACCGTGACTTTTCACCAGTCCCTCGGAACAGTTCCTCCCCCGGCCTCCTCGTCTAAGATACGGGTCCCCTCGCAAGGCGGCACCCTGGGATTCCTCGAACCTTGATGAGCCCCAGCTGAAGGTGCTGGGCCCAAGGCCTTTGCTGCAGTCCCAGGGCTAAAGGTGCCTGGGACTGATTCACCGACCTCTGCCCCTGGGCCAAAGGTGCCCAGGGCGGACAGGAACACACTCCTGGGGTAGGACCCCCGACCACGACAGAACGGACAGAACCCCGAACAGGCAGCGTCTGCCCCTTTTATATCCTCTCCCAGCATGCACAGCAGGCATACCACACCCACTGTATGGCTGCCGAGAGGGGACACACAAGGCACGGCACTGTATCAGCGGTTCAACCCTGGCCTACCATGGCAGCGCCACCTGCAGGCCACAGGGAACTGTACACTGATACTCTCCCTGTGGACAAAATGGTTGATAGAATCCTGACAATTAGGGTGTTTGAGCATAACTACCACTCAAACACTTTCCCTAAATTGAGGACCCCGCTACAATATATACATTATTTTTACTATATACTGTACATTATATGGAAAAGGTTCTTAGAGAACTATGGATTAGCTACAAAAACAGAGAGAAGCTACCAACTTAAGGGCCTGCTTTAAAAATTCTAAATGACTTGCATGTTCAGGAGGTGACAAGGCCTAGAAAAAAAAAGCGACTTCAAAGTCTATGATTATTGAGAGTGCTCAGTGTAAACCTTCCACAGCCAGCCAAGCCAGTTTATAGTAATGTTTGTGGTGTGACTCTCTGAAGAGATAGAGAAAAAAGTAAAATGTTGATCTGGTATTTCAAAGTTAATATAATGAAATTATTAACAAATTAATATGGTAGAATATTAGCTTTCAAGTGGATTGTTTATTTGCTGTTCAAGAAATTTCAGTCCAAGTTGGATTATTTTAAGTCAACAAAATATAAGTTACAGTGTAATGATTAATTACAATTTAGTATTATTTTTTTATGACTGGTCCCAGAGTCTCCTCTGCTCCCAGGAAGTGTGCCTTTAGCCAGCCTTTCTATGCAATGGTAGAGAAAATTAATTACGTAATTAAAATTACGTCAAGTATGCAATGGTAAAAAGCACAGACTCTCATTTGCAAGCCAGGTCATCTGTACAATCTGAAGATGCAAACTTTTAACTAAAAGCTGTAAGAAAAACAAATCAAGAGGGGCGCATGCGCGGAGTCTAGCGGGACGGACATGAACTGTTAGAGCTCCGCTCCGCTAAGGCAAAAAGCCACACATACAGGGGCACAAGCAGGACTTTGAATATCACAGCAAGATCGGTTGACACCCGGGAACCAACAGGCAAAGTTTGGACCGGTAATATGGTGTTAGGGGGAAACCGTGGCAAAAATAAAAATCCCCTCATGAAAGACACACAGGCGCGCTCAGCTGTGAAAATGGCGCCGGCTCCCTCATCTTACACTGCCTCAGTGCGCTCCAGTGGCAGAAACTTACTCAGCTAGACTCACCAACAGAGTCAGATACTGAACTAATTCCTTCACAAACTCCATCACAATTATCTGCAGCATCCCCTGCTTTACTACAACAATTTGAAAAAATGCTTCACAAGGCATTAAAGCAGACCTCTGACCAAATCACAAGTAATCTCACCAGAGAGATTAGAGAATTGGGAAACCACATGGCTGCTTTGGAACTAAGGGTAGATGAACTAGAAGTTAATACCCAAGAATACACATCTGAATTGGAAAACTTAAAAGAAGAGAACTGAATTCTTCAAGATAAGTTAGAAGACCATGAAAATAGGGCCAGGAGATCTAACCTACGCATAAGGGGTATCCCTGAGACAGTGACAGACCTGCAGTCCACAATCACAGCGCTGTTTCAAGAACTCCAGCCAGCCATCCCTATTGAACGCCTGGAATTGGAAAGAGTTCACCGAGCCCTCACCGCCAAAAAATCTGATGGCCCCCCAGAAATATAATAATATTTGTTCCTTTGACCTATAGTAATGGAATTTTACTAACAGCTGCTAGAGATAAAAAAGACTTAATTTTTCAAGGCCACAAGTACCAGCTGTTTGCTGACTTATCCCAAGTCACCATCGCTAAACGGCGCTCAATGAAAACTCAACTATTGGAACTTCAACGTCATAATATTGCTTATCAATGGGGCTTTACCTTCTCCATCAAATATTCCTGCAAAACTGCTAAAGAACTACACCAGACCCTACTGAAGCTGCATCTACTGCAAGATACAAACAGCCCTTCGCCACAACGCAGAAAAGCAGCCTCAACTTCGCCTAATGGAAATGCTCATCAAAATGCAGGGAAGAATGACAACCACCATTCCCATAAGAGGAGCCATTACGCACCCACTCCTCTGGACCACGAAGATTCAATGGACTGATGGACTTCTACTAATACCTTCGCTAAAAATTATCCAACTATAGGCTGGAACTCGAGCCCAAGATTTGTTTCTTCTACTAAAATTCGTGTCAAGGTTACATGCTTATAACCACGTTACATTTTATGCAAACCCCAATTCTCCAGACTCCCCAATAAGCCCGTTGGTTTTCCCGACGGGATTCCCGGCAAGCTTGCCTTGCACGCCGAGTGTACACACGGCCGTTCAAAAGAACCGACGTTCTTTTGAATGGCAAGAACGCGGTGACGTCATCGACTACGACGAGCCTGGCGCTCGTCACATTCGATGCCGTCGCCGCCATCTTGGCTAACTCGAACCAATAAATAGAATACAATATAATAAAAAATATGAATAAAATAAATACACAATCTAAAATGATAATGATGGATTAAGGTAATGAATAGGTACTAGAACCATAAAACAATCAAATAAATACATTAAAAGTGCAAAGTGCATGAAGAATACATAAAAACTTCAATAAATATGACAGTGAACACTGCTGTGCAAATATGCTAAAAAGTGCATAAACTAAGAAATCTGCACATTGCAGTGCAATGAACTGTGCACAAGTGAGACGGCTAATTGCAAAGTGCAATAAAGTGCTAAAGTGAATTGCAAAAAATATATATAACGTCCAATAAGCAATGGAACAGAAATAAAGATGTTGAACTCCAAAAGTTCATATGTGAAGAAGTGGCAAGTGGTGCCAGTGGAAAAATTGATAAATGATTTCTTCAAAGTGACGGTCCTGGAACTTTGCGTCTACAAGTGATTCTATGGTGAAAAGATGTGTGGATTTTGACTTCCGGTGTCACACACTAGGGTAATAGATGGCCTCTTACCTTGCGGTAATGAGGTAACCGCATGTGTTTAATTAGGGTCAGTAGTTCCTCTGTTATGGTCCTATCATCAGTAGAGAGACCTTATGCCAACCGCTGTGGTTCCTCGGATATAAGGTGGACCTATATTGTATCCAGGGGATTGCTTTCACCTCCCAGTGATGGCGGGGTTAAAAGGAAAAAGAATAGGGTCTCGATCCTCCTATACGAGCGGCGAGCTCGTTTGCTTCCGTCTGTCTGATTGCCTCTCCGTCCCTACGCGTGGCGCCACGATCACGTGACTTCATCAGGGGATCCCTACTGATCTACTGATGATAGGACCATAACAGAGGAACTACTGACCCTAATCAAACACATGCGGTTACCTCATTACCGCAAGGTAAGAGGCCATCTATTACCCTAGTGTGTGACACCGGAAGTCAAAATTCACACATCTCTTCACTATAGAATCACTTGTAGATGCAAAGTTCCAGGACCGTCACTTTGAAGAAATCATTTATCAATTTTTCCACTGGCACCACTTGCCACTTCTTCACATATGAACTTTTGGAGTTCAACATCTTTATTTCTGTTCCATTGCTTATTGGACGTTATATATATTTTTTGCAATTCAATTTAGCACTTTATTGCACTTTGCAATTAGCCGTCTCACTTGTGCACAGTTCGTTGCACTGCAATGTGCAGATTTCTTAGTTTATGCACTTTTTAGCATATTTGCACAGCAGTGTTCACTGTCATATTTATTGAAGTTTTTATGTATTCTTCATGCACTTTGCACTTTTAATGTATTTATTTGATTGTTTTATGGTTCTAGTACCTATTCATTACCTTAATCCATCATTATCATTTTAGATTGTGTATTTATTTTATTCATATTTTTTATTATATTGTATTCTATTTATTGGTTCGAGTTAGCCACTGTGCACCTTATATATCTTCACCAATACATGTTCATACCAGAAACAGCGCAACACCACCCCCCCCCTCTTCATTTCTATACCTAATTGGGTTAGGATTAACCCTTTCGGTGTCTGCGATAGTTTCCATTAGCTCTTCCACTTTCCCCTTCTTGGTAGCGCAGGAATAATCATCTTTAACAGTCGCCGCCATCTTGCTACACCCTACACTACCCTTGTATGCTACCGCACATGCGTCAAAGTCTTTTCGAGCATGCGCAGGTTTACCATGGACAGGTAAGCATACACACTCTGCAGTTTTCCCGTCGAGAAACCATACACACTAACGGTTTTCTCGGCTAAAAGCTCTCCCAGCAGCTTTCTTGCCGAGAAAACCGGTCGTGTGTACGAGGCTTCAAGGATCAAAATAGCTGTTTACTGCAAATGACCGAGTAGGAATTGATTACAAATAGGGGCTTTCTTTACCTAGATTCCCAAAGATTTACCCCTACCCATGCCATAAACAGAATATTAACTTAATTTATAAGGCCCTAACTACATTCTTTTTTTTTAATAACCTTATATATATTGTTTGGATAAGAATTAATTAAGTGTGTTATTAGATTTAGATTAAGGTAGTTAAAGTTATATAGAACAATGAATTAACCACAAGTTACTAAATAGGAGTGCAAAAATTGTCCCTCCAGGCAGATATGCCCTAATCCCCAACCCTCACCTTCATTATTATTTCATCTGACTTTATACTCGTTAACCACTTAACGACCGCTCACTGTATATATACGTCGGAATGGCACCGACAGGCACAATCACGTAGAGCATACGTGATTGCCTTTGTATAGTTGGGGGGTCCAATCGGACCCCCCTCCTATACAGTGAGCGGTGGCTAAGTGTCCAGGAGCGTTCCGGGATGAGGGGGCAGCCATTCGTTTCTGGCCACCCCCTCGCGATCGCTCCCGGCGAATGGAAATGCCCCCTCTGTCTGTGTCAGACAGAGGAAGCAGGAGGAAGTGATGTCATCTCTGGTGCGGCGCTCACATATACCGAGCGCCGTACAAGAGAAGACATCAGGTCAGTGCACACAACACTACACTGACACCAGGACACATAGGGACATAAATCGCCCCCCCCAGGCCCCCCCAGATCACCCCCCCAGCCCCCAGTCACAGTGTCACTGATTGCAGTGACCATTTATTTAGTGATCACTGCAATCAGTGACATTTGTGACTGTAAAAGTGTCACCAAAGTTCAGTCTTAGGTCCAGTGTAGCCCCCTAACCCCCCCTAATAAAGGTTTAACCCCCTGATCACCCCCCCCAGATAACCCTTTCACCCCCTATCACCACTGTCGCTAAGCGATCATTTTTCTGATCGCTGTCTTAGCGTCAGTGATGCCGATCGGCAGCCAGTATTTTTTTTTAGGTTTGCCGCATGTTTTTATAGCGTCAGGTACCCCAATATATTATCTAATAAAGGTTTAACCCCCTTGATCGCCCCTCAGGTAACCCTTTCACCCCCTATCACCACTGTCACTAAGCGATCGTTTTTCTAAACGCTGTCTTAGTGTCTGTGATGCAGATCGGTAGCCGGTAATTTTTTTTAGGTTCGCCGCAGGTTTTTATAGCGCCAGGTACCCCAATATATTATCTAATAAAGGTTTAACCCCCTTGATTGCCCCCCAGGTAACCCTTTCACCCCCTATCACCACTGTCGCTAAGCAATTGTTTTTCTAAACGCTGTCTTAGTGTCGGTGATGCAGATCGGTAGCCAGTAATTTTTTTTAGGTTCGCCGCATGTTTTTATAGCGTCAGGTACCCCAATATATTATCTAATAAAGGTTTAACCCCCTTGATCGCCCCCCAGGTAACCCTTTCACCCCCATCACCACTGTCGCTAAGCGATCGTTTTTCGTTTTTCTAAACGCTGTCTTAGTGTCGGTGATGCAGATCGGTAGCTGGTAATTTATTTTAGGTTCGCCGCAGGTTTTTATAGCGTCAGGTACCCCAATATATTATCTAATAAAGGTTTAATCCCCTTGATAGCCCCCCAGGTAACCCTTTCACCCCCTATCACCACTGTCGCTAAGCGATCGTTTTTCTAAACGCTGTCTTAGTGTCGGTGATGCAGATCGGTAGCCAGTAATTTTTTTTAGGTTCGCCACATGTTTTTATAGCGTCAGGTACCCCAATATATTATCTAATAAAGGTTTAACCCCCTTGATCGCCCCCCAGGTAACCCTTTCACCCCCTATCACCACTGTCACTAAGCGATCGTTTTTCTAAACGCTGTCTTAGTGTCTGTGATGCAGATCGGTAGCCGGTAATTTTTTTTAGGTTCGCCGCAGGTTTTTATAGCGTCAGGTACCCCAATATATTATCTAATAAAGGTTTAACCCCCTTGATCGCCCCCCAGGTAACCCTTTCACCCCCTATAACCACTGTCGCTAAGCAATTGTTTTTCTAAACGCTGTCTTAGTGTCGGTGATGCAGATCGGTAGCCAGTAATTTTTTTTAGGTTCGCCGCATGTTTTTATAGCGTCAGGTACCCCAATATATTATCTAATAAAGGTTTAACCCCCTTGATCGCCCCCCAGGTAACCCTTTCACCCCCATCACCACTGTCGCTAAGCGATCGTTTTTCTAAACGCTGTCTTAGTGTCGGTGATGCAGATCGGTAGCTGGTAATTTTTTTTAGGTTCGCCGCAGGTTTTTATAGCGTCAGGTACCCCAATATATTATCTAATAAAGGTTTAACCCCCTTGATAGCCCCCCAGGTAACCCTTTCACCCCCTATCACCACTGTCGCTAAGCGATCATTTTTCTAAACGCTGTCTTAGTGTCGGTGATGCAGATCGGTAGCCAGTAATTTTTTTTAGGTTCGCCGCATGTTTTTATAGCGCCAGGTACCCCAATATATTATCTAATAAAGGTTTAACCCCCTTGATCGCCCCCAGGTAACCCTTTCACCCCCATCACCACTGTCGCTAAGCGATCGTTTTTCTAAACGCTGTCTTAGTGTCGGTGATGCAGATCGGTAGCTGGTAATTTTTTTTAGGTTCGCCGCAGGTTTTTATAGCGTCAGGTACCCCCATATATTATCTAATAAAGGTTTTAACCCCCTGATTTCCCCTAGTTAACCCTTTCACCAGTGATCACCATATAAGTGTTACGGGTGACGCTGGTTAGTTAGTTTGCTTTTTATAGTGTCAGGGCACCCGCCGTATATAACCCAATAAAGGTTTAACCCCCTGATCGCCCGGCGGGTGATATCAATTAGGTTTTAGCGTCAGAGAGGGTCTGCGTCACACCCCAGGCAGCGTCAGGTTAGTGCCAGTAACGCTAACACCCACGCGTGAAGCATACACCCCCCTTAGTGGTATAGTATCTGAACAGATCAATATCTGATCTGATCAGATCTATACTAGCGTCCCCAGCAGTTTAGGGTTCCCAAAAATGCAGTGTTAGCGGGATCAGCCCAGATACCTGCTGGCACCTGCATTTTGCCCCTCCGTCCAGCCCAGGCCACCCAAGTGCAGTATCGATCGATCACTGTCACTTACAAAACAAAAACACACATAACTGCAGCGTTCGCAGAAACAGGCCTGATCCCTGCGACTCCAGTGCTGTAGGAGGTGATTTCACCACCACAGTTAAAAAAAAAAAGCAAATATGCCGAAGCATTGGGGCAGCAGGGGCGCGTACATACGGTCGAAATTCCAACGGAGGCTTGCCCGTGGAAAAGTCCGACCATGTGTGTGCGGCATAACTTTTTTGCGGGAGGATGCCCCCATGCTTCGGCATATATAAATGGTGCGTGTATGCCCATCATTGGAAGTGGGTGGATGAAGGGCGGTATTCTAATGGTGGGCATACCCACCGATCAATCTCTTTTTTCGTTCAGCCAACTGGCTGCATGAAAAAAAAAGATTACAATACATGTCCAACAAGGACCAGCAATGTACTGGTATGTTGCTGGACTTTGAATGTTTATACCAGAATGATGCCTGCGGGTTTAGGTATCATCTTGGTATCATTCTTTTCAGCCAGCGGCCGGCTTTCATGTAAAAGCAATCCTAGCGGCTAATTAGCCTCTGGACTGCTTTTACAAGCAGTGGGAGGGAATGCCCCCCCCGGATATAAAAAGTGCCATTGGGAAATTGTGAAAGCATTTTATCACACCGATCTTGGTGTGGTCAGATGCTTTGAGGGCAGAGGAAAAATCTAGGGTCTAGAAGACCCCAGTTTTTTCAAAAAAAGAGTACCTGTCACTACCTATTGCTATCATAGGGGATATTTACATTCCCTGAGATAACAATAAAAATGATAAAAAAAAAAAATACTTGGAAGGAACAATTAAAAAAAAAAAAAAAAAGCAAAATTAATAATAAAAAAAAAAAAAAAAGCACCCCTGTCCTGCCCTTACCCAATGGCGAATGCAAGTGTCGGTCTGGCGTCATATGTAAACAGCAATTGCACCATGCATGTGAGGTATCACCGCGAAGGTCAGATCGAGGGCAGTCATTTTAGCAGTAGACCTCCTCTGTAAATCTACTGGGGTAACCTGTAAAGGCTTTTAAAAATGTATGTAGTTTGTCACCAATGCGCGTTTGTGCGAAATTTTAAAGCATGTTGTGTTTGGTATCTATGTACTCGGCCTAAGATCATCTTTTTTATTTCATCAAACATTTGGGCAATATAGTGTGTTTTAGTACATTAAAATTAAAAAAAGTGTATTTTTTAACCCAAAAAATGCGTTTGAAAAATCGCTGCGCAAATACTGTGTAGAAAAAAAAATGCAACACCCACCATTTTAATCTGTAGGGCCTTTGCTTTAAAAATATATATAATGTTTGGGAATTCAACATAATTTTCTTGCAAAAAAAAAATGTTTTCATGTAAACAAAAAGTGTCAAAAAGGGCTTTGTCTTCAAGTGGTTAGAAGAGTGGATGTAAGCTTCCTAATGTTGTGTATAAAATGCCAGAACAGTTCAAAACCCCCCCAAATGACCCCATTTTGGAAAGTAGACACCCCAAGCTATATACTGAGAGGCATGTCGAGTCCATGGAATATTTTATATGTTGACACAAGTTGCGGAAAAACGACAATTTTTTTTTTTTTGCACAAAGTTGTCACTAAATGATATATTGCTCAAACATGCCATGGGCATATGTGGAATTACACCCCAAAATACATTCTGTTGCTTCTCCTGAGTACGGGGATACCACATGTGTGAGACTTTTTGGGAGCCTAGCCACGTACGGGACCCCAAAAACCAAGCACCGCCTTCAGGCTTTCTAAGGGTGTAAATTTTTGATTTCACTTCTCACTGCCTATCACAGTTTCGGAGGCCATGGAATGCCCAGATAGCACAAACCCCCCCAAATGACCCCATTTTGGAAAGTAGACACCTCAAGCTATTTGCTGAGAGGTATTGTGAGTATTTTGCAGATCTCGCTTTTTGTCACAAAGTTTTGAAAATTGAAAAAAAAAAAAATATATATATATATATATATTTTCTTTCTTCATTTTCAAAAACAAATGAGAGCTGTAAAATACTCGCCATTCCTCTCAGCAAATAGCTTGGGGTGTCTATATTCCAAAATGGGGTCATTTGGGGGGGTTTTGTGCGATTTTGGCATTTTATGGCCTTCGAAACTGTGATAGGTAGTGAGGAGTGAAATCAAAAATTTGTGCCTAGAAATCCTGAAGGCGGTGCTTGGTTTTCGGGGTCCCGTACGCGGCTAGGCTCCTAAAAAGTCCCACACATGTGGTATCCCCGTACTCAGGAGAAGCAGCAAAATGTATTTTGGGGTGCAATTCCACATATAACCATGGCATGTGTGAGCAATATATCATTTAGTGACAACTTTTTGTAATTTTTTTTTGTCATTATTCAATCACTTGGGACAAAAAATATATATTCAATGGGCTCAACAGGCCTCTCAGCAATTTCCTTGGGGTGTCTACTTTCTAAAATGGGGTCATTTGGGGGGGTTTTGTGCTATTTTGGCATTTTATGGCCTTCGAAACTGTGATAGGTAGTGAGGAGTGAAATCAAAAATTTGCGCCCTTAGAAATCCTGAAGGCGGTGCTTGGTTTCCGGGGTCCCGTACGCGGCTAGGCTCCCAAAAAGTCCCACACATGTGGTATCCCCGTACTCAGGAGAAGCAGCCAAATGTATTTTGGGGTGAAATTCCACATATAACCATGGCATGTGTGAGCAATATATCATTTAGTGACAACTTTTTGTAATTTTTTTTTTTTTTTTTTTTTAGTCATTATTCAATCACTTAAGACAAAAAAAAAAAAATTCAATGGGCTCAACATGCCTCTCAGCAATTTCCTTGGGGTGTCTACTTTCCAAAATGGGGTCATTTGGGGGGGTTTTGTACTGCCCTGTCATTTTAGCACCTCAAGAAATGAGATAGGCAGTCATAAATTTAAAGCTGTGTAAATTTCAGAAAATGTACCCTAGTTTGTAAACTCTATAACTTTTGCGCAAACCAATAAATATACGCTTATTGAATTTTTTTTTACTAAAAACATGTGGCTGAATACATTTTGGCCTAAATGTATGACTACAATTGAGTTTATTCGATTTTTCTTATAACAAAAAGTAGAAAATATCATTTTTTTTCAAAATTTTCGGTCTTTTTCCGTTTATATCGCAAAAAATAAAAATCGCAGAGGCAATCAAATACCATTAAAAGAAAGCTCTATTTGTGGGAAGAAAAGGACGCAAATTTCGTTTGGGTACAACATTGCATGTCCGCACAATTTGCAGTTAAAGCAGCGCAGTGCAAAATTCTGAATTCACCTCTGGTCCTTTAGCTACCAAATGGTCCGGGGCTTAAGTGGTTAAAGAAGTTTAATTACTTAAGCCAACGAAACTTGAGGCAAATGTCCTTGGAAATTAGCAAAGTAATGAATTAATTACCAGCAACCCATCCACACATGCATCCCTTTGGATGCTCTTATTATAGGGCTTTTTCCCAGCATGCAGATGGTCCGTGTGTCCTCTTTAGCCGTCCACCCACACTTATTAAGTGTGTGTCCGATGTGGGCGTTTTTTCCCCTGATAGGGAAGTATTTTCCCTACCACGGGTTAGTTTTTGATTCTTGTATCTTGATATTTGATTTAAAACAAACAATGTATTTTCCAACTTCTTTTATTCTCATTTTCACTCTTTCTCCTATCCCAGACGTTACCGGAAACTTTCTTTCTCTCCTATTTTTCAGGTTCACACAGGTCGACCCATTAAGTCAGAGAGAAGCACCTCCTGGTAAGTTTTTGCCTCTTAAACAGTTGTCATGGCACCAATAAATATCTTATCCCTAAATGTACAGGGCATAAATGTTCAGCAGGAAAAGGACCAAGGCATTCCGCACCTTTCACGCAAAAAAGGCACACATTGTATGCTTACAAGAGACCCATTTTACCAAAGATACACCAAAATGTATGTCCCCCTTCTACCCACAAGCTTTTACGGCTTCTGCCAACACTAAACAAAGAGGGACTCTCATAGCATTCCATCGATCCACCCCTTTTACTCTATTATCTGAAATAAAGGACCCAGAGGGCAGATACTTAATACTATTGGGACATATAATAGACAAGGCAGTTACGATTGTCTCGTATTATGCTCCCAATAGACATCCTTCTTCATTCATGTCGGACCTCCTGCAAGTGGTAAATACTAGGGTTGTCCCGATACCACTTTTTTAAGACCGAGTACAAGTACCGATACTTTTTTCCAAGTACTCGCCGATACCGAATACCGATTTTTTTTTTTTAAAAGAGATTAAAAAAAAGTAATTATTTTTTTTACAATTTTTTTTTTTTTTTTTACAATTTTTTTTATTTATTTATTGATTGATTTTTTATAATGTTTTCTTTTTTTAAGGGGTGGGGGGTGGACAGTGTCAGTGTGTTTTTTCTTCTATTTTATTTTATTTATTTTTTACAATTCATTTCTTTATTATTTATTTTTTTATTAATTTTTTTATTTTTTTATCAGCCCTGTTGGGGGGCTTTGGTGAGATATCAGGGGTCTTAACAGACCTCTGACATCTCCCCTTTGAGACAGAGAAAGGGACTAGGGACAGATTCCCCAGTCCCTTTCTCAGCAGCCTCTGCTGCGCTGAAAATGAATGGAGAGAAGACCGCGGCTTCTCTTCATTCATAAACTAAAACATTGTAAACACAGTTTACGATGTTTCAGTTATGTGAATGGACAGAGTCAGTGATCACTGACTCTGTACATTCCGAACAGTAAGGAGCCAGATTTACCGGCTCCTACCTCCGCTCTCCATCCTGACAGATGGAGGGGGTGGAGGAGGAGAACAGAGGGGGATGGCAGCACGGAGGGGGACACGGATTGGGACGGCAGCACGGAGGGACACACGGATTGGGACGGCAGCAAAACGGAGGGGGCTGGAGGAGGATACGGGGACAATCAGCGGTGATCGTGTGTGGGGGAGCTACAAGCACCGATAACCGCTGATTTTAAAGCAGCTGATACCCGCGCGAGGGGGGGAGAGAGAGAGAAGTGGACTCGGAGAAACTACTTTTAAATATATACAGCGGTGATCGGTGCTGGTAACTTCCCCCACCGCACTGATCACTGCTGATCACAAGTATCGGGTGAAGCATCGGGAGCATTTGCCCGAGTACAAGTACTCAGGCAAATGCTCGGTATCGGTGCCGATACCGATACTAGTATCGGTATCGGGACATCCCTAGTAAATACCCATAAAATCGGAGCGGTGATCATGGGTGGGGACTCTAATCAGGTTCTGTTTCCTTTTCTTGATAAATCACCATACACCCCACACAGAACACCTGTAACGACACCCCGTGTATGAAAGGGGTTAACGTCGTTTAGGATATTCCATTCCCAAACACAAGGCAGCTATCAGACACTCCAACCAGCCGAATAAGACCCCAAACGAGTAATTCTCCCCCAAATACAAGACGACTCTCTATATGAGGTTCAATCATGAATCACAATCTTTATTGAAAAGACTACAAGTTATATACACAGTCAAAAGAGGAGGTGCATCCATATTCTGCTCATATTACTCTGAAAATACACCTGTGACCAGACCTAATTAACTAATTCCTTTAAGCAGGCTGGCTGTCTCCTAAACTACAATACACATTATCACAGGACTCCTTCATACAATACAGGGTCAATTAGCACAAGCCACAATAAAAAGATCCTTAGAAGTTAGCCTGGACTCATTTACAGTGGGTACGGAAAGTATTCAGACCCCCTTAAGTTTTTCACTCTTTGTTATATTTCAGCCATTTGCTAAAATCATTTAAGTTCATTTTTTTCCTCATTAATGTACACACAACATCTCAGATTGACAGAAAAACACAGAATTGTTGACATTTTTGCAGATTTATTAAAAAAGAAAAACTGAAATATCACATGGTCCTAAGTATTCAGACCCTTTGCTGTGACACTCATATATTTAACTCAGGTGCTGTCCATTTCTTCTGATCATCCTTGAGATGGTTCTACACCTTCATTTGAGTCCAGCTGTGTTTGATTATACTGATTTGACTTGATTAGGAAAGCCACACACCTGTCTATATAAGACCTCACAGCTCACAGTGCATGTCAGAGCAAATGAGAATCATGAGATCAAAAGGAACTGCCTCAAGAGCTCAGAGACAGAATTGTGGCAAGGCACAGATCTGGCCAAGGTTACAAAAAATGTTTTGCTGCACTAAAGGTTCCTAAGAGCACAGTGGTCTCCATAATCCTTAAATGGAAGACGTTTGGGACGACCAGAACCCTTCCTAGAACTGGCCATTCGGCCAAACTGAGCTATCGGGGGAGAAGAGCCTTGGTGAGAGAGGTAAAAAAGAACCCAAAGATCACTGTGGCTGAGCTCCAGAAATGCACCCGGGAGATGGAGAAAGTTGTAGAAAGTCAACCATCACTGCAGCCCTCCACCAGTCGGGGCTTTATGGCAGAGTGGCCCGATGGAAGCCTCTCCTCAGTGCAAGACACATGAAAGCCTGCATGCAGTTTGCTAAAAAACACCTGAAGGACTCCAAGATGGTGAGAAATAAGATTCTCTGGTCTGATGAGACCAAGATAGAACTTTTTGGCCTTAATTCTAAGTGGTATGTGTGGAGAAAACCAGGCACCGCTCATCACCTGTCCAATACAGTCCCAACAGTGAAGCATGGTGGTGGCTGCATCATGCTGTGGGGGTGTTTTTCAGCTACAGGGACAGGACGACTGGTTGCAATCGAGGGAAAGATAAATGTGGCCTAGTACAGGGATATCCTGGACGAAAACCTTCTCCAGAATACTCAGGACCTCAGACTGGGCTGAAGGTTTACCTTCCAACAAGACAATGACCCTAAGCACACAGCTAAAATGACGAAGGAGTGGCTTCACAACCACTCTGTGACTGTTCTTAAATGGCCCAGCCAGACCCCTGACTTAAACCCAATTGAGCATCCCTGGAGAGACCTAAAAATGGCTGTCCACCAACGTTTACCATCCAACCTGACAGAACTGGAGAGGATCTGCAAGGAGGAATGGCAGAGGATCCCCAAATCCAGGTGTGAAAAACTTGTTGCATCTTTCCCAAAAAGACTCATGGCTGTATTAGATCAAAAGGATGCTTGTACTAAATACTGAGCAAAGGGTCTGAATACTTAGGACCATGTGATATTTCAGTTTTTCTTTTTTAATAAATCTGCAAAAATTTCAACAATTCTGTGTTTTTCTGTCAATATGGGGTGCTGTGTGTACATTAATGAGGAAAAAAAATGAACTTAAATGATTTTAGCAAATGGCTGCAATATAACAAAGAGTGAAAAATTTAAGGGGGTCTGAATACTTTCCGTACCCACTGTACATTACAACAGACAGACAGGTGGTTGGAGTTGATGACATTAGCATCATTAAGCAATAGACGGCCTGTTTCATTGAACTTCCTGGAATGCCCAAATAAGGAGTTATACTTCCTGTGCATAGACCTCACAGTGTACAGGGAATAACATCTTCATATTTCTTGAGAGATATTGTTAATGAATATTACTGTCCCATTTGAAGTAGTCCAAGATATATTTTCATATTTTGTCACCCTGTGCCCAAAAGTGACTCCCGTTACAACACCGATCAAATTACCCCTCTCTCAGCTCCTCTCTAAATATAATTTGGTGGATACCTGGCGAGAAAGTAACCCGACAAAAAAAAGGTACACTTATTTTTCACATCCCCACCAATCCTTTACCCGGATTGACCATATTCTCATAACTATAGGTATGGTACCAGAATTATTGACTTCTGATATCATCCCCATACCATGGTCCGATCATAATGCGGTATACACAACCTTAACCTCAACCATACCAAGAGCCCATGATCCAACTTGGTATCTCCCTGATATAATGCTCAAAAATACATCTCAATGTTTGAAAGTTGAACAGGCTTTAAAAGAATACCTACAACATAACAACACATCAGACATTTCCCCTCTAATTCTATGGGAAGCTCACAAACCAGTATTACGGGGAGCCATTCAGAGGCAAATGACCTTATTCAAAAGGGAACGCAAACACCTTGCTCACAAACTGGAAAAAGAATTTAATAGAGCGTCCATATCTTTCCAAGACATACCCTCTCCAACCACAAAATCCCATTTAGAAAAAATACTCGTAGAATATGACTTATTTCTAACGCTATCGGTTGACAAAACCTTTAAACGCGCTAGACATAATCTATATACGAAATCGAATAAACCAGGCACATACCTAGCAAGAACACTAAATTCACTAAACAAATCATTCAAACCAAATTCGCTTAAAGATATCCAAGGACATTTATACTTGCAATCCAGACAAAATAACCCACAAATTTAAAACACATCTCGAATCCCTGTATAAATCAGCTACAGATTTTAATATTAACAATGCAGACTCTTTCTTCTCTAATATTACCCTACCAGATTTAACTATGGACCAGCAGAAACTTTTAGAAGAACCTATAAGAACCGAAGAAGTAGCTGACTCCATTAAAGACCTAAAAATTTACAAAAGACCAGGTCCAGATGGATACTCGGCCTTATATTATCAAACGTTTACAGAGATTCTCCCCTTTGTTTTATCCAAGGCTTTTAATGTACTTTTAGAAGGTCAATCCTTTAGACCAGAATCACTAACAGCAATACTATGCATGATCCCGAAACCTTCTTCTGACGACGCCTCCTGTGCAAATTATCACCCCATTTCGCTATTAAACATAGACATAAAAATATTAGCAAAAATCCTAGCAAAACGTCTTAATCGATTTATAGGTAAACTAATACATAGAAACCAAGTTGGCTTCATGCCAAATAGACAAGCGGGTGATAACGTGCGCAGGGTGGTACTTCTAGCATATATAGCTAAAAAGTGACAAATCCCCTCATGTTTTCTATCCTTAGATATTAAATGGGCATTTGATACTGTTTTGTGGCCCTACATGCAATATGTCCTACAAAAATGGGGGTTCGGGACACATTTCATGAAATGGATAGAAGCACTTTACAATAAGCCTAAAGCATATGTAAAATATGCAGGATATAACACACGTCAAGGTTGCCTACTATCCCCTCTTTTATTTGCCCTAATCCTAGAACCACTGGCCCAACACATTAGGATGAATCCCACGATTACTGGTATTGAAGTAGGAGGTATGCATCACAAACTATGTATGTTTGCGGATGACATTCTCCTTTTCCTATCATTCCCACAAGTCGCAGGCCCCAATCTTTTAAATGCCCTAAACAAATTTGCAACCTTTACTGGCTTAGCCATCAATCCCAAGAAATGTCTTGCTCTAGATATATCACTAACCGAAGCAGAACTGGTTCCAGCCAGGGGGGCTCTCCCCTTTGGCTGGGCAGAAAAGTATATTCCATACCTAGGAATTCAACTAACATCCTCACATAAAGATTTATTTTCAGCCAATTACCCTTCTCTACTGAAACAGATCACAAATTTATTAAAGCAATGGTCGCAACTCCCCCTCTCATGGATAGGTAGAATCAACACAATTAAAATGACCATCTTGCCCAAATTACTTTACTTATTTAGAACCCTACCGATCCCAATTCCATCATATCTCCTGAGACTGGTACAAAATAGAACAACAACTTTTGTCTGGAGCACTTCCGAACCACGCATCCCCGCACACACGCTATATCTCCCCAGATCCCAGGGGGGCTTTCGTCTCCCTAACTTTGCCAATTATTACTAAGCAGCCCATCTGGCCAGACTTCCCAAATCAAATATCCCACAAATCAGGAAGCACCATTATGGACCTGTATAGAAGCTTCAGAATGTGACCCATTATCTATATCTAACTTAATCTGGCTTCAGGCCAAAAACCGACATGAAATACAAAACCCCATAATCAAACACTTCCTGTCACTTTGGGACAATCTGAAAATAAAATACCATCTCAAATCACAACACAATCCTTCACTATCCTTTTTCAAAAACCCAGATTTCTACCCAGGGTGGATATATCCTAAATCTTTTAAGGCCTGGTCAACATCAGGAATCCTAACATTACAAGATTTAACCACATCAAACTCCTTCCTAACCTTTCCAGAAATCAAAGACAAATACAATTTGCCAGAATCAGAATCATTTAGATATTCCCAAATAATTTTTTTTTACTGACCTTTCATAAATGACCACACCCCTTTGTCTCACCTTTCCAGTTTTGAGTTAATGTGTAAAAAAGACCCACTTGCCAGAGGTGTGATCTGACATATGTTCAGAAATGGGAAGAAGACTTAGGTCAGAAACTAGATGATGCAAATTGGTCCAGTATTTGGTCATACACCAAAGCATCCTCGCCCAATGTTATGGCACTGGAGACAAACTACAAAGTCTTAACCCGATGGTACCTGGTGCCAGATAGAGTGGCCAAATATTCACCAAATCACTCAGCTCTCTGTTTCAGGGGCTGTTCAGAAACAGGTACACAACTATATACATGGTGGGCTTGCCCTATTAGTCCAACTATTCTGGAAATAAATATTTGAAATAACCTCCAAAATGTTCCTAACAGTAGTAGTACAAGACCCCTTCATACTCAACTGAAACAAAACTATTTATCATCTTGCCAATTTAAATTATTTATTCAACTTTTAACGGCTGCAAAACAAACAATAGCGAAAGCTTGGAAGTCTACAACAATAGAGTTGGCTGAAACCAAAAACAGAATGCACATTGTAATGTCGCATGCCAAAATGACAGCCATCGACCGTAACCAGACTTCAAAATTTCAAAAATTATGAACCCATGGATAAAGTACCACCTACCTTCAAACTTTAACAACTTGGTCCTTTTGCCATGGTAAGTGTTTAATACAATACTAGGAGGTCACTCTCTTGCCCACTTATAAAGTGATAACATCATTCACTATACTGACGCCTGGATCGACCTTGTGAACCATCTCTCTGTCATCTATCTATCCTTTCTTTCCCTCTTTTTCTATCCTCTCTACTCTTTATTTTTGTTATTTAATTTATCATTATTTCAATGATATATGCTCTATGTCAATTGCATCTATTTCGAATGATTTTCACTTATCCGTAATAAGTTTAATAGTTTGTGTAAGTTTTTATACCAATATAGCTTAGATAACCCAATAGGATTAACTACCCTTGGTAGTTAGTTGAAACTCACTACGGAGTAACCACCGCAAGCTACACAATTATATATATATATATATATATATGTTTATATTCATCATAGAGCTTTATGAATTGTTTCCTTGTATATGTACACATTGTATCCTGATATTGTTGTATAACCAATAAAACGTTTTGACAAGGAAAAAAAAATCAAAATGTAAATTCCCTCAATAACTCAAGTCTCAGATTTGGGTGAACACCAATGGGCTCAAATGCCTATGGGCTTCTTTTACCTCTTGAACATTCCCTATCATTTGGCTTTTTAGGCTGGGCAGTACAAAAGACGTCAATTATGTTACTATTGGCCTTCCTCAAAGATGTCAAATTTGTTCCTATTGGCTTTTCTAAAATATGTCAAATATGTTCCTATTGGCCTTCCTCAAAGATGTCAAATATGTTCCTATTGACCTTTCTCAAAGATGTCAAATATGTTCCTATTGGCCTTCCTCAAATCTGTCAAATATTTTCCTATTGGCCTTCCTAAGAGATAATCAATATCTGCTTCATCTTTCTTACATGGAGTCATTCTTTACATTTGGCAAATGTTTTAAGGTACCTACAGTGTATCATATACTTTGATGAAACAGTTATGTGTACCTTCTTTCCAATCACCTCTTCCAATAAAAGCCAGCAAGGCTATATCAGCAGAGAATTAACTAAAAAAAAACATTATTTCATTATATTTTTGTAAAAAGTTAAGTCTGGAAATTATGCATTTACCAGCCGTTTGCCAATCCATTGGGCTAAGGACTATAACCATCTGTGTCTCTGGGTTAATAGACAGTAGCTGTCCTCCTTTACAGCCCACGTACAAGTCAGACGTTGCACTCCAGCAATGTGTATTGGGTATAACAAATGGTTTTCGTAGTTCTCTTGGCTTGAATACAAATATAAAATAAAAATGTAATATTAGAGAATACTCTTATGCTTTGATACACTGTTCCAAAAAATCTTTACCTGATGTATTATTTAAGGAACAAAACAACGTAAAATAAGAATATAAAATTTGAATAAACATTTTTTTTTTCTACTCTGAATAGAAGCACCAAGCAGCCAAGCAAGCACCCTCTCTTAAAGGCATATCTAGACCCCAAAACAAAATTTTTATAATTTTTTTTTCTCTTAATTTTTACCTGGGAATCCTGTAAGTAACATATTTCCTGGCCCTTTGTGGCTATACTCATTTCTCTACTGTATCTATGGAGGCAGTTATGGTTGTCACACAGGCTGGACTTCACACATGTCTGCTTTTGTTGTTTCTAGTTCATCTCATAGGAGGTAACATGGACACTGCATTTGTGGCACAATCAATAGATGATTGCAAAAAATGTTCTTAGCCTGAAAAAAAAAAATATTGCAGAAACCACTGTTAAGCTGCAATATATTAAATTTTTGTTTTGGGGTTTAGATACACTTTAAAGGGTATGTTAACCATAAAACTGTTGGTGCTATATAAAGCCTGTATAATAATAAAACTGATAGTGAATATATGCATGGCTGTAATATTTATTCTTATAAAAGTCACCTAATATTTAATTTTCATAAGATACCTGGGGATTCTGTCAGCTCTACTCATTTCCTCTTTCAATCTGACCACACTAAGCACAGTTTATGACATGGTCAGTTTGCATCACAGGGCTTGCTGATCGGAGGTACAGCAAGCCTGTACTCTCGTAATCAGTTTTGCCTCTACCCCTCCATTTCCAGCCCCGTCATTCCCTACTCTTATCAAAAGTAGAAAAAAACCTATTTGACTATACATTAGGAAGCATAAATCTGTGTAAAGTTCTTTTGGAATTGTCTACTAAAAACGAAATACTTTAAACATTTAAAAATAATGTGCAACCAAATTTATCTGAAGCATGCCGTAATACTTTTTGTGAATTTATTGCGACAAGTTTGAATTTTGAATAAAGAAAATAATTTACGGAAATAAAAATATCACACACTTAATGCTTTTGTAAACTGAGACCAAAATAACAAACATATACGGTATAAAGAATCCTCTATGCTCTTCTGCAAAAAAAAAAAAAAAAAATTATGCTCTATAGCAGGGGTCTTAAACTGGTGGCCCTCCAGCTGTTGCAAAACTACAAGTCCCATGAGGCATTGCAAGGCTGACAGTTACAAGCATGACTCCCACAGGCAGAGGCATGATGGGACTTGTAGTTTCACAACAGCTGGAGGGCCACCAGTTTGAAATCCCTGCTCTATAGGCTACTACTGGTATGGACATAACTACTTACCATGAATACTTCTGCTTCATCACCTAATAAACCCGCAATGGCTGGTACTGGCATCTGAGGTCCAAGGTATGAGAGTTCAGTATCAATTTGAGAAGTAAAGTACTCATTATCTGCATTTACTGTACCATCCTCATTGGGAAGTTTAATTTGCCTGTTGGTTAAATGCAGTGTTAAAATTGAGTGAAATGGTAAATGAGGTTTAATGTTGATAAATGTAAAGTTATGCACTTGGGGGCTAATAATATGAATGCATCATACATACTAGGGGGAGTACAACTGGGGAAATCCATAGTGAAGAAGGATCTGGGGGTTTTGTTACATCATAAGCTTAATAATAGCATGCAATGCCAAGCTGCGGTTTCCAAAGCGAGCCAAGTCCTTTCTTGTATTAAGAGAGGTATGGACTCCAGAGAGAGATATCATTTTACCCCTGTACAAATCATTAGTAAGACCTCATCTGGAATATGCAGTTCAGTTTTGGGCACCAGTTCTCAAAAAGGATATCGGGGAACTGGAGAAAGTGCATAAAAGGGCAACTAAACTTATAAGAGGCATGAAGGAGCTCAGCTATGAGGAAAGATTAGAGGAACTGATTTTATTCACTCTTGAGAAGAGAAGATTAAGGGGGAATATGATCAACATGGACAAATACATAAGGGGTCCATATAGTGAACTTGGTGTTTAGTTATTTACTTTAAGGTCATCACAGAGGACCAGGGAGCACTCTTTACTTCTAGAGGAAAAGAGATTTCATCTCTATGCACAGAAAGGTTTCTTCACAGTAAGAGCTGTGAAAATGTGGAATAGACTCCCTCAAGAGATGGTTCCGGTCAGCTCAGTAGATTGCTTTAAAAAAGGCTTCTTGGATTCTTTCCTAAATGTAGATTATATAACTGGATACTAACATTTATAGGTAAAGTTGATCCAGGGAATATCCGATTGCCTCTCGGGGGATCAGGAAGGAATTATTTCCCCTGCTGGAGCAAATTGGATCATGCTCTGCTGTTTTTTTTTTGCCTTCCTCTGGATCAACTGTGGGTATAGGATTGTGTACATAGGATTGTATGTTTTTTTTTTTTTTCCTCTTTTATTGGTTGAACTAGATGGACTTATGTATTTTTTCAACCTGACTAACTATGTAACTATGACATTTTTGTTAGGGTTAGAGCTGAACTCCAGGTAAACAATAAAATACACAAATGAAATACATACTGTATATTCAACCAGTTTTACCTGCCTACCTGTCTAAGGATTGTATTTCTGGCTATCCAGTTTTAAGATTTACACAGCTCTGCCAAACACCACAGCCAGATTTTTCTCTGCTGCAATTAAGTATCACCGAGAGGTCTCCCTCCTCCCCTATGCTATTTTTCTTTTACTAATCCTAATCTCTCATGTATAGGAGATGGAGAGTGGAAGAATTTTTTTACATCCAGCCTGGGTGACAACCATAGTTCCTTCCATAGATGAAATGGAGGGAGGGAGTGTGATCACCCTAGGACAAACAGCATGTTTTTTGTAGGACTACCAGGCAAAAATAAAGCAAAAAAGACCTAAAAAAACTAACAAACTTACAGCCACTTCATCTAAGAACTGGTAGGCCACACACACACAAATGTTTGGAGTTTTAGAAAATATATCCTAGCGTAAAATTATGGCATCAAATACAAAAACATTATAAATTGTTAGCTTCTAACTTTTCCATCATAATGGAAGCCTGCAAACAGTTTGCTGAAGACAAGCAGGCTAAGGACATGGATTACTGGAACCATGTCCTGTGGTCTTATGTGACCAAGATAAAATTGTTTGGTGCACATGGTGTCAAGTGTGTGTGGCGGCAACCAGGTGAGGAATACAAAGACAAGTCTGTCTTGCCTACAGTCAAGCATGGTGGTGGGAGTGCCATCGTCGGGGGCTGCATGAGTGCTGCCGGCACTGGGGAGCTACAGTTCATTGAGGGAACCATGAATGCCAACATGTACTGTGACCTACTGAAGCAGAGCATGATCCCCTCCCTTTGGAAACTGGGCCGCAGGGCAGTCGACCCCAAACACACCTCCAAGATGACCACTGCCTTGCTAAAGAAGCTGAGGGTAAAGATGATGGACTGGCCAAGCATGTCTCCAGACCTAAACCCTATTGAGCATCTGTGGGGCATCCTCAAACGAAAGTTGGAGGAGCGCAAGGTCTCTAACATCCAGCAGCTCCGTGGTGTCATCATGGAGGAGTGGAAGAGGACTCCAGTGGCAACCTGTGAAGCTCTGATGAACTCCATGCTCAAGAGGGTTAAGGCAGTGCTGGAAAATAATGGTGGCCACACAAAATATTGACACTTTGGACCCAATTTGGACATTTTCACTTAGAGGTGTACTCACTTTGTTGCCAGTGGTTTAGACATTAATGGCTGTGTGTTGAGTTATTTTGAGGGGAAAGTAAATTTACACTGTTATTATACAAGCTGTACACTCACTACTTTACATTGTAGCAAGGTGTAATTTCTTCAGTGTTGTCACATGAAAAGATATAATAAAATATTTACAAAAATGTGAGGGGTGTACTCACTTTTGTGAGATATTGTATGTCAGGTTCCTGGGGAATATCATGGTTATGCCAGTTCCAGGTTGATGACTTGCTAAGCAGTGAAGTAAAAATAGCAAGACTGGTTCCAGAGCCAGTACCTCAGTAAACAAGTCAGCGATTGAAGCCTCTATATTTTTACCCTGATGATGTTCCTATATACGTAGCTGTGATTATTATTACCAGCTCTATTTGTTAACACAAGTATTCAATTATTTTTGCTCTTACAGTAGTGCTTCAAAGACAACATATACCGTATATACTCGAGTATAAGCCAAGTTTTTCAGCACATTTTTTTGTGCTGAAAATGCCTCCCTCGGCTTATACTCGAGTCACCTTTTTGCGCCTGATCTCCCGGATTTTGGGGACCCCAAACTTGGCACACATGTAGCCCCACTCTTCCTCTACAAGTGTACAAAGTTTGTTGTCCGGGGGACCTACGGCCGGGGAGCACCGATTTTTTTAAACCCGGGCACCCCTTCCATAGATTCACATGTTAAACGGTAATTTCTCCGGTGACTTTGGGGACCCGGTACTGGCCGGTCGTAGGTCCCCTGGACCCGGAACTTGGCACACATGTAGCCCCATTTCTCCTTTACAATTGTGCAAAGTTTGTTGTCTGGGAGACCTACGGCCGGGGAGCACCGATTTTTCAAAGCCGGGCCCCATGTTAAACGACAGTCTAGTCATGGGCACAGTGAGGCATGGGCACAGTGAGGCATGCACATGGACACCCTAGGCTTATACTCGAGTCAATAAGTTTTCCCATTTTTTTGTGGTAAAATTAGGTGCCTCGGCTTATATTCGGGTCGGCTTATACTCGAGTATATACCGTAAGTGGGAAGTGAGTCTTACTTTTCTTTCAGGTGATACACTGTGTCACATACTTCAATGTTCCACACAGTAACATATTCCTCACTACACAGGCATAGCTGGTGCCAATCACTGGGGTTGAAGGTCAGACTGGTAAAACTGCAGCTGTAATGTGACTTGGTGCATAGAGAAATGCCTTCTTGCCAATTCCTGGAATTACAAAAAACAAAGTTACATATAAACCCATTCAGCAACAAGGTACACAATATTATGTATACACACTAAGAACAGACATTAACTTTGGATAATCTAGCTAAGCCTTCTACATGCAGATATATTTTTGCATTAAAGTTGAATTCCAGGTATGGCAATTTCTACATGGTAACATTGGTCCACTCTGGACTTGATTTATGCTATACAGTACAGGTACTCCGCACTTAACGACCAGGTCATTAAACAAATTGGTTGTTAAACGAGGAGTCACAAGTAATCAATATTTTAAGCATTCTTAACTACTGTACTGTACTGTATTGTGAAAAAAAGGTCTAAACACACAACTCCAGCTCAATAACATTTTAATTTACGTAAGTAAAGGACACAAACGGAAATTCTGTACATCATTGTACAATACAATGATGTACTGTATAGCGTGTCGTTCGGGTGGGGAGAGGTGGTCATTGGTCCGAGTGGTCTTTAAACAGGTAAGTCGTTAAGCGAGGAGTATCTATATATATCATAAAATTTGTCTCCGTCTCAGTGAGTAGTACACAAGGTCAGATAAAACCCAGAACCAAAGGAGGTACAAAATAAGAGACACACGCCACATCTACATCCCATGGGAGCTGGAAAAAAGTGCAAATCCATCAGGAAAATCCCTCTTACATATTTTCTTCTATTTATTTAAATGTTAAGATCACATCTACTGTGTTTGAAAAAAATCTATGCTCCCCACCATGTGTGAATGCCAGCCATTCCCAGAGGGCACCACTCTGGCGTGACATCATCACGTCACAGTCAATCTATCCTATATACTATACGTACAAGGAAATATCATGTCACTATCTTGTGCACTAGACTCCTATTGGCTGTAACTACCAGGTAAAAAAGGTAGGATATACAGGTCCTTCTCAAAAAATTAGCATATTGTGATAAAGTTCATTATTTTCTGTAATGTACTGATAAACATTAGACTTTCATATATTTTAGATTCATTACACACAACTGAAGTAGTTCAAGCCTTTTCTTGTTTTAACATTGATGATTTTGGCATACAGCTCATGACAACCCAAAATTCCTATCTCAAAAAATTAGCATATCATGAAAAGGTTCTCTAAACGAGCTATTAACCTAATCATCTGAATCAACTAATTAACTCTAAACACCTGCAAAAGATTCCTGAGGCTTTTAAAAACTCCCAGCCTGGTTCATTACTCAAAACCGCAATCATGGGTAAGACTGCCGACCTGACTGCTGTCCAGAAGGCCATCATTGACACCCTCAAGCAAGAGGGTAAGACACAGAAAGAAATTTCTGAACGAATAGGCTGTTCCCAGAGTGCTGTATCAAGGCACCTCAGTGGGAAGTCTGTGGGAAGGAAAAAGTGTGGCAGAAAACGCTGCACAACGAGAAGAGGTGACCGGACCCTGAAGAAGATTGTGGAGAAGGACCGATTCCAGACCTTGGAGGACCTGCGGAAGCAGTGGACTGAGTCTGGAGTAGAAACATCCAGAGCCACCGTGAACAGGCGTGTGCAGGAAATGGGCTACAGGTGCCGCATTCCCCAGGTCAAGCCACTTTTGAACCAGAAAAAGCGGCAGAAGCGCCTGACCTGGGCTACAGAGAAGCAGCACTGGACTGTTGCTCAGTGGTCCAAAGTACTTTTTTCGGATGAAAGCAAATTTTGCATGTCATTCGGAAATCAAGGTGCCAGAGTCTGGAGGAAGACTGGGGAGAGGGAAATGCCAAAATGCCTGAAGTCCAGTGTCAAGTACCCACAGTCAGTGATGGTCTGGGGTGCCATGTCAGCTGCTGGTGTTGGTCCACTGTGTTTTATCAAGGGCAGGGTCAATGCAGCTAGCTATCAGGAGATTTTGGAGCACTTCATGCTTCCATCTGCTGAAAAGGTTTATGGAGATGAAGATTTCATTTTTCAGCACGACCTGGCACCTGCTCACAGTGCCAAAACCACTGGTAAATGGTTTACTGACCATGGTATTACTGTGCTCAATTGGCCTGCCAACTCTCCTGACCTGAACCCCATAGAGAATCTGTGGGATATTGGGAAGAGAAAGTTGAGAGACGCAAGACCCAACACTCTGGATGAGCTTAAGGCCGCTATCGAAGCATCCTGGGCCTCCATAACACCTCAGTAGTGCCACAGGCTGGTTGCCTCCATGCCACGCCGCATTGAAGCAGTCATTTCTGCAAAAGGATTCCCGACCAAGTATTGAGTGCATAACTGAACATAATTATTTGAAGGTTGACTTTTTTTGTATTAAAAACACTTTTCTTTTATTGGTCGGATGAAATATGCTAATTTTTTGAGATAGGATTTTGGGGTTTTCATGAGCTGTATGCCAAAATCATCAATATTAAAACAAGAAAAGGCTTGAACTACTTCAGTTGTGTGTAATGAATCTAAAATATATGAAAGTCTAATGTTTATCAGTACATTACAGAAAATAATGAACTTTATCACAATATGCTAATTTTTTGAGAAGGACCTGTATTTAAAGAGTATGTAAACCCAACATTTCATATTCCTGATATGTGCCTGCTGTACCATTTAGTTGCATGATAAAGTAACCGGATCTCTTTGTATTGCTTCCTTTGTGTGAAATTCCTGCTTTTTTTTTTATTCTTTTGTGTTCCTGCCTGTCCCTCTGCTTTCCTATTAAAAACTGACCACACTAAGCATGAGAGCACAGAGTGGTCAGATCTCTAGCTATGATGGCAACTCACCCTGCTCTCCTCCAATAATCAGAATTGTCCTGACACCCCCTCCCCCAGCCATTCACTAGAAAGTTCAGTGTGCTGAGGTTTCTCCTTCCCCAGCTCTTATTCATAAGAATAGAGGGAATGTGTTCAGTAATAAAACAAAGGGGGAAAAAGTGTTTATAATTATTTTTTCTATATATATATATATATATATATATATATATATATATATATATATATATATATTGTAAGATTGGGGGTTGTTAACTCTTGTGCCGTTTTTCCAGTGATTCCAGCCAGTCAAGAACTATATTTAAGGGCATGGTGGCACACTTTTATTTAAAAGCACAAAAGTTCACAAATACATCAGTAGCACTCACAGGGGGTTCCACCATTACTGTATCTTGCATACTCAACAGTTTAGCCTCCTGGCTTCCACTCTTGCCATCCGGCTGTTCAGGCCTTAGGTCTGCTCCTCAGACCCAAACAGTTTCCTAGAGTAAGCTTTCTCCTAGCTTACTCCTGGTCAGCACCTGTTTGCTTAATTCACCAATGACATCTGCCTCCTGCAGACATGCATACTCTGGCTCTGGGATAGGAGTCCACCTGACTCCCATACACAGACTTCCTGTCTGTTGGGTGGAGCCCTGATCCATAGTCATGTCAGAACTAAATAGCCCAAGACACAGCTGTTCAATCAGCATGTCTTTCTCTACCAAATCTGGCGTAAACCAACACTCTTTAAGGACGCACAGGGTCCCACCATCACAATATATATACACAAAAAATGTTTAAGCTTTCATTTCTATTTTAAAATGAATGGGTTGTCTTACAAGGTGAGGGTTTACATATTTATATATGTTGGCTTTCAAAATGTACATAGTTTATAGTCTTGACATGTAAGACACACTGCAAGACATCGCAGCACACCACAACCATGCAAAATGAATAGCACAACACACCAATGCAAGCAGCGTTCATAATTGCAATGTGACAGTGCTAGCGAAGTCTACGTTTTCCCTCCTTCCCAGGTCTGAATGTTCTGACAAAGGTTCTAACTCTTCCCTTTTCTATCCAGAACAAAATAATAATTCACTAGAGATACACCTCCAATGAAACAAAATCGGAAACCAAATTTACTGTAAAGCTAGCCATAGTCTGCTTGTTTTTTTATTTTGTTTTTTATAAGCCGAACCCAAAAACGAACAGATGCCTTCATCCACATGTGAGGTTCAGCAGAACTCTTCGCTGTCAAAATACACTGATCAGTGGCTGCAGAGAAAAATGTTACAAAAATCTGAACAGGCATGGGCATACCTATATATCGACATTGCTCAACTGGTCAAATTTCAATCCATTTATGGCCAGTTTAGGAGCTTGTCCATGGCTGTGGACTTGTATTACGGTTTTGTTTAGAGACTGACAGAATCCCTTTACATACAAATCTCAATAATATTTCTTACCAGATAGTAAGCATATGATCAGGGACAGATGAATAACTAGCTAAATAGTATCCAGAATGACTAAAAGTTATTGCAGAATATTCCAACTGTGCTCCATCTGTAAATTAGAAAATCATAGAAAGTCAGTTAAATGAGGAGGTGAAAGCATAAGAAAAGGCACAGTAATAGTTTGCTAAAATGACCATATAGAATTAACAGTGTACTTCATTTTCAATGGTGGCAGAGAGGCAGTAAAAACAAGAAGCCAATCCCTGAAAAAAGGCATAAAGCCTAACTCCAGGTTTCTTGATTATTTAAATAGCTCGTTTGGACCAAGCTGATCCAAATAGACTATTTGCTTTACTAAAAGGTCTGTCTGCTGGAACCCTGTGTTAACTGTATGTAGCATCAGATACGTACATACAGTATACACCAGTGTGTTCTGGCAGCGGGATGGGGATGTCCCATCCCCCTCCCAGAAAAAATTGAGTCGAAGTTGAGCACTGCTCAACCATTTACAGAATTTACAAATTTTACTGTTGTGGGTTTAGTAACACTTTAAGGTAATACTTGCCTCCAACGTCCATTGCCCACGAGGTCCCTCACCATCATCTTCTCCATGATTTTTTCCGGTCTTTGGTAGTCTTGATTGGCCAGCACGAGGATGTAACTCCTGTGCATGTACAGGAGTTCAGTCATCCCAGCACACAGGCGCCAAACCAAAAATGTAAACTGATCTGCACATGCAAATGTACATTTTAAAGAATGTAAGCAGGCAGATAATTAAATTGTATTGCAAAAGAGACATAGCATGTCTTTTCTGCAAAAAGAGAACCTGCCTGCTCTCAAGTTTTTTAATTTAAACTTCCACTTTATTGTTATTTTATGTGCAAGTGTCAAAACCTCCCGAAGGCGGCAATATAACCCACTTGTCCAAGAATTACTACTATCCTGTGTCCCTTAATATAGGATAAAGAAAATATGCTGTTACGGGGTCTAGTCATTTCAGTTTATACCCATGCATACTGTAGCTTAAAGCTGATCTTCACCTTCCCTATAACGGTCGGAATTTCCGAGGAAAAAAAAACTACGGAATTTTTTCATCGGATATTCCGACCGTGTGTATGCCCCATCGGACTTTTTCCGTAGAAAATTCCGACGGAGTTAGAAAGAGAGCATCTCTTTTTTTCCGACGCAAAAAAATCGGAAAATCGGAAATTCCGTTCGTCTGTATGGAACTCCGACAGAGAAAAAAACACGCATGCTCAGAATCAAGTCGACCCATGCTCGGAAGCATTGAACTTAATTTTTCTCGGCTCGTCGCAGTGTTGTACGTCACCTCGTTCTTGACGGTCGGAATTTGGTGTGTCCGTGTATAGGCAAGACAGCTTGAGCGGAATTCTGTCGGAAAAATCCGTCTGAGTTTATCCTGACGGAAAAAACGGTCGTGTGTACGAGGCATTACTCTTTTTTTTTTTAACACCAGTTTACCTTAATGGCCGGTTCTCCACAGTTTAGATGCTCCCCCATCCAGCTGATCCAGCGTTGTTCTGCAGAGATCCTATTCTCAAAAGCCACAGCTTGGGTCCCTCACCTCCATGTTTGTGTCTAATGTCATCAGGAAACCCGCTGGCTTTTCCAGGTTTAGCCGGCTAGCCTCCCGATGAGGTTCCACCACGCCTGCCCCTTCTTCTTCTGTGATTGAAACACTAATGCCGCGTACACACGGTCGGAATTTCTGAGGAAAAAAGTCAGACGGAATGTTTTCATCGGATATTCCGACCGTGTGTATGCCCCATCGGACTTATGCAAGACAGCTGGAGCGGAATTCCATAAAAAAAATCAGTCGGAGTTTATCCCGACGGAAAAAACAGTCGTGTGTACGAGGCATTAGGCCTCCTTGGGTATGTGATGTACATATCCCAAGAGGCACATTGGGCACAGTACATGTCATTCGTCTAGACAAAATGACATTGTATTGGAAGTGGGGCCGAACCCTTTTTCTGAAAAAAACATATTAAGGAGGCAAAGCGGAGAAGGGACTTTTCATTTGAAGGTGAAGATCTGCTTTAAGGTGGAGGTGTAGGCTAATCGTAAGACAAGTATTATTCAAGCAGGACAGTAAATGTGTAAAATAAATGCAACATTTTTTTATCATCCATTGGAATACCTTTTAGTTCTGCTCTTTTGACAAGTCCTGGGAAAGTATACACATAAACGTTTGGTTGACATTTCTGGTTAGTAAATGCCACCACTTCACTGAACGCATTTACAGCAAAAGCTCCAATACTCCCTGTTGGACTTTGTAGCAAAGTCTGTTTTCTTGTTTCTATGTCAGTAAAAATGATAAAATTTCCACATGGATGGCACACTGTATTACGATTAACAAAGGTGACATGTTTTTCATTAATTCCTTGTACCCATCTGAAAAAGAAAAATCATGATAAAAGTCAGTCTGGTTAAATTGAAAGAACATTTTATCAGCAGTAGTCAATATTTTCTGAATAAAGTAGGAAAAGATATGTCAGTGGCTTGTTCAGGCCCCATCAAGATCTCTATGAAATGAAGTGAAGATTCAACATTAGTAAAACTACAAATGTAAGAGCGCTGGGACTGTACAGGATTAGTGGAATAATTGCTTTCTAATAAATCCCAGCAAGGGAAGATAATCATTTGGATGGAAAATACTGCTTGAAGCAAATCTTCACCCCCCCCCCCATATTATTTTTAATCCCTGCTTACCTGGTTGCGGGTCCTGCACAGTTAAGATACTCACCCGCCCAGCGGATCTAGCGTTATCTTGCTGAGATCCTCTTCTCCTTTGCCCCCCACTCAGTCCTGCACTGCCATCTTCTTTAGTGACGTCATCGGAAAGCTGCTGGCTCTTCCGGGTTCAGCCGGTGGCCCTCCCGATAACAAGACAGAGGCTCGTCCCCTCCTCTTTTCTAAATGAAGGACTAGTCCCTCCTGGATTATGTGATCTACATATCCAGGAGGCACAGAGGGCAAAGTGCATGTAATTTGCTTAGGTGAGTGACATGCATGGGGGGGGCAGCCAGAGCTTGTGAATTTTAAATAAAAAAAACTATTTGCACAGTAGAGGAAGCAACATCAAATTGAAGATGAAGATCTGCTTTAAAGATAATATAAATGATAGACATGTGCACTGCCGAAAATTTTTTTATTTTTTTTTTTGCTTTTTTGCTTCTTTCGGAAATTCCGAAATTGGGGAAATTCGAAAAAAAAAAATTTCCCGTTTTTTTGCTTTTTCGGAAATTCGGAAATTTGAAAAATTTGTTTTTTTTAGTTTTCGTTTTTTTAGTTTTTTTGCTTTTTTGGGAAATTCAGGAAATATTTTTTTTTTCGTTTTTTTCGTTTTTTGCTTTTTTCGGAAATTCGGAATTCCGAATTTCCAAATAAACAAATAAAACGAAAACAAATTTTTCGAATTTCCGAAAAAAGCAAAAAAAATGAATTTCCGGGCGTGGCCTGGCCGGACTAGAAGATGGACGCCTAATCTCGGAGCTCCCGCCACCTCAGCCTCTAACCGCCTGTTATCGGAGGTACGATTGACCCCTTCTAGCTACAAACACAGCCTACATCATGGGGACAGCGTCCAGGAACTCATCAGCGTCCAGATCGCGCTCCCCCCGTGAATTATCCGGAGGCTCTAGCCAGAACATCCCGGAGATGTTCCGGACGAGCAGGGGGAACACGGCGTCTTCCCGCCAAGGACCTACACAGACCCGCTCGCAGGCTCACGCGGCATCCCTCCCGGGGAACACCCTGAATGAGACACTAGTGATCCCCGTACCTCCGGGAGCCGCAGAGAACGGAGGCATGAACGCTCCCCCTCCCTCTCCTCAGCTCAGCATCTATGATCTGCGGACAATAGCTGCAGATATCAAAGATACCCTGTCGGCGGCCATTTCAGAACTCCGCCTAGACATTAGAGCTCTCGCAGATAGAGTGCAGGTAGTCGAAAAGGTGTCTGAACAGCATGAAACGGCTATACACCGCCCTACATGGCAAATTGACACCCATACCCTACAGCTCAGGGATATGCAAAGACACGTGGAGGACCTGGACAACAGGGGACGCCGCCATAACCTCAGAATTAGAGGAATACCGGAATCGGTTGACGGCGAACACATCTCTCAGGCAGTGATCGCACTCTTCAATGGCTTGCTCAACAGACCACCTCAGACCCCAATCGCTATGGACCGAATCCACCGTGCCCTGAGACCCCGGGGCAGAGACACTGACCCTCCCCGGGACATAGTGTGCTGTATAGTGGACTACAAACTTAAGGAAGAGGTACTGAAACTAGCAAGGGGCCAGCGCTTGTCACATGGGGAGACGCCGGTTCAAATATTCCAAGACTTATCGGGGATAACCCTGCAGCATCGCAGAGATCTCAGACCACTGCTAGACGTCCTGCGTGCAAAGGATATTCGTTACAAATGGAAATTTCCCTTTTGCCTATCCGCCACAGTGGAGGGCCGCACAGCTCTGCTCAGGGTACCAGAGGACCTGCCACACTTTTGCAATACGATCGGCATTTCCAGAGTGGCTGTCCCGGATTGGTATGCCGCTTTCAGGAAGGCAGTGCACAGACCGAGTGCACGCACTGAAGAGCCTATGGACACACAGGCTGCAGGCGCTCGCAGGAGACGTTCCTCGTCGGGCTCCAGGCGTTATACCACATCCCGCAACCCACATCAGGAACACAGCCCTTCCAACCCGCCCGGCTCCCGGAGAGCCCGCCGAGACTATTAGTTGCGGCATTAATGGCCCCCACCCTATAGAGTATATCTTCTCTGGTGTTTGTTTCACTTTTTATTTTTTGGATTTTTCAGTTTTTCCTTTTATTTGCTTTTTCTGGGCATTGACATGTCTGCCAAGCTGTCCGCACCTGTGTACCCCACTCTTTGCGGTCAGGGATACGGGAGGCTGGTAACTGGAGGACAACGCGCGCTCTGCCTATGAGAGATCACGTGGCGCTAGTTTCAATATCAAGGACTACAACACCCAGAACTCTCTGCGCACAGCGAATGGACCTTATGCTCCTACTTCCGCTGGCCACTGGCCGTGACGGACTTCCGGAAGCGACGCTGCCGAACATAAACATCCCACAGCCATCGATCCCCACAGACGCTTCTCTCCTCCTGTCTACTAGACCGCACATCTCCGCCTCCTGTCCAGCGTCAATACAGACAGAGACTTCCTGTGGCCGGACGAGTTTGACCGAAAATGGGGACTTCCCTGCCCTCAATAGAACTTGCCATGGACACTATAATCAGAGGTCTGCTCCCACTCACCTTCTGAAGGCAGGTAAGACTTATACCCGGGCATATGAGAGGGAGTCCTTATAGCCTGTTCATGGGACTCTGGATAATTCTAATCACCTAGACGTACTCGTGCTTGAGGTTCCCACTGTGCTTCATGACATGACTGTTACTCATTTACTCCTCACGGTAATGCCTATGTGTCAACTGACTGCCTTCACGCATAAAGGGGGATACTAGATACCATTCTAGCTAAACCCCTCACCCTTTACTAACTCTAGGCGGAATAACGCTGCAATTTTTTCGGGTAACTAGAATACTAATGATGTCATTGATAGATTCCCCATGCACGGGCACGACGACCTCACATACCCTAACTGTCGCCCTCCAGGGTCACAAAAAATTGTCCTAGCGGAGGTCGTATCTCCGCTGACACACATAGGCCCGACGTTTAGTGCTGAGTGTTTCCTATGTTTTATATGCGATATCCTACAATGGCACTTACTGAAGACCTTATTATCCTCCCGTGCTGGTCTGATTCATCAGGATACATTCAATCTCAGGATTGTCTCTTATTTTGTTTGTTTTCTTGAATGTTTTCAATGTTTTGGGTTATAGGATTGTTACTTAACTGTTACTTAACAAGTTCTTTCCTTTAGTTGAATGCCTTCCATGCTCCCCACCCACAGGACCTCTCGCACTACCTTACATGGGGTCCCTCCAATGGAAGAGCAAGAGGTGATGGGTATGTTGATGTTACACCCATGTTCCTACAGAGTGGTTATATATACCCGATGTCACACGGGCGCACACAAATGCTATATCCCCCTTAATACATTTCAAGTGGTTGGGCACCGCCCGCCCTTACTCCCTTATTCCCTCTCCCCATCAAGTGATTTCTTCAAAGGGGCCGTACCTCCTCTCATTAGGCTACATTCACTCTGAGGTGGCGGATACCTCTACATACCTGTGGTCATTTCCATTTCTTTGGTTCAGTTTAGTTCAACCCCCACACAGTGGCGTGTAGTGGGATCAGCACTCTACTGGCTGTGCTGTCTCACTGCGCGCTCTGTATACGTCCGACACTCGGTCCACCCCCCTAGAAGAGGTTGGTAAAACCCATCCTCTTCATCGGTTACTTTCATACAAGGGATACACGCCCCTGACTCATACTAGCAATCACAGAGCTACAACCCCCTATCCCTTTCCTTACCCAACGCCTCCCCGTCCTGCCCTAACGGCCCCCCCCCAATATGACGGAAGCCTCTGACTCTGCCACTTCTAACCCACACAGCCAAGGATCACCGATGCAACTTAGGCTGTATTCTCTAAACATTCGTGGGTTGAATACTCCAGAAAAGAGATCACAACTACTCTACACACTCCAGAAAGCCAAAACCCACATTGCACTTATCCAAGAAACCCACTTTAGGACAGACAGCATCCCTAAATTCCATAACCAATTCTTCCCGACAGTATACCATGCCGCTAATGAGGAGGCGAAATCAAAAGGAGTCTCCATACTAATTTCCAAACACTGCCCAATCAAGATCACGGAGACCCAAAGAGACACCAAAGGCAGGTTCCTCTTTCTCAAAGGTACGTTGCATGATAGACCCCTGACCATCGCTAACATATACGCCCCGAACTCACAACAGGTCTCCTTCTTCAAAGCCACACTCCATCAGCTAACGGCATTCCAATCGGGCACCCTCATTGTAGGCGGAGACTTCAATGTACCGCTGACTCCAACCCTAGACACCTCCAACGGATCCTCGTGTATGACATATAGGGCCCTCCGCGCGATTAAATCCAAACTACACATTCTCACCCTTCATGATACTTGGCGCACGTTACACCCAAATGTCAAAGACTTTACCTTCTTCTCCCCTCCACATAATAAGTATTCTAGACTTGACCATTTCTTTCTCTCGCAGAATGACCTTCCCATGCTTACTACAGCCACGATTGAGCCAGGACTCCTTTCGGACCACAACCCTATTACCATGACTTTAACATTTCCAATATGGTGCCCTAGATCCGAGATCTGGCGCATGGATGACTCCCTGCTTTCAGACCTGGAACATACCCGCTTAATTTCTGACGGCCTATCCCATTATTTTGCAGACAATGTCACAGAAGATATCTCTCCTATTACAGTATGGGCTGCGCACAAATGCGTCATACGGGGCCAGATTATTTCCCTGATGGCTAAGAGGCACAAGCTCAGGAAAGCACGCATTGAGGAACTGTCTAACCGTGTTAAAACTTTGGAACGAGCACACAAGCTGTCCCTAGCGGCAAACGGCCTCTCTGACCTCCTTACGGCTAGAGAGGAATTGTTATCGGAACTCCAGGCGACGTTGAAACGTAAATTTGCACTGACACATAAACTCTTTTACGAGTTCGGTAACAAGTCCGGGAAGCTTTTAGCAAGAGCCTTACAAAAGAAAAAGTCCGCGAACACCATCCATTCCATCAGAACCCCCTCGGGAACCAGCGTAGCCGACACAGAAAACATAGCAAGACAGTTCGTTAAATACTTCACCAAACTGTATAACCTATCCAGGCCCTGCCTACAAACCAACTCCAACGACAGATCTAAAGCCATCACTGACTTTCTATCTCAGTACTGTCCATCCCCGCCCAGCCCTGACGACCTAAAGGACATTGATCTCCCCATTTCCGTAGAGGAGACTCTTGCGGCTCTAAAACAGCTGAAAGCAGGCAAGAGCCCGGGACCTGACGGACTCACGACCAACTACTACAAATCTTTTACCGACTTACTGATCCCTCACTTTGTCAAAGCTTTCAACTCTCTTCCCACATCTCCCCTCCCGCATACGGATATACTTGAGGCTCACGTTACCCTAATACCGAAACCTGACAGGGACACCACACTAGTGTCTAACTATCGCCCAATCTCACTACTTAACGTTGATGTTAAGCTCTACGCCAAAATTCTAGCGAACCGGCTCCTACCTTTGATCCCCAATTACATCTCACTAGATCAAGTAGGCTTCGTCCCTGGCAGGGAAGCTAGGGACAACACTACGAAGGCTATTAATATCCACCACTGGTTGACCACCTCTAGTACCAAAGGGTTCTTCCTTTCCCTTGACGCGGAGAAGGCGTTTGACAGAGTGGCATGGGACTACATGTCTGCCACACTGTTGGCGATGGGGCTCCCTCCACGCCTCCGCCAAATGATTATGACACTGTATACGACCCCTACAGCTAGACTTAGGGTTAATGGCCGACTGTCGGAAGCCTTCTCCATTACAAACGGCACACGGCAGGGCTGTCCTCTTTCACCCCTTATTTTCATCCTCACCATGGAACCCCTCCTCCGCAGAATACGGGAAAATCATGATATTAAAGGGATTGAGATTGGTCATAGGCAATACAAAATAGCAGCTTATGCTGACGATATCCTACTCTTCCTTACTGATCCCCTGATCACTATCCCCAATCTCCTCAAAGACTTCGAGCTCTTCCGACAACTTTCAAACCTGAAAATTAACTTTGACAAATCGAAGGCGATTAACGTAACACTACCGACGGAATTGGTAGCTCTTTGTCAGACTAACTTCCCTTTCAGCTGGGAAACCAATGAGATATCATACTTAGGTATTAAACTCCCAACCAAACTCTCTGACCTCTATGCCAGAAACTTCACACCAGCACTACACAAGATTCAGGAAGACCTCATATCTTGGACCAAGGGCCCGTTCTCCTGGTTCGGCAGAGCGGCAATTTTAAAAATGAATGTCCTCCCCAGGCTGCTCTATCTGATGCAAGCTATCCCAATAAAACTGCCTCCATCATTCTTCACGACTTTCAAACGGAAGTGCAGACTCTTTCTATGGTCTGCTCATCCTATTAGGTTACGCTGGGAAAAACTAATCTTACCCAAACGTCAGGGTGGGATTGGGTTGCCTGATTTACGCACATATTACCGGGCTTGCCAGCTCGCCAGAATTGTGGACTGGCATGCTCATGTAAACACTAAGGCATGGGTACTTCTGGAAAATGCTTTCACTAACATACCAATCGCTCACCTCCCTTGGATTAATCCGAGAGAGATACCTACTGAATGCACAGCTCACCCTCTTATAGGCCCCACGCTAAATAATTTTAGAGCTGCGAGTCGTACACTCAACATGACCCCTTATCCAGGCCCTATGACACCACTCGATAATAACCCCGGATTCACACCTGGTATACTCGCCAAATCTCAATCCGAACAGACCACCCCCCAGCAGACGAGGGCCTCTCAATTCTTCGATGCAGGTAGGCTTCTTTCTCAACCAGACATGGCCTCTAAATTTGCTGATCTTTCCATTCCCTTTTTCAAGTTCCTCCAAATTCGACACTTCCTACATAGCGTCCAACCACTCTCCCTATGGTATAGGGACCATGCACCCTTTGAAGCTCTATGCTGTAGGTCAGACCCTCAGAGCCACTTGATCTCAACAATAATTGCCATCCTGTTAGACAACCCTCCTGCACACGACAGAATTCATGATAGATGGGAAACTGACCTAGCCATGGAATTGTCTGCTGTAGACTGGACACAAATACATGAACACACACATAAAGGATCCATAAATGTCTCTACACAAGAGAATAGGTACAAACTGTACTCTAGGTGGTACCGTACACCTGATCAGATTCATAAATTTTACCCGGAGATGTCCCAGAATTGCTGGAGATGTAATTCAGCTTTAGGTTCCCTTATTCACATTTGGTGGGAATGCCCTGTCATCCAGGTATTCTGGAGAGAAATACATGCCCTGATCACCCAAATCACCACCTATACACCGGACTTTAGCCCGGCGCAATATCTGCTCCATCACACGACCCTTCCAAGGGCGGCCTACCGGAAATCACTCACCCTGCATCTCATCAACGTAGCCACCCAATGTATTCCGGTCCACTGGAGGAGCACCACCCCACCCAGCATTTCTGAATGGCATGTCAGGGTAGACAGCATAGCAGATATGGAGAGGCTCATACACCAGGCTAATGATAACTCTACCAAGTTTGGAAATACATGGGCATGCTGGCTTCACTATAGGGACTCCACACGTTCAGGAAACTCATCCGCCATACCTACAACTAGTACAGGGAATCACGAGACCACTCTGGCCACGGAAACATGAAACTTCCGTCTCTACCCTCCCCCCTACTCTCCCTCCCTTTCCCTACATCTCAGAAATATATAGATTACATATTCTTATATTGTGACACTATCTGAACGCCATTCTGTACCTACGTTCACCTATGAAAGTTGCACAAGGGTATTCATCTGATCCGAAACCATCCCTTGAACTGTTAGGGAGAGATTACTGTACTATTGGCCCAGACACGACCTGACCCCTTGGGGTCTGACAAGAATCCCTGCCCGCGTACAGCAAGTACCCTGTTTGGGGTGCGCGGGCGGGAATGATCCCACTGATGAAAGGCCACCTAGCCACTTCAACCTGCCCTGAATATCCCCCTCAAATGGGAACTTGATCACCTCCCACAACCCTTAGAGTAGAGCATATATTGCTAGTAAAGTGAGGGGAGGGTTTAGGAAAACACCACCCTTCTCTGGTTTAACAGAGTCAATAACGAAAATTGCCTGTATTAGTTTGATCAATGTTGTTGGTATATTCTACGAGTGAACTATGTACTTTATATCGCTGTACTTGACTTATCGTGGAATTCTTGTATACCTTACTGTACCTGTTATGTAACCTGTATATGTGACTATACAATAAAAATTTTATGCAAAAAAAAACAAAAACGAATTTCCGATTTACGGAAATTCTGAAATTCTAAAAATTCGGAATTCGGAAATTCAACTTTCTAAATTTCCCATTTTCGAATTTTAGATTTTCGAATTTTGCAATTTCGAATTTTCGAATCTCGAATTTTCGAAATTTCCAATTTTCGGAATTTCCGAAATTCCGAATTTCGCAAATTCGGAATTTCGAAAATCCGAAATTCAGAATTTCCGAAATGCGAAATTTCGGAAATCCGAAAATTCCGAAAATTCAAAATTAACGAATTTCTCTAAATTTGTGAAAAACAAATTAGAAACTAAACGAATTGCACATGTCTAATAAATGAGACTAACAGGGATGAGTTTTCATTTGCACAAAATGTTGTCTATGTGAGGTTTCTGCATAAGTTCACCATTTTAGAGAAATGCATTGGATTCAAAAGAGAAAGCAATATTAAAGGAGAAGTATGGCCAAAGCCATTGCAGAGTAATCAGTGGTGTTTGATCGCTCGGTTCTCAGTGTTAGAGTCAGCGGGGGACAGTTGTAGCATCGGCTAGGTAAGTATGATTAAGAACAAAAAAACAAATCCCATACTTCACTTTTAAAATATGTACATTTGCAGTCTTGAATGAATGTCTATCTGTCAGATAAAGAGGAAAGATGGCAGAGGCTTTATAGTGCTGAAGTTCACAGGCTGCTGATGAGGGGAAAAGGAGAATATATCAGGAAGATAAGATAAGATACTCTCCTTAAAAGTTTAGGGCTCCATTCACATTAAGTGTGACTTTGATGTGACTTTACATTCTACGCATCAAAAGTCACAACAAAGTAGTGCAGGCACTTTTTCAAAGTCGCACCGATTTAAATGGGTGCCATTGAAAAGAATGGGGTGTGATTTGTCATATGACTTTGATGTCCAAAGTAGCATGACAAATCACCCAAGTGTGAATGGAGCCAGACTTGAGACTGGGGCGGAAGTTTTACTTTCCAGCAGGACAACGACCCTAAACATACAGCCAGAGCTACAATGGAATGGTTTAGATCAAAGAATATTCATGTGTTAGAATGGCCCAGTCAAAGTCCAGACCTAAATCCAATTGAGAATCTGTGACAAGACTTGAAAATTGCTGTTCACAGACACTCTCCATCCAATCATCTGACAGAGCTTGATCTATTTTGCAAAGAAGATTGGGCAAAAATGTCACTCTCTAGATGTGTAAAGCTGGTAGAGACATCCCTAAAAACATTTGCAGCTGTAATTGCAGTGAAAGGTGATTCTACAAAGTATTACCTCAGGGGGGCTGAATATAAATGCACGCCACACTTTTCACATATTTATTTGTAAAAAAAAATTGGAAGACCATTTATCATTTTCCTTCCACTTCACAATTATGTGCCACTTTGTGCTGTCCTATCACATAAAATCCCAATTGCCTCGTACACACGACCGGTTTTCCCATTGAAAAAACTGCGATGAGAGCTTTTGGCTGGGAATTCCGACCGTGTGTATGCTCCATCTGACTTTTTCCCACAGGAAAACTGCCGGAAAAAAAAATAAGAGAGCAGGATCTCTTTTTCCCCTTCAGGAAAAAATCCTAGCGGGAAAACCGTTCGTCTGTATGCTTTTTCGACAGGGAAAAAAACGTGCATGCTCGGAAACAATTCGACGCATGCTCGGAAGCATAGAAGTTAATTTTGTCAGCTCATCGTAGTCTTTTACGTCACCGCGTTCTTGCCAGTCAAAAGTTCACCGGACTTTTGTGTGACCATGTTGTATGCAAGGCAGGCTTGAGAGGAATTCCGTTGGGAAAACCATCGTTTTTTTTTCCGACAGGAAAACCGGTCGTGTGTACGGGGCAAATAAAATACATTTACGTTTTTTGTTGTAACATGACAAAATGTGGGAAATTTCAAAGGATATAAATACTTTTTCAAGGCACTATAAATCTCTCCTGCTGCCAATGCCGCAGAACACTACTCAATTGGCAAGTTGGCTGGGAAGCTGACACTTCTGGGAGCGCCAATCTCTTGTATCTTGCATAGCTCTCACTGGTTCCTTCTGCCAACCTCCACATTACTATAGGACATAGTAGTGATGTTGAGCCAATGATCACTACATAGAGACGTGAGATAGCTGCATTCCTAGAAATGTCAGCTAAGCGGCAGCATTCAGGGGACAATTCCTCAGCTAAGCAGCAGCATTCAGGGGACATTTCCTCAGCTAAGCGGCAGCATTCAGGGGACATTTCCTCAGCTAAGCGGCAGCATTCAGGGGACATTTCCTCAGCTAAGCGGCAGCATTCAGGGGACATTTCCTCAGCTAAGCAGCAGCATTCAGGGGACATTTCCTCAGCTAAGCAGCAGCATTCAGGGGACAATTCCTCAGCTAAGCAGCAGCATTCAGGGGACAATTCCTCAGCTAAGCAGCAGCATTCAGGGGACAATTCCTCAGCTAAGCAGCAGCATTCAGGGGACATTTCCTCAGCTAAGCGGCAGCATTCAGGGGACATTTCCTCAGCTAAGCGGCAGCATTAAGGGGACAATTCCTCAGCTAAGCGGCAGCATTCAGGGGACAATTCCTCAGCTAAGCAGCAGCATTCAGGGGACATTTCCTCAGCTAAGCAGCAGCATTCAGGGGACATTTCCTCAGCTAAGCGGCAGCATTCAGGGGACATTTCCTCAGCTAAGCAGTAGCATTCAGGGGACATTTCCTCAGCTAAGCAGCGGCATTCAGGGGACAATTCCTCAGCTAAGCAGCGGCATTCAGGGGACAATTCCTCAGCTAAGCAGCGGCATTCAGGGGACATTTCCTCAGCTAAGCGGCAGCATTCAGGGGACAATTCCTCAGCTAAGCGGCAGCATTCAGGGGACAATTCCTCAGCTAAGCGGCAGCATTCAGGGGACAATTCCTCAGCTAAGCGGCAGCATTCAGGGGACAATTCCTCATCTAAGCAGCAGCATTCAGGGGACAATTCCTCAGCTAAGCAGCAGCATTCAGGGGACAATTCCTCAGCTAAGCAGCGGCATTCAGGGGACATTTCCTCAGCTAGGCAGCAGCATTCAGGGGACATTTCCTCAGCTAAGCAGCAGCATTCAGGGGACATTTCCTCAGCTAAGCAGCAGCATTCAGGGGACATTTCCTCAGCTAGGCAGCAGCATTCAGGGGACATTTCCTCAGCTAAGCAGCAGCATTCAGGGGACAATTCCTCAGCTAAGCAGCAGCATTCAGGGGACAATTCCTCAGCTAAGCGGCAGCATTCAGGGGACATTTCCTCAGCTAAGCGGCAGCATTTAGGGGACATTTCCTCAGCTAAGCAGCAGCATTCAGGGGACAATTCCTCAGCTAAGCAGCAGCATTCAGGGGACATTTCCTCAGCTAAGCAGCAGCATTCAGGGGACAATTCCTCAGCTAAGCGGCAGCATTCAGGGGACATTTCCTCAGCTAAGCGGCAGCATTCAGGGGACAATTCCTCAGCTAAGCAGCAGCATTCAGGGGACAATTCCTCAGCTAAGCGGCAGCATTCAGGGGACAATTCCTCAGCTAAGCGCCAGCATTCAGGGGACATTTCCTCAGCTAAGCGGCAGCATTCAGGGGACAATTCCTCAGCTAAGCGGCAGCATTCAGGGGACATTTCCTCAGCTAAGCGGCAGCATTCAGGGGACATTTCCTCAGCTAGGCAGCAGCATTCAGGGGACAATTCCTCAGCTAAGCGCCAGCATTCAGGGGACAATTCCTCAGCTAAGCGCCAGCATTCAGGGGACAATTCCTCAGCTAAGCGCCAGCATTCAGGGGACATTTCCTCAGCTAAGCGGCAGCATTCAGGGGACATTTCCTCAGCTAAGCGCCAGCATTCAGGGGACATTTCCTCAGCTAAGCGCCAGCATTCAGGGGACAATTCCTCAGCTAAGCGCCAGCATTCAGGGGATATTTCCTCAGCTAAGCGGCAGCATTCAGGGGACATTTCCTCAGCTAAGCGCCAGCATTCAGGGGACAATTCCTCAGCTAAGCGGCAGCATTCAGGGGACATTTCCTCAGCTAAGCGCCAGCATTCAGGGGACAATTCCTCAGCTAAGCGCCAGCATTCAGGGGACAATTCCTCAGCTAAGCGCCAGCATTCAGGGGACATTTCCTCAGCTAAGGGGCAGCATTCAGGGGACAATTCCTCAGCTAAGCGGCAGCATTCAGGGGACATTTCCTCAGCTAAGCGGCAGCATTCAGGGGACATTTCCTCAGCTAAGCAGCAGCATTCAGTAGCACCAGAATAGATAGGAATTTACTTTCTAATTTAAAGGTTACATTTTTATTTTGTATACTAAATATTGGCCACATGGTTTCTTTAGGTTCCATTCACACACATGCATGTTGCTTTTGAGCGTATCTGCAGGGCTTTTTGCATGTTATTTTGTTATTCTACAGCGATTTTTGCAGCAATTTGCTTTATTTTACGTTTTTTTTTGTAGGCAGGTTTAAAAACGCAAAATGCAAATCGCGGAAAAAACATTGTAAAAATTTTTGTAAAAAAACACTACGTGCTTTTCTATTGAAGTCTATTGAACCAAAAACTAAAAAAAAGCACCGTTTTGCATTTAGAAAATGTTCCTGACCCTTTTCAAAAATGCAGAGGCACAAAAATGCATTGATGCGAATGTGTTCCATAGAACCCATGTTAAAAAAATGTCCTAAGTTTCTGCAAAAAGCAGGAAAAAACACATTGGTGTGAATGGAGCCTCATGCCCTGTACACACGATCAGTTTTTCCGACAAAGAAAACCGTGTTTTTTTTTTCCTACGGAAAATGGCTCAAACTTGTGTTGCATACACACGGTCACACAAATCTTGTCTGAAACGGTGACGTACAAGACGTACGACGAGCCAAGATCAATGAAGTTAAATAGGCAGTTCGGCTCTTCTGCTTGATTCTGAGCATGCATGTTTTTTTTTAGCCATGATTAAGCACTGAATCGCAGTGCAAAACGCGTCAGTTCATACCTGCTGTTTTTTGCTGTGGCATGTTATTTGTGCTTTTGTTTTAAATAAAATAACCTATTTTTTGGAGTGCGGCTGTCCAAGCGTTTTCTCTAGAATTTTTTTTGCGCGTCGTAATTGCATACGGACGATCGCGATTCCCGATAGGAATTTTTCCCGTCACGAAAATAGAGAACCTGCTCTCAATCTTTTCTTGGCAAAAATTCCCACAAAAAAAGTGCGATGGAACATACACGGAAATTCCTGACAAAAAGCTCACATTGCACTTTTCTTGTTGGAAAAACTGATCGTGTGTACAAGGCATTACTGTGTATCTAATGCCTTTTTTTTTTTTGGTGGTGAGTGGTTGGTTGCTGTATATCAGCCTTTCTCAACCTTTTTACCCCAGGGGAACTCTTAAAATAATTTTCAGGTCTCGGGGAACCCCTAATAAAACACATTCAGTCAGTGGGAACAATGCCCTTTACTTTGGTGGTCAGTGAGAAGAATGCCCTTTTTTACAGTGGTGGTAAGAATGGCCCCCTTACAGAGAGCTAGAAAGATCATTGGTGTCATACCACTGGCTCCTCCAAGTGGCATTGGCTTAGAATTATGTCGGCACCATAAAACAGGAGGTAAATCAGCCACAGCTCAAGGAACCCCTAGCCACCTCTGGAGGAACCCTAGGGTTCCATGGAACCCTGGTTGAGAATGGCTGCTGTATATGATAGAGGGCTGGTTCACACTAGATGCAGTGTGAAGTCACAGTGAATCCACTGCAAATCCGCACCGCATCTAAATCGCAAACCAATATATGTGGACTGATTGCGAAGTGTATGTTAAAGGTAGCAACACCTCGCAATTCGTTTTCAATACGAAGTGTGATTAGCAGAATTGGATCGCATGGGTGTTCACACCCATGCGATCCAATTCTGGTGGGGACAAAAAAAGGGTCCTGCACGAGTTTGGTCCGAATGCGATGCAAATTCAGCCATACCGTTTCTATGGTTGAATTCGCATTGCACAGACACATGTGATCTGCACAGCAATGCGGTGCGAATCACATGCAATGTCTGGCATTGCACTAGTGTGAACTGGCCCTTACCCTCTTTATTTGTCCTGGTGAGCATAGTCACTGAGACTGATAGATAGGAAGAATTTTAAATCTTGAGTTGTCATCAGAACAGGACTAGAGGGAAATCTCCCAATGAGGACACATGTTTGAATGACACCTATCTAAAGCCTCAAACACACGATCGGACTTCAAACAAACTTTTTCGTGGATTTTTGTCCAAAGGGATTTGGCCGGGAACACCCATAGCATACACACGGCAGGAATTTTCTGCAAACTTTCCCAACATCACGTGGTTTTTCTGCTCTTTTCTGCGCTTTACCGCCACCCTTTGGTCAACTTCTGCTATTGTTGGTTGATTTTAACATTGGTTCTGAGCATGTGTGTTTGTACTTCGGACAATAGTCCGATGTATTTCTGTACACACGATAGGACTTTGCACCGTAGGACTTTTGTGGCCGAAAAGTTTGTCTGTTTGCAGAGCGAACTTTTGTCCGATAAAAACCGAAAAAGTTTGTCGATGGAGCGTACACACGGTAGGATTTTTTTGAAAACTTGTTGTCAAAAAGTCCGACTGTGTGTATGGGGCTTTAGAGCGTATTTCCTTTACCTAGGATAGATTCCCTCTTACTTCTTTTTGTGTCTACGGGACACAAAGTAACAGGCAATGTTATTATTAGGACACAGATGGCAAGAAAGAAATCTGACGCGATTTAAAGTGGTTGTAAAAGCAGAAGGTTTTTTATCTTAATGCATTCTATGCATTAAGATAAAAAATCTTCTGTGTGCAGCTCCCCCCTAATACTCACTTGAGCCCCATCTCTCTCCAGCTATTTTGCAGGAGAGACTAAGCTGCCTGGGAGTAAGGGGGCGGGGGCCCCGGCTCTGTGTCTGAATAGACATAGGGAGCTGTAGCTCGGCTCGGGTGCCCCCATAGCAAGCTGCCTGCTATGGGGGCATTTAACAGGAGGGAGGGGTCAGGAACGCCAAAGAGGGACCCGAGAAGAGGCAGATCGGGGCTGCTCTCCGCAAAACCATTACACAGGGCAGGTAAGTATAACATGTTTATTATGTTTAAAGCAAAAAACACAAGACTTTACAAATACTTTAGCTAGAGATGCACCGAAATAAATATAGCAGGCAAAAATGGCGCGTTTTTTCTGCGATTTTACTATGCTTATGGTGTGTTTTTCATAGGTCATGTAACTCAAAAACTGCATCAAAAACTTAAAACGGGTGCGTTATTGATGTGTTCTTGCTGCGTTTTCAATGCATTTCAACAGGGAGGTGCGTTTTGTTTAACTGACCAAAAATGCATCAAGCAGGATTTTTAATACCGCAATGGAAGCGCAACGGACCAGTGTGAAGATATACATAGAATTTAAAAGGTATGCGTTTTTATTGAACTTTTCTTGCGCTAAAGGTGCCAATAATGGCCGACAAATTCATATTATTTAAATTCATGATAGTAATATAAGTCGAATATAATACAATTATATATAAAAAATATATATATATATTTTAAAACTTTTATTTTCGGGTTTGGTTTTCGGCCAAGTGCATCCTGCATTTTCGCTTTCGACACCAAAATTTCCATTCGGTGCACCTCTAGATTTAACCAAAAACACATTTGTCATCATATAGGTAAATACATGAAAACCTTCTTTACACCCAAAGAGGGTGTAAAGAAGGTTTTCATGTATTTACCTATATGGTGAAAATCTTTGAAACTGTATATTTTAATTTAATATTTCATTTTTTGATAAATATGTATAATTGTGAATACAAATTATTTTTTACTTCAATATCCCATATATTTGGAATTAATACTATTAGTGCCTTAACGGTCCACCCAGGGGAACCCCCTTTTTCTTTTCTCATATATACTGGATGTGGCACAAGCATACATTTGCCATTCACCCCCCCCCCCTTTTCTTTTAATATATTAATCTAATACTAATTATATGTGGTTCTGTTTATTTTATTATTCTATTATTATACTATATATTGCGTTTTGAACTGCATCTGATTCTCATGACATATGAACCAAACTGGCTTTCTATGGAGCCAGTTCACATATGTACAGGCCGGCTGCAGTGCAATTTTTAAAAGAGTCTGGTACGGTTTTCAGTCCAGTTCAGGTGTGATTAACAGTGTCAGGCACTTTAAAAATACGCACAAAATTGCACTGGACACTTTTTAAAAATCTAACTGAAATTGGCCCCGCACATATGTGAACCCCTTTTAAAGAGGAAGTAAACCCTGATGGGTTTTACTTCCTCTTTTGTTCCCTGCAAAGTAAAAGCATAATGGGCTGGTATGCATTGCATACTAGCCCATTATGTGAACTTACCTGCAAACGAAGCTTGCAATGTCCCCGCTGGTGGCCGCGTCCATCTTCACCCCTCTTCCTTCCGAGGCTGTGGACTCCGGCTCTGTGGCTGGCCCAAGTCGTGTGAGCCGATGATCACATCACGGGCCCTTTAGAAACGGCGTGATCATGCCCTTTTTTCAATGCACATGCGCCGAAGACGTCGGCGCAAGCGTATATGGTAAATATCTCCTAAACTGTGCAGGTTTAGGAGATATTTCCAGTACCTACAGGTAAGCCTTATTATAGGCTTACCTGAAGGTAAAAGTGGTGTGTAAGGGTTTACATCCACTTTAAGGACCCTTTTACACGGGCTTTCCAATCAGGTTTGCCTGTCAGTTTTTCAGGCAGACCGGGCGCTCCATTCACTCCTATGGGGCAGCGGATGTCAGCAGTGATATGTCCGCTATCCGATACTGTCCGTGAAATCCAGACGGATGGTGACCGTATTTTCCATCTGTCTGGCCGATCGGATGGGATGAAAACGGACAGGCGGTCTGTTTTCATCCCATCTCCCCATAGAAGAGAGTGGGGCTCTGCACAGTGAGCAGAGACGGACCTGTTATGCGCCTGGGATCAGTGGATCGATTCCCCCGCTGAGCAAAGTGTTGTCCGCCGGGCAGATTGCCCGTGTGGAAGGGTGGTGGTTAGAGTCTGCGCACTTGAAGGTATCGGTTTTAGTATCGGTAGCATTTGTAGAAGTACTCATGTTAATGCTTAGTATTGGCACCAATACCTGTTTAATCCTTTTCTTCTCAATCCAAACTAAAAAAAGTTTTGGCTTTATGTACACTTTCATTTTTAGGGTCTGATCACAAATTGAGTGCAATATATAACACAAGAACTATAGATGAAGCACCGCTGTTAGACCACTTTCACACTGAGGCGCTTTTCAGGCGCTTTCACGATAAAAAAAGCGCCTGAAAACGTATTTCTATTAAAATCAATGAATGCTTTCACACTGGGGCAGTGCACTGAAAAAATGCCCCTCTCCATTGAAATGAATTGAAAGCGCTTCAAAAGCGACTGAAAAGCGCTTCAAAAGCGCTCAGTGTTTTACTGGCAGTTTTTTAAGCGCCTCAGTGTGAAAGAGTCCTTAGTGCCAAATAAAGATTTGTAAGAAGAAGCAATCATGTTGCCGGTATTTCTCGCTAATATATAACACAAGTTAAAATAATATAGTACAATAATAAATGTATTTACAGAAGTCTATAGAATAAAAGAAGGAAAGTCTAGGGGTGATCAGAGGGATCTGATTGCAGAGAGGATAGGGAAAGCTGACAGCTGTGTGATTCTATTAGACATTTTCAGGAAAAGTGTATTTCAGTGACACATAGGAGCTCCCTGTCTATGATGCATTTACCTGACTTGTAGAGGGCAGCTGGAAGGGTCCATGATGTCCCTTGAAGGGCTAGCTACAGCACCACTACACAACATACACAGAGTTGCTAGGAAACACTAAACATCGCTCCCCATTGGTTGAGGACACGTGCGAGGGATTGGTCCCTTTACAGTACAAGCGCAAACACAACCTGCGCGTGCGCCGATTCTCTATGCCCACAACAAAAATGACGGATGTTCTATGATCACTTGCAGCCAAACACACGCGTTGTTCCTCAAACCCCGCCTCTGAATGGGCGCAGGCGCGATGCGCTTTATTTCCGGTCGCCATTCTAGAAGTGGATAATGGCTTGTGTACCCGGAGCGTGGAGTAGCGGTGTTTGTGTGAATCGTCTGTCACGGGAGAGGAGAGCTACAGGCGGGTTGTGATATACGAGCTGCGGGGGAAGAGGGAGGCCGCCAGGTGAGAGCGGTGGTGGGCCCTTCTATATCCTGGGGGGTCCGGGCTCTATGATCGCCCCATTAGTATGGTGCATCCCCGATATTCGCTGCTGTTGGTCCTTGTTTATGGGCAGACTGCATACGTCATCATATCCGCTCCTCCTGGCCTCTACTGCTCTGCATTGTTGTTGTGTGTCCCCCATGTATTCTAACACTCCAGTGTCATCTCCTGTCACCACACAGATCCCTTTTATGTCGGTCATACACACTATTTAGTAAACGATTTATCTTCCAAGTGATCTCTCCCTATAGGAATCATCAATCTATAGACAACAACCCATTTGATTGGTATGACAGGCACACAGGGAAGTGGATTTTGAACAGCTGGAAGATACAATTAGGAGTTACCAATCATGTGTTTCCACCATGCACTCTCATAATCCCATCAATCAGAGACTACCATTGGATCCAAGAACAAAGCATCTCAGATTATCACCCACCATGGCCAATCCACTCAGTGTGATCTCATCCTAATCCATGGCAAGGGAAGATTTAGCTGTTCAATTGTTTGATTGAATTATGCATTACAGGCAGGGCTTTTTTTCAGCTGGAACTTGGTGGAACTCCGTTCCTCCAGCTCAGGCCCTCCGCTTTCTACTCACCACTATCGCTCTGTGACAGCCAAGCTGTCACTTGTAAACACAGAAGCTGGACGTCTGTGTTTACACGTGACAGCTTGGCTTCCTCAGATCTGATCTGTGTAGCTCCCACTAAATGCAGGATGGGGAGAAGGGGATGCAGGTGTGCAGGGCATGGTTGAGTTCCTGCACCTATGATCTGAGAAAAAAAATCCCTGATTACAGGTACTTGTATAACACCTTCAATTGTATACAGTGCCTTACACACACACACACACACACACACACACACACACACACACACACACACACACACACACACACACACACACACACACACACACACATATATATATATATATATATATATATATATATATATATATATATATATATATTCATTCATTCCCATCAGTCCCTGCTCTCAAGGAGCTTACACTCTAAGCCCCCATACTAGGGCCAATTTAGGCCGACCATAGATGATGCGATTTATCTTTCCTGCAACTACAGGTTGCAGGAAAGAAAACCACTTGATTCCTCCAACACAGACTGTGTGGATGGGTGGAGCCATTGTGTTCGCCTGAAGGGGGAAGCCGTTCCTGCTTGGAGAAAACAGGGATAGCAGGAGGCTATAGCTGCTGGCAATAATCGCATGTAAAAATTTGACATGCTGGTTGTACCCAAATTGATCGCTGGATGGACTTGGGTACAATCAGCCTGCCCACACATGGTTTGAATCTCTGCCAGTCCCTGCTGAACCAGCCCAGAGTCATCTAGGGTTTCCACCTCATCCCTTTAAACCCGAACACATATGAGTTACACAGGTTCTGAGGCTAATTTAATGCAGATGAGGCACCAAGTGAGTTTAATTACCACCTTAATCAGCCACAGAACCTGTGTAATTAATATGTGTTTGGTTTTAAAGGGATGAGATGGCAACCCTAGAGTCAACCCATTTATGGCTGGTTTTATTAAGACAGGAGCCAATTAACCTACCAGCATGTCTTTGTAGAGTGGAAGGAAACGAGTACCCGGAGGAAATCCGCACAGGGAGAACATGCAAACTCTAGGCAGGTGGTGCCATGATTGGAATTTAAACCAATAACTCTAGTACTGCCAAGCAGAAGTGCTAACCACTCAGGCACTGTTACCCATTTGATCAGATCACATATTGATCATATAATAAAACTGAAGTGTGTATGGCCACCATAAGATATAATCATACTACATAGCTGATAGAACAGGTACATATTAGAGGTCGACCGATATGGGTTTTTCTCTGGCCGATGCCGGTATTTAGAAATCGGGGCGGCTAACATATGATGCTGATTTTTGCAGCCGATTTTTTTTTTTTTTTCTTTTTTTTGGAGGTGGTACTGGCAGGTTTCACACTGAGCTGATTTGTCAGTTTCACAGTTACACTATATGTAACTGAATGCAAAGAGAGACCAGCTGTCAGAATTCAGCAGTGATGTCGGGGGTGTGCGGGACCCGGGGTGGGCAGGGCCCTGCAGCTATCAAACACCAGCCAATGATTGGGCTGCTTAAGAAAGTGGGTGGGGCCACATTCACGTAGCAGCCTGCCCAGATCCCATTGGCTGGTGTTTTGATAGCTGCTGGGTCCCGCCCACCCACCCACCCGCCCGACATCATGCTTAATTCTGACAGCTCGTCTCTCTCTGCATTCAGGTGCAAACATCCGCTTCACGCGCTGCCAGTGGAGTGTGGGGAAGGGAGGAGTGCAGTCAGTAATTGTCCGAATTTGCACACAAATCGGCAGATGCCGATTTCTTAAAGGCCAAATATCGGCCGACCTCTAGTACTTGTATAGCACCAACGATTTATACATATTCACATCAGTCCCTGCTCTCAAGGAGCTTACAATCTAAGATCCATAACTCACATTCATACTTACACATACTAGGACCAATTTAGACAAGAGCCAATTAACCTACTAGCATGTCTGGAGCGTGGGAGGAAACCAAAGTACCCAGAGGAAATTCACACAGGGAGAACATGCAAACCCCAGGATATGTCTGAGTTTACACTAATTAAATGGAGGGCTGAGGTTAATTTTTTACGGCTTTGGTAAAGATAATTGTTTAGTGTGTTAGGCAGCTTAGGCCTCATTGAAAATTCTGAATGAACCCTTTGTACCCTGCACTTCCTTTTGAGTGCAGACACATCTCTGCTTGCTTCTTCAGCTTCATTAACCCCAGCCCCTTTGTTTAGTTTATTTGGGCTTATTTACAACATGCCTGGTGTGGGAACACCTACAATAGTGCGCATTTCACTGCACAAAAACACACTGCCCTCTGCACACGTGGGCAGGTGCCATTACATAGTCAGGTTGAAAAAAGACAAGTCCATCCAGTTCAACCATAAAAATAAAAAAATCGTACAATCCCATATACCCAATTCTATACCCACAGTTGATCCGGAGGAAGGCAAAAAACCCCAGCAGAGCATGATCCAATTTGCTACAGCAGGGGAAAAAATTCCTTCCTGATCCCCCGAGAGGCAATCGGATTTTCCCCGGATCAACTTTACCTATAAATGTCAGTACTCAGTTATATTATGTACATTTAGGAAAGTATCCAGGCCCTTCTTAAAGCAATCTACTGAGCTGGCCAGAACCACCTCTGCAGGGAGTCTATTCCACATTTTCACAGCTCTTACCGTGAAGAAATCTTTCCGTATTTGGAGGTGAAATCTCTCTTCCTCTAGACCTAAAGAGTGCCCCCTTGTCCTTTGTGTTGACCGTGAAGTGAATAACTCAACACCAAGTTCACAATATGGACCCCTTATATATTTGTACATATTAATCATATCCCCCCCTTATTCTCCTCTTCTCAAGAGTTAATAAATTCAGTTCCTCTAATCTTTCCTCATAGCTGAGCTCCTCTATGCCTCTTATCAGTTTGGTTGCACTTCTCTGCACTTTCTCCAGTTCCCCAATATCCTTTTTGAGAACTGGTGCCCAAAACTGAACTGCATATTCCAGATGAGGTCTTACTAATTTGTACAGGGGCACAATGATCTCTCTCTCTCTCTCTCTCTCTCTCCCCCCCCTCTCTCTCCCCCCTCTCTCTCCCCCCTCTCTCTCGACCATACCTCTCTTAATACAAGAAAGGACTTTGCTCGCTTTGGGAACCGCAGCTTGGCATTGCATGCTATTATTGAGCTTATGATCTACCAAAACCCCCAGATCCTTCTCCACTACGGATCCCCCCCAGTTGTACTCCCCCCTAGTTTGTGTGATGCATTCATATTCTTAGCCCCCAAGTGCATAACTTCACATTTATCAACATTAAACCTCATCTGCCACATAGTCGCCCAATTAGACAGAGCATTGAGGTTGGCTTGTAAATTGGCGACATCCTGTAAGGACGTTATTCCACTGCATAGCTTGGTGTCATCTGCAAAGACAGAAATGTTACTTTTAATCCCAGACCCAATATCATTTATAAAGATATTAAAAAGTAAGTGTCCCAGCACTGAACCTTGGGGTACACCACTGATAACCTTAGACCAGTGTTTCTCAACTCCAGTCCTCAAGGCACCCCAACAGGTCATGTTTTCAGGATTTCCCTCTGATGAAAGGGCTTTGGTAATTACTAAGGCAGTGAAACTGATTAAATCACCTGTGCAAAATAATGGAAAGCCTGAAAACATGACCTGTATGGGCGCCTTGAGGACTGGAGTTGAGAAACACTGCCTTAGACCATTCAGAGTAAGAGTCATTAACCACTACTCTCTGAATTCTGTCTTTTAGCCAGTTTTCTATCCATTTACAAACTGATATTTCCAATCCTGTAGACCAGGGATATGCAATTAGCGGACCTCCAGCTGTTGCCAAACTACAAGTCCCATCATGCCTCTGCCTCTGGGTGTCATGCTTGATGCTGTCAGTCTCGCTATGCCTCATGGGACTTGTAGTTTGGCAACAGCTGGAGGTCCGCTAATTGCATATCCCTGCTGTAGACTTTACCTTGCACATGAGCCGTGTGTGGGGAACTGTATGAACGCTTTTGCAAAATCCAAGTTTACCACGTCCACCGCCACCCCTCTGTCCAAGGTTTTACTTACCTCTTCATAAAAAGAAATCAGGTTTGTCTGACAACTTCTGTCTTTCATGAATCCATGCTGTCTGTTGCTTAAATATTTTTTTCCAGCAAGAACTCATCTGTGTTGTCTTTTATTAATCTCTCCAGTATCTTCCCAACTATAGAAGTTAAACTAACAGGTCTATAGTTACTTGTTAAAGACTTTGTTCCCTTTTTTAAATATAGGCACCACATTGGCCCTGTGCCAATCCAGTGGTACTATTCCTGTCATTGAGTCCCTAAAAATTAGATACAATGGCTTTGAAATTACAGAGCTCAATTCTTTTAGGATCCGTGGGTGTATGCCATCAGGTCCAGGTGCTTTATCCACCTTTATTCTGTCTAAATATTTCTGGACCATATCACTTTTGAGCCATTGTGGATTTGGGGCTGTGTCACTACCACCCCCATTATGGACATGAGCTCCCCCATGCTCCTTTGTATACACAGAACTGAAGAAAGTATTTAATAAATTAGCCTTCTCTTTGTCGCCAGTCACCCACTCTAGATTATTTTGTAAAGGGCCTACATGCTCAGACTTGACCTTTTTACTATTAATATATTTGAAGATTTTTTTGGGGTTTGTCCTACTATCTTTTGCAATCTGTCGTTTCGTTTAGAATTTTTGCATCCTTAATTTTCTTTTTACATACTCTGTTCTATTCTTTGTAACATTTAAACGACACTTGTGTTCCCTCATTTTTAAAAACTCTTTTCTTACTGTTTATAGCTTTTTTAACTTTGGCCATGAGCCACATAGGTTTTATTTTTAGCCTTTTAAACTTATTGCCCATGGGAATATACTTTGCAGTGAGGTCCCAAACAGTCTTTTTGAAGAATTCCCATTTCTGTTCTGTGCCCATTGATGCCAATATTCCCTTAACGTCTAAGTCCTGGAGAGCAGCGCTCATCCTTGGAAAATTTGCTCTCTTGAAATTAAGTGTTTTTATCTTTCCTGTATGTGATTTTTGCTTACAACTAACATCACATGAAATCATGTTATGGTCACTGCTACCCAGGTGTTCCTTTATCTGAACATTAGTAATACGCTCTGCATGGTTTGAGATTACCAGGTCCAACAGAGCATCATTCCTAGTTGGGGCCTCAATAAACTGGACCATAAAATTGTCCTGCAATAGGTTTGTAAATTTGTGCCCTTTTAACTGTCCCAGCAGTGCCAATACTCCAGTCAATTTCTGGGTAGTTAAAATCCCCATTATTATCACCGTCCCAGCCCTTGCAGCTCTTTCCATCTGTGCAAGGAGCTGAGTCTCCACCTCCTCGTACACTTTGGATGGTCTATAACGGGGATATGCAATTAGCGGACCTCCAGCTGTTGCCAAACTACAAGTCCCATGAGGCATAGCGAGACTCTGACAGCAGCAAGCATGACACCCAGAGGCAGAGGGATGATGGGATTTGTAGTTTAGCAACAGCTGGAGGTCCGCTAATTGCATATCCCTGGTCTATAACAAACTCCAATAATTAACTTTGAACTACGCACATCTATATGCAGTTCCACCCATAATGCTTCAGCCTCATCACACTTTCCATCAACCAGGTCCTCTTTCACGCTTGCTGTGAGATCACTTCTCACATAGAGACAGACCCCACCACCTTTCCTTTTTACCCTGTCTCTCCGAAAGAGTGCATAGCCAGGAATATTAATAGCCCAGTCATGTGAGGATTGACGCTAAGTTTCAGCAATACTGATTACATCATAGCTCTTACATCATTAATCTTTGATGTCCCTCACTTATCTGGTATATGTGCATGCATTCTAAGGCATCAAAATGCATGGTACCACAGTGCCATGTAGTTTGGCGTGGCACAATTTTAAAAACCATGCCTGCATTACTTTTTGTGCGTTTAACACATGCAATTTCAGTGGGTTGCCCTGGACACGCTGAGCAGGAGCGTGAAAAAAACATGCCTGCTCGGATGCACCTTATGGTGTGAACAAGCCCATAATGCAGAGAACTTTTCTGCGTCAAGGTTCAGCTCTCTTCTGTTAGAGGGACTGTTTACACCAGGTGTGGTGCTAATGTGCTGGGCAGCTATTTCAGTGTTGTCCCACCGCAAGACAAGGCAAAGTGTCATCTCCTATCAGGCCAATTCACACACTTGCGTTATGATGGTGTGACCTAAAATAAGTGTGGCGTGCACAATGTGACACAGCTGGCTTCCCACATCCGAGATGGCTTCACAGGGGATCTAAACATCATTGAAGAACCGGCCCAAGAGTAGATATCGCTGGACTAGAAAGTGTCTTTTTGTTAAGTCAGCAGCTACAGTATTTGTAGCTGCTGAATTGTAACTTTTAAAAAAGGGGCTAAAGTTCCTTTTAATGAAATGTTGCTTTGTTAGATTTTAATAAAGTTTGCTTTTGGAAACAAAAGTAATTGGTGCAATGAGCCGCAATTGGTGCACGGGCATCCACTGTCATCTTACTGCATACCAGCGGCTGCACTCTAGCAATGTGCGTTTACCTCTGTTTTTAGATGCGTTCAGAGTTTCTAATCAGGTCCTGGACACACAAAACCCTATTTATTTATTTCCCTACTAAACACAACCAAATTAAATGCCTCTAAACACAAGTATGGAACAATGTGAATTATACTATTAACCTTTTCCTGACTGTGTGTAACCCTAATGCCGCGTACAGATGATCGGACATTCCGACAACAAAACCGTGGATTTTTTTTTCCCCGGCGGATGTTGGCTCAAACTTGTCTTGCATACACACGGTCACACAAATCTTGTCGGAAATTGCAAACGTCAAGAACGCGGTGATGTACAACAGGTACGACGATCCGAGAAAAATTAAGCTCAATAGCCAATCAAGCTTATTACATTATTATTATTATTATTCTGCTTGATTCCGAGCATGCGTGGATTTTTTTGTCGGAATTGTGTACACACGCTCGGAATTTCCGACAACAAGTTTTGTTGACGGAAAATTTGAGAACCAGCTCTCAAATTTTTGTCGGAAAATCCGACAGCAAATGTCCGATTGGAGCCTACACACGGTCGGAATTTCCGGCAACAAGCTCCCATCGAACATTTGTTGTCGGAAATTTCGACCGTGTGTACGCGGCATTATATGCAGCAGCAGGGAAAGTGAGCTTTACCTTCTAACTGCTGCACATGTGCATCCACGGCGGCCTTAGGTCATGTGCTGAGCGCGCTCTCCCAGTGCACTAACCGAGCTGTCATTCCTTCTGAAATGGAGTGAGGGGGACGGGCCTATGGCTCAGATGCCTTCCATTTTCTCTTTTGAAGAAGGAAGTGAAGGGAGTGGTGCTGCAAGAATGGAGCCAGGTAAGTATGTAGGGCAGAGTTGCCAACTATTGGTAAACTCATAGACTGTAAAATCTGTGAAGGGACAGGTAGTGGGGCTTTTTTTCCCTTTGTGCAGAGAGTGCATTAAGGTAAAAAATGTTTTTAGACTTTAGTACCACTCTAATGCCTAACACCCATGTGTATGTACCATAATAGGTATCCAGCATGTTTATGAAGGCATTAGCTGGCTCGAAATTCCAGGGACAGGCCCAGGATGTTACACCCAGGGCTTTTTTTCTCAGAGAATAGGTGCTGGAACTCCTCCCTTTTGAGTCACCCCTTAACTTTGCCCTTTACCCACCTCTGAGTACCATCCCTTGGGTCCACCCCTTACCCACTTCCCAGTACTGCCCCTTTTAGAGAATACAGAACCAAGTGTCATTTTGAGGTGCTAAGTATTTTGTATGGAATTTGTTAATGAAAGACAGTAAAATAGATCTAGCAAAAATGGACACCCTAGTGACAATAGATCCACCCCAGCATTAATAGACCCTCCAGCAGCCAGCAACATTAGACCCCCCTGCAACGATTGAGCCCCTGCAACATAAGACACACCCCCAGCAACAATAAACCTCCCAGCAACAATGGATCCCCTTCATCAACCAGCATCAATAGACCCTCCTTCAACAGTATATCCCTCCCAGCAACGATTGACCCCCAAACAATATAAGACCCTCCCCCATGAGCAACAAAAGACCTCCTCGGCAAGAAAAGACCCCTTTCCTCTGCAAAAAACAGATCCCCTCCAACAACAATAGATTCCCCAGCAGCCAGCAACAAAGACCCCTCCTTCAACAGTAGATCCCTCCCAGCAACAATTGACTCCCAAGCAACAATGTATCCCCCATGAACAACAGACGACCTCCTCAGCAACAATAGACCCCCTTCCTCTGCAAAAAAACAGATCCTCTCCAACAACAATAGATTCCCCAGCAGCCAGCATCAATAGACCCTCCAGCACAACTTGTCATTACATACATTCAGTTCTGGAGGTGCCGGAACTTCGTTCCCATGCATTCCTGCTGAAAAAAAGCCCTGGTTACACCCGCATGAATAATGTGTTTTGTTATGACGAAGTTCTGTATTGTCCTGCATTTTGTAATTCATTGTGTTTGAATGAGAAAGTATAGTCAGGACAGGTTAGGTGTGCGGTGAGCCAAAGAAACAAAAAAGCCCTGCACTCATCTAGGCCATTTCTGGTTATACTTTTGTCTTGGTTCCCAAGGCCTACCCCGCAAAGACTATTGTTTCCATGCATTGCTAAGATGACCAAAAAGCCTAAGTAGCTGTATGCAGGTTTTATCTAGAAAATGCTGTCTGTACTATAAACCAGTGGACTCAGTAGGGATAAAAAGGAATGGTTTCCGTTACGAATGCATATATAGATGGATAGATAGACTGCCAAAAATAGGGTTATCAGTGTTTTGTCGCTTAAAGGCTGCTGAAAATATATAAAAAAGGTGCCGATGATGGCCAAAAATTCATATAAATTCATATTAAAAAGGTTGAATATAATAAAATTATATCTAAAAATAAATATTTAAAAAACTTTTTTTTTTTTTTTTTTAGTTTCCGGCCAAGTGCATTTTTGGTTTCTGTCCCGAATTTTCATTTTGGTGCACCACTAATTTGCATGGCTTCATCCACTCCTAGAATTAGGACCAAGTCCATTGTTTTGGGGATATGGTGTAATAGAAGTTCTGATTTAACAGGGTTCTGTTTCTATTAATGAAATTTTAAAAATGAATTGAAAAAAATCCACTCAAATCAGTGCAGGTTATCGCCTACTTAATACTGGACATGTTGCAGACCTAAAACTGCATCGGTAGTACCTGGAGTGTGCATTGTCATTTTATGTAATAGTGCTGTGTTCTTCATTGTTTTCTTTTTCTTTTTAATGAAGTATTGTTGGGTTCTCGTCACCTCACAGCCATGTTATTTTCTCAGTATTGTACATGTTCTAGTCTCACGCATATTTGTCTGTGCTGTCATTTTCTGCCCGGCTGATCCAAGCTGGCCTTTTAATGCAGTGTGACAGTATATGGATGTGGCCTTACTGTGGGTTTGGGGATGCAGTAAGAGAAATCTAAAGCCATACTGACAGTAGTTAGAAAGTAGTAGATGCCAGCAATTTTGTAGGCATTGGTGTTTTCTGTCCAATCCCTGTATTGTTATCTTAAAGCAGGGGTGCCCAACCTTTTGAAGAGTGAGGGCCACTTAAGCGACTTAGTAACCAGTCGTGGGCCACAATGAGCAGATGACAGTTCTGCGTCCACTCTGCGTATGCAAAGCAGACACAGCCCACTCTACTTTATGGGCCCTCTCATCTGATCAAATGGAAGGGGACAGATCCTACTTGTTTTTTTTTTTAGCAGATCGGATTGGAAGGAGGCAGATGTAAACGGAAACGAGTCTGTTTACATCTGCCGCTCCATAGAGGTGAATAGAGGGTCCGATTGGGTCAGACAGATCATGTTAAAGGGGCCAAAGGCTGCTTTTACACTGATGGTCTGCGGTCTACCCACACTGTGGATGCAGCACAGTGCACCTGTGGCTTTCCTGCAGGTTAGCTATACTTTTCCATAGAATTCTATTATATCCTGCAGGTGTGGTGCACTTTCTGAAAGTTCACCAAACCCACAGGTAAAACCAGAAGTCTATGGCTCAGTGCAGGTAAGCCGCTTGTTTCCTCTACCGCTGGCTTCATTCACAACACTGATGCTCTGGCATGGCGGGTAGACAACCTGCAATCTGGGCTTGCCAACCCGCCATCCCAGAGCAGGAGGTCGCGGGCCACATCAGAGGGCTCCATGGGCCACATGTGGCCCCCGGGCCACTGGTTGGGCACCCCTGTCTTAAAGGAAGCCTGTACTGAAAGAAATATGTGGGCTGCCAAGTGCTGATCTTATTCTGAAAATGCCACTTACCTTGCTGTTCCTGCTTTCAGTTCTGTTTAGGTCACTGACCTACAAGCCACATGCAGCAAATTAATTTAGATTTTTTTTTAGGGCCGAAACAACTAATCGATTAATCGACAACTAATCGATTATGAAATTAATTGATTACAATTTTCATAATCGATTAATCGGCCAGTAACATAATGGGGTTAAAACAAAACTAAAATTTAGCCCTTTATAGTACAAAAAGAGCAAATCGCTACTGTAAATATTACTTTCACTGTCCCACAGTAAAAAATTAACCCCTTACAGTAGCGATTATTTGCTCTTTTTGTACAAATTTTAGTTTTTTTAACCCCATTATGTTAGTAAACATTTCAGGCCCGGGTCACACCTCTGTGTTTTTTGGTGCTTTTTGCAGAAACACCCTACAGTTCATTTACATGGTTTCCTATGGGACCCGTTCACATCCATGATTTTTTCAGCTGCTGCGTATTTGGAAAGGACAAGGACTTTTTTTAACGCAAAACGGTGCTATTTTGTTTTTTGGGTTTAATATACTTCAATGGAGAAGCTGCAGAAAAATCATGTAATGTGTTTTTGTGGCAATTTGTGTTTTGTAATCTGCCCAACAACAAATTGGGCAAAAAAAATAAAAAAATGCAAATCGCAGCAAAATTACTTTTTTTTTTCTTTTACATTTATTAACCGATTAGTCGATTAATTGAAAGTATAATCGGCCAACTAATCGATTATGAAAATAATCGTTGGTTGCAGCCCTAGAATTTTTTTAGATCTGCATGTTAGTATCAGATCAGTGTCTAAAGTATTAAAGTTGCTGGATTAGCATGACGGGAAGGTTTCCTAGTGTTTACATGCACAAAACATACGTGTGTGTGTGTATGTATATATATATATATGTGTGTGTGTGTGTGTGTGTGTGTGTGTGTGTATATATATAATAATAATAAAGAAAAAAAAATTTTTTGGGTGTATTATAATTTTTTTATTATTTCTTCAAACAAGTTGGACATACGGTTTTTCTCTGCTTAATTTTCAGGCACTCTGCATGGACCACTTCAGAGCTCCTTTCCGGGTTTCTGATTCAATTGCACTATGTTTCATCGTGGTTCCTCTCATTCCTCATAATCCCTGGATCAGCGTGGCCTGGTAAGATTCCATTGTGGCAGCAGAAAAGTGGTTGGGATTCTAAGTTCATATGGCTGGTTGCACAGTGCGGACTCCATAAAAGCGCAAATGGTGAATGCAGCTGGATGGGAGTGTTTGGTCCTTTTGTGAAAATCATTTTAGTGATAAACAGATGTTTGTTTTCACCAGGTAACGGCAAATATTTTCTGGACTATCCTAGAAAAAAGGCAGCATCACTGTCCACAATAATGGCATCAAGACAACCTGATGTACCTGGTAAATGAACTTTTAATTGTGGCTCTCGTCAATGAAGGGAGATTGTAATCTAGCATGTGAAGGTCATGTCCAAGTTTACTGGGGAATAATTAAGCGCTTACACTTTTCTAATAACAGAAGGTGGTGACTCTGTTGCCTTTTAGCTGTGATGTTAATTGGCCTTGAGCTGTAAAATGAAGCATATCTGTGGCTAAGGATGTTCTTTTCCTTTTGAGTCCCTGCGCAACAGCAGTATTTTCTTAGTTGTAGCGTTATTGCTACATTGGAAGCCTCCATGGGTGTATAGGTATAACTTATGATGGCCGTTATGAGCACATACACAACCTAGGGGGATTCCCAGCAGTGGAAGAATCTGCTTGGACCTCATACAGGAGCCACTGCACCACTAGCATTGTTTGTAACATTATCACTTATGGCTTGCATGAGTGGGCAGAAAATCTAGGGACACATTTCTCAGCTTTTTTTTTTTTCTTGTATGAACCTCTTTAATTTTTTATTTATTTTTTCATTCCTTTTTGGGGGTGGGTGGGGATATGTTGTATAACTTATGTTTGCTGTGCTCAAGAATATTTCTGGATTGTCTAGTAAGGTGTGGACTCTTTGTCCTCAGCCATTGAGCACGGCTCGAGTGGCCTTCTAGGAAAAATGTCCCTGCCCATCGGGATGCACCGTCGTGCTTTCAGTTATGACGATGCTCTGGAGGATACAGCGCCGATGACTCCACCCCCATCGGACATGTGTACTAACACCTTGTGGAGAAAACCAGTAATCCCAGAACGTAAATACCAGAAGCTGTCTAAGGTATGCTGCGTAGAGCCGCCTTTTTAGGAATTTAAGTTTGTGACACGTGTATCTCACAGAATTTGTGGTCAGCTGCGATTAAAGCGACTCATGTAATGGGTCCATAAGTAAAATTATACGTTTTCTAAAACATATTTTGGCTTATGATGTATACCTTTTTTGGTTATGCCTGGAGTTCTTTGAGTGTATTTCCAATTTTGCAGCCAAATTAGGGTAATGCTTTCTTAACGTGATCGTCAAGGTGTGTGTGTGTGTGTGTGTGTGTGTTTTTTTTATTATATAACAAACACGTCAATTACCTGCTCTGTCCCCTGGCGGAGATCCTGGCTCCTCCTCTTCGTTGAGTGTCCCCACAGAGAGCCAGTTTCCATGGGGGCACCTGTGCAGGGCGAGCTCCTGAGTCCTGCTGCTGTGTCTATTGACACAGATGGCAGGACATGGCCCAGCTCCCGTGTCGCAGGATTTGATTGACAGCAACGGGAGCCAATGACTCCTGCTGCTATCTATCCAATGAAGACCCGAGACAGCGGCTGGGCTTGTGCTCGTTGCTGGAACGATCGGGTTCAGGTAAGAAAAAGGGGGGCTGCTGCAGCGCAGAAGGTTTTTCACCTTAATGCATACAAGGTGAAAAACCCTGAGACTTTACAACTCCTTTTTTAATATTTGTTCCCTATTCACATAGCATAATTAAAGGTAAGAAACACTTTTTAATTTAACTATGTATTTGTAGGAGGGGACTGGGTAGTTATGTTTACCATAATTTACACTATCTGTTCTGTACTGGCAGATCTACATTATCATTTGTAATTTAAATGTGCACATTGTTCCAACAAAGGGTTAAAGATTTGAAGGCTTGGGTGGTACATTCTGCTGTTAATGCACTTAAAAAGTCCCTTATCTGCTCATTGCCATTTATTCTAAGCAGTAGAAGCTGCCCGTAGAGCCCTATGAATAAACCTGCTCTAAAGAAAGGACTAAAAAGGTAAGAGAAATATATTTTATGTTTTTGTTTTTGTAGATATGCTGTGAAGGAGCATAAACATATAGTGGGGGCTTCTCAAATTTGGCTGCAAAAGGGGAAATGCACTTTTTTACCAGTAACTACATGTTCTCTTGTAGTGAAGATGAAGCCTTGCACTTAACATGTCATTTCTTTTATGTTTTCCCCCTCCCTTGCCATCATAATGTCATTCCCACTCTCTCTTCCCATACATTCTTCTGTCCTGAGTAGGTTGAGGATGGGGATAACAGTATGCCCCCGCCTGCCCTTCCCCATTCCTCTTCTGTTGAAAAGGCCCCTGTGGTGAAGGCTAAAGCAACTTCTGTCATCATGAACTCCCTTTTAACAAGTAAGGATGTCTCCATGTTTCCTCATTTTGGACCATTCATTTGTAATGTACAAGTCCGTTGATCTTTTTAATGGCAAAAGTCATTGGCAGGGTCTAGTTTTAAACAAGCAGTGTTCTATAGAATTGGCAGCGTTGCTTACAGTGGGTCCTTCTCCTAACTGTCCTCATTCAGGACTTTTCTAGTACAAAGATGAGTAACTATGCAGTGGTGTTACCGCAGACACGTTTACAAGAATTCAAATGGTCTGGACAGTATTTACAACCTTATTTAAAGCAGCTGGAGAATCTGTTCTATTTCAAGTATGCTGCTCCATTAAAGAAGTCCAGCCTGAGCTCGTTTGGCTGGGCTTCTCCTATGGGGTTGCAGGAGTGCAATTCGTTGGTCACTTCTGTGACCTGTTTTCAGCAGAGAGCGGTCTGAAGTGCGCTCTCTGCTGACGTTGCAGGAATCAGTCCAGGCACCGCGTCATCACGACAATAAAGCTTGAATCCACCAGGTGCCTGGACTGATACTCATCTCAGTGAGCCTCTGAGAGGATGAGACTGACATTCCCCTACCCTCCACAGCTCAGCACTACAGTGAGAAGAGAGGGGAGCTGCTGATTGACAGTCAGTAGCTCTCTGCTCGGCGATGTGAGAACTGAGCCATCAGTGATGTCCGATGGCTCGGTTCTCAGTGCAGAGGCAGCGGGGGAACCGATGCTGCATCCACCTAGGTAAGTATGATTAATGGGGGGGCGGGGGGCGACTTACTTCTCTTTTAATAGTTAACATTTTAAACCTTGATGGCAAACATCACATTTCATTTTGTACTTATTTTTATGCTTCCTTTTTTCTTTTCTTTTGCTTTGACATATGCTGTGTGTTTATTTTGTAATGCATTTCAGCTCTTTGCAGATGTTTGCCTTTTATTCTGATAACATTATCTGGGATGTGCTGAGTAAACAGTTTGGCTCAGTTCTGTTGTTTGCAGAGCTGTTAGTTGAGGCTTTTTGGGGATAGAATAGCTGCGGGTTTTTTTTTTTTTTTTTTTTTTTTTTTTTTTAATGGCTCTTTACTTCATTAGCCTCCTGCTTTGATGTAAAACCTTTACTAATTTACAGTAAACTGAGTTACTGTACCTAAATTCCATAGATTGCTTATGATTATTTTTACTTATTGCAGGTACTTGTATAGTGCAGAGCTTTACATATATTGTACATTCACATAAGTCCCTGCCCTCAAGGAGCTTTCAATCTAAGATCTCTAACTCACATTTTATACATGCGCATACTAGAGCCAATTTAGACAGGAGCCAATTATCCTACCAGCATGTCTTTAGAGCAGGGGTTTCAAACTGGTGGCCCTCCAGCTGTTGCAAAACTACAAGTCCCATCATGCCTCTGCCTGTGGGAGTCATGCTTGTAACTGTCAGCCTTTCAATGCCTCATGGGACTTGTAGTTTTGCAACAGCTGGAGGGCCACCAGTTTGAAACCTCTGCTTTAGAGTGTGGGAGGAAACTGGAGTACCAGGGGAAACCCATGCAGGCACAGGGAGAACATGCCAACTCCAGGCAGGTAGTGTCCTGGTTGGGATTCAAACAGACAACCCTAGTGCTGCCAGGCAGAAGTGTTAATCACTTGGCCACTGTACTGCCCATTAGTTGTGAGAACCCCAGCGGGAGTTCCAGCGATAAGCTGCAAGTAGGCAGCCCCATTGAAAGCAATGGGAGGCTGACGACACTTGCATGTAATCTCCCAAGCAGCAATCATATGTGAGTGACTGACCATGGATGCAGGCAATAGCAGTTACCATGTGTTTGATATTCCCAGTCTTTCTGCATCTTTCTTGATGCTTTTCATTATTACTAAATTAGGACAGATAGGGAGCTTATTAGCTGCCCAGCTGAGGATTTTCTATGCGAACAGTTTTGTAGCCAGCTCAGAGCTGTTGCTGATGGTTATCACCTGACCCAATGACTGACTGCAGCATGCCCAGTGTAATCTCTATTGTGCTGTCAAGTACACATCTGGATAGTCTGCAGAGGTTTCAAAGCAGTCCTGGACAGATAGATGTGAAGTAACTAGCAAGTTTAAAGGAGAAGATTGGGGTATTCAACAAAACAAATATCTTTACACACCTCAAAGCTGCAGCATTGGTCTGCTGCTGCAACTGTCCCCCTCCGGCTGTCAGCCTGAGAACTGAGCGGTCATGTGACAGATGATCATTCAGTTCTGGTGCCAATTACACATTACCCGTCTTAGGGTGGCTATGTCCATGGTTTCTATGTAGAAAGCCATGGTTTCCACCTCATCTGGACATGCCTCCCATTGTTCATTTTTATTACATGGGGATATATGGGATTTGCATTTTACAAATATTTAACATAACCTTGTTTATCCACTTAAAGACCATGCCTGTTTTTTTTTTTTTTTTTATTGTTTTTACATGCAACAATCACAATTTTTTGATAGATATCAAAGGCCCTAGAGAGTGTAGGCTGCAGCGCTGACCTTTTATAATCTGACAATTGGGAAATCTCCCTGCTGTCAGAATACAGAGACACAGTGAGGAGTATTTCCGCATAGTGTGTGGTTGGGGTGGGGATCGGGTCAGTTTGGGCGCTGGGTTAACAAAAGAAACAGACTAATGTATGGGCAGCTTAAATTGGTGTGATTTCCTTTACAAAGTAAACAGATCTAAAATCTCTCCAGATACAGTGCCCTGAAGCTAACATTTTAAAAGCAAACATATTTGTGTTTGGAATCAGCTATTCTTTTGTTACGTGCTGGGTTTCCAAGAGCTTTTAAGTATGAGTTGGCTTAAAGCAGAGGTCCCGCGAAAATAAATAAATATTAAAAGTCAGCAGCTACAAATACTGCAGCTTCTGACTTTTAATAGATGGACACTTACCTGTCCTGGAGTCCAGCGATGTCGGCAGCAAAAGACGAGCAATCGCTCGTCTCTCGGCTCGTTGAGGGAATCGGGAAGTGAAGCCTTGCGGCTTGGCTTCACTGCCCGGTTCCCTACTGCGCATGCGCGAGTAGCGCGGCACGTTTCCAGTGGTCCCCGCTGTCTCCTGGGACAAGTGTGTTTCCCAGAAGGCAGCTGGGGGGGGGGTGGGAAGTGGAGTGACTCCCGTGGGAGTCATTCCCGGAAGTGGGTGCAAATACCTGTATTTATACAGGTATCTGCACCCCCCTACTCCCTGAAAGGTGCCAAATGTGACACCGGAGGGGGGGGGGGTTTAGAAAAGCGGAAGTTCCATTTTTGGGTGGAACTCCGCTTTAACCCCACATTTTATACTTCCTTCCTTCCTTCCTTCCTTCCTTCCTTCCTTCCTTCCTTCCTTTGTGTTTTTAAAATGTGACAGCAGTTGTGGGGGAGAGGATCCCCTGCCCGCTGTGAAGGGTGGGAGGAAGTGCTGCGTAGTAACATGTTACACTCTAAATATGGGTGTAACAGGTTACTAAAGGTGAACTTCTCTTTTAACAGAAGCTGCATGAATGGTAACTGCTCTCATACCCCCTATGGGTACCTCAAGATTGACTTGCTGGCTGGGCACATAAAGACATTTTATTTTTTTCTTGGTTTTCAAAAGGGGTAAAGAAGGCATAGAAATGTTTTTTAATTGCTATTTGGGGCTCTGTTAGAGATTTATCTTCCCTTCCTGTCCTGCTGACAATGTTTTACCACACAGGAAGTGAGGGGAACTTGTGGCAACAAAAAACAGGTGAAAAAATCTTTGGTAGTTTTGCAGGTTTTGACTTGCTTTCTCTGGTAAAACAGGACAGGAAGAGAGGGGATGTCTTATGGAGCCCCTTTTGCCTCAAAGATCGCCACATAAAATAACCACTGTTTTATAAAGTAGCCCTGTCACTTATTTGAGAGTTTCCAGAGCCCCAGGTAATTTCTGTAAACAAATGGAGGTCGACCGATATGGGTTTTTCTCTGGCCAATGCCGATATTTAGAAATCGCGGTGGCTGATCTAGGATTCCGATTTTATTATAATTTTTTATTCCCTTCATCTCATAAAATCTAAGGCTGCTTTCACACTGAGGCGCTTTGCAGGCGCTATTGCGCTAAAAATAGCGCCTGCAGTGCGCCCTGAAAGAGCCGCTCCTTCTATCCAGTGTGAAAGCCCTCAGTCTTTCACACTGGAGCGTTGCGCTGGCATGACGCTAAAAAAAGTCCTGCCAGCCGCATCTTTGAGGCGCGGTAGGAGCGGTAAAACTACTGCTCCTATAGCACCCCTGCCCATTGAAAACAATGAAGTCGCGCCTCCAACCCACAAAGCGGCGTTTTTGCGGGCGGTTTTAACCCTTTTTCGGGTGCTAGCGGGGGTTAAAACCGCAACGCTAGAGGCCGAAAATCGCAGGAAACAACACAGTAAAACGCCACTAAAAATAGCGGCGCTTTACCGCCAGCGCCTCCAGTGTGGAAGTAGCCTAAAGCCCTGTACACCCGATCGGTTTTACCAATTAAAACAGTCCGATTGACTTTTTTCATCGGACAAACCGTTCGTGTATGGACCCCATCTGTGTAAAAAAAAAATAGAACATGTTTTAAATTTATCCGATGGGGGGGGGGGAACGATAGCAAATTACTATCGTCTGTGGGGAACTCCAATCGGATAAAAAACCCACGCATGCTCAGAATCAAGTCGACGCATGCTCAGAAGCATTGAACTTCATTTTTCTCGGCTTGTCGGAGTGTTTTACGTCACAGCGTTTGGGACGATCGGTTTTTGGACTGATGGTGTGTAGGCAAGACTGATGGAAGTCAGCTTCATCGGATTTCCGATGGGAAAAATCCATTGGTTAAAAATCCATAGGAAATCCGATCTTGTGTACAGGGCTTAACAGTTAAGTATTAAGAAGTAATACGGAAAATTTCTTAATTAAACACAACAAGCCTCCAATCGGTGCACTGGTATGTATAATTTAGATTATAAAAACGATATCTTAAATATTAAATACAGAATAAGAGGTAATCAAAATTTTGGGTGAAAAAATAAATAAATTGGCTAACTACAGTTTAGTTTGTAAATTCATTAATGTGTATTCTTCCAAAAAATGGCGTTTGAAAGACCGCTGCTCAAATACCGTAAAATATTGCAACAACCGCTTTTTTTTTTTTTTTTTTTTTCTTTCCTCTAGGGTCCCTGCTAAAAAAATTATATAATGTTTTTGGGGGGTTTTAAGTGTTTTTTTCGAGCAGAAAATATTGGATTTTTACTTGTATGCAACACATGTCAGAAAAGATTTAGTCTTTGAATGGTTAAACTGAGAATCTTCTACACACCGGAATTCATTCCTTTTGATAAGTAGAAACATTATATCTCTTCGCTTCTATCAGCGATGTTCTCAGACTTGGCAGGCTTCCCAGATAGAGATTCAAGTCGCTTCGACGGGGAGACTTCAGGCGACTTGCATTGACTTCTATTACAGAATAGAAGTCGCGCTGAAGTCGCCCTGCAAGTCAGATCGCCCCTGTGTGAACCGGCTAGTGCATAAATTAATCGGCCTAATTTGCAGCACAATCAGCCGCTGCCGATTAATTAAAAAATTAAAAAACTCGGCAGATATATTGGTCGACCTCCTATAGACAAATCTTCCTGATACTTTTATATAAAATTAATACAATTATTTTTATTTTATTTTTTTTATTTTTTTTTTTATTTTATTTTTTTAATATACAACCAATAGTTTAGGCTGGCCATAGATACTTTTCTTTTTTTTTCCATCCCAAAATTGAAAAGTGCCTTATCCAACATGCTGAATTTTGTTTAGGAAAAATAAATGATGGCACAATTGTAAGCGCCATTTTCGTTTTTTGATTGACAGAACTTTTGGTTTACGACTCGTCTATGGGTGGCCTTGATTAAAAACCCGCAGACTCTTCATGATCACCAATAAATAGATACACAAGAAAAAATTGCGCATATAATAACCAAGTGATACAATAGATATAAAAATAATAGTGTAGCGCTCAAAAACTAGTGAAAATTTAAAACTAAAATAAACCACTAAGACAATTGTTATATGAAAAAAATTGACATAGCATATCCGTCCATCTTGATTCAATATACCATGACGGTGTAAGTAAACATCAACATAAGTGTGAAATCTAAGGTGATAAATTTTGAAGGAAGTGCTTGATCATGAAGTGCAGTCAAAGTAAGGTTGGCACGCTTACCAGATGGGGTGGACACGTGCCTTACAGCACATGGGTCAATGGGTCAAACAGGCATAATGAGGACTCTGCCTTAATGTACGGTAGTAATCTGTAGGTGAAGCAATAGGTGGAAAGTAGACTTCAAGGGTAGATGGAAGATTGTACTTCAGACGAGCCAACTCCAAAGCATGTAGCAAGTGGTAAATCATTCCATTGACATTGAACATGAAAAACAAATGGATCCACATAGCATATTACCGTGAAGTCTTTTATTTAAAAAAAGAGGGGTTGACACTTAAAGGATTGTAGATAAAAACAAGCTTGTTCTTTAAAAGGTAAAGAGCGATTGCCACAGACGTCACCGAATGCGTATCATCCTAACGCACATCACCCCAGATGTCCGTTAGGACGAAACACGTCTTCTGTAAGTGCTTTACAAAACAAACTAAAAAAAAAATGGAGATGTAAATTGACATATGAACTAGAGGTCGGCCGATATATCGGCCGATATTTGTCTGTTTTTGAGAAATCGGCATATTATCCAAATTAGGCCGATATTTAACACTGACCGCTCCCTTCCCCACACTCCGTTGGCAGAGCAGCGTGGCGATTTGCCAGAGCCGCTGAGTGTGTGAAACTGACATGTAACTGAATGCATAGAGAGGAGCTGTCAGAATTCAGCGTTGTCGGGGTGGGCGGGACCCGGGGTGGGCTGCTATGTGTTTGTGGCCCTGCCCCCTTAAGCAGCCCAATCATTGGCTGGTGTTTGATAGCTGCTGGGTCCTGCCCACCCCCAACATCACTGCTGAATTTTGACAGCTGGTCTCTCTGCATTCAGTTACATGTCAGTTTCACACACAGTTACACTAGGCTCAGTGTGAAACCTGCCAGTGCAATCTGTACTGAGGACATCAAGTGTATGGTAGAGTGACAGGGGGGAGTGGGTGAGTTTGAGATGAAGGGGGAAAAAAAAATATCTGCATCATATATCGGCCGCCCCGATTTTTCTAAACATCACCAGAGAAAAACACATATCGGTCGACCTCTAATATGAACAACACCTGTGTTTAAGCAGCATTCAAGTGTTAAATTCTATTGTACCCACTATGTCTGTGTATTGTGTTATTTGCAATGACTGGATGGGAATGGAGGAGTACGGCTCCGGTCAGTCTAGCTGTGGCACTCGCTTGAAAGCTGTGTGTGCAAATGTCTTCCATTTCAGAACATTCACAAGAGAGCATTCAACGCTTCGAGCAGCAGGCTGGTCTCAGGGATGCTGGCTATACTCCACACAAGGGTCTCACAACTGAAGAGTCCAAATACCATCGCGTGGCGGAGGCTCTGCATGTAAGATTTGTGCCTTGCCCCCTCTGTCCCTTATACTACCTTCCCTGCTGCTACCTGGATTGCACATCTTGCCCTTTGGTATTTACCTGTAGTGCTGCTGTGAAGTAAATGTGGACTTTGCTTGCTGTTCTCCTTCCATCTCTTCAAATGTATTCTGTATTTTTTTTCTACTGTACATGCATGAATGTGTGGGGTTTATAAGAAAAGTGTGAAGAGGAAGTACATTTGTGTCTTCTATAGTACACCTATTCATACTTTGTGCACCATCTTTATCATTTGGACTAATATGGCAATATATAAAGTATAGGTACTGGGAAAAAAAGTTAGCGGATAAAATATGGGGCTCCCAGGTTAGTGCCTATAGATGTAATCTCCATGCTAGACGTGAGAAGGGCAACGTATGGATAACTTTACTTTTATTTTTTATATTAGCTGAGCTTATGGTCATTCGTGGATGTTTTTGGCTTGCATGCACATAGATCTTAAGCTGGTAAATATACCAGTAGCTATTTTAATGGTGGGAGATTTGATTGCTAAAACTCAGTAAATCTACTTTTGATTTTAGGACTAAGACAGTCTTTTAATTCATTGGTTGTCAGTGAGGTTTGGCTAGTCACCTGTCCTAAAAACATAGACTTGGTTTATGCAGTATGTCTAGTTTTACTGGAAAAATGTAAAGTAGCTTGTAAATCTTCTTCTTTTTACATTAAAATACTGCCACTATATACCCTTTTTTTTTTTTTTTTTTTTTTTTTTTTTTTTTTTTTGGATGATCTGTATACGATGGTTACGTGATAAACTGCAGCGTTTCTCCAGTGCTGAGTTCAGGAACTACAGCCTGTATACACGCGTACATGTGTGATGTCAATATCATGTGACCTGGCTAGCTCCGAGAACAAGTAAATGTTCTCTCCAGCATAAGACACAACTGAGCATGTGCAGGTCGGCTACTCTGCCTGTTTTTGCTGGCTTTCCCCAGATAGACAGTGCAGGGAGGGAAGGATCTGTGCATACAGAATAAAACAGCCTTTTTACACAATGCAGAGGATTAACCCCTTAGGTTCCTCAGTGAGTATAACAAACATGCTATGCTGCATATACAGACTGATTTTCCGGTTGTGGGTTTAGTAACACTTTAAAAGGGTTGTAAACCCTTGTGTTTTTTCACCTTAATGAATCCTATACAATAAGGTGAAAAAACACCTTGCACTGTCCGGCCCCCCACTTATCTGAGCCCTGGAGTTTCCCACGGCGTAAATGCGCGCTGTCCCTCTGCCCGGAGTTTTATAGACGCCAAATGCGTGGCTCGGGAGCGCGCCCGCAAGGTTACCCCGGGAGAGCGCTTCTAGGTGGTTATACGATGCGGGGAGGAGCCGCGAGGGACCCCAGAAGTCGAGGATCGGGGCCACTCTGTGCAAAACGAACTGCACAGTGGAGGTAAGTATGTTTGTTTATGTAAAAAAAAAAAAAGTCAAAGCTTTAGAATCACTTTAACCGCTTGCCGACCTCCGCACGAACTTATACGTCGACAGAATGGCACGGCTGGGCAAATGGGCGTAAAATATATATATATATAATGTATGTATGTCCCCTTTAATTTGCCGCTGTGTGGTCGCACGTGCACTGTGCCCGCGGGACCCACGGACTCTGTCCGCCGGGGTCACAGAGCTGAAGAACAGGGAGATGTCAGTGTAAACACAACATCTCCCCGTTCTTCCTAGTGACATGTCACTGATCGTCTGTTCCCTCTCATCGGGAACAGCGATCAGTGACGTGTCACTCGTAGCCACGCCCCTTAACAGTTAGAATCACTCGCTAGGATACACTTAACAGCGCCCCCTACAGGTTAACCCCTTCACTGCCAGTGTCATTTTTACAGCAATCAGTGCATTTTTATAGCACTGATCAGCGTAAAAATGACTGGTCCCAAAATGGTGTCAAGTGTTCGATGTGTCCGCCATAATGTCAGTCATGATGATAAAAATCGCTGATCACCGCCATTACTAGTAAAAAAAAATTGTTAATAAAAATGCCGTTATATATTTTTTTAAGATATTTATTATAGCAAAAAGTAAAAAATATTGCATTTTTTTTTTTTCAAAATTGTCGTTCTATTTTTGTTTATAGCACAAAAAATAAAAACCGCAGAGGTGATCAAATACCACCAAAAGAAAGCTCTATTTATGGGAAAAAAGGACGTAATTTGTTTGGGAGCCACGTTGCACGACCGCGCAAATGTCAGTTAAAGCGACGCAGTGCCGAATCGCAAAAAGTGCTCTGATCTTTGGCCAGCCAAATGGTCCGGGGCTTAAGTAGTTAATGATGGTTCATTGTTTACTGTGGTAATGCACAAAGCATAGTAGGCTGCTATTGTTAGTCTGGATATTGGAATGTAAAAACTTTTCAAACATTTGCCAACTTCTTATTTCCTTTGTAACTGTTTCCAGGAGTAACTAGGTTACTTTGTGCAGTTGGTTTGTAGTCCATAGTTTATGCAATGTTGAAAGATATTGCAGATATGCTACATGTCATTGCTTAATGCTGTTTTGGAGCAATTTTGGTTTTGTTGATGTATTGTTAATACAATTTGTAGAAAAAAAATAAGCAGGGCTAAATGTTAGCCACTAGGATAATTGTGTTTTGTACTTTTATGCAGCACTCTTAAGCCTAGTACACGAGATTATTGGACGAATGATGTTTTTTTTTTTTTATGGGATGCTAGTCTCCATATCGAATAGGTTACTTAAGTACGAAGGTTCTTGTATGACAGAATAAAAATTCAGACGTGACGTAATGTATTTGGATAAGCTGTATTGAATAAACGAGTATCGTACGAGAATTTTTTTGTTTGTCCCTTCAGAAAATTTCTGACAGCTGTGTACTAACAATCAGATTATTGTACGATCGGTTCGAAAGCTTCTTTTTTTTTTTTTGTACGATATTCTGATCGTGTGTACGGGTCTCTAGGCAGCCCATGCATTAATAATTGTTTCATTACTAATTTTTACTTTTCAACCATTGGGTTGAAGAAAGATTTGATTCCTCCTCGAATGTGTGGATGGGAGAAACACTTCTACTGAGTTATTTGTATTCTGATGGGGAGAAGACTTCCCTGCCATTAGAACCCACTGATCATTGCTATAGGCTGAACCAGCCAAGTTTCGATCCATGTATGGTCTGCCTTAGTCTACTTCATTGCTTGGAGCCATTTGCTAGGCTAGCTGCCCTTGTTCACTCATTGCATTTTTTCTTTTTGTGAAAGTAAATTGTGGTTCAGTCTACAATACTGCTACTTAAAGCTGTTTGGAGGAACATGCATCCCCCCCTAGGCTGCACAGCTCCCAGACTTTGGCTGAATACTTGAGGACTCCAAATAAGATGCAGCTTTTTAAAACCTCTGTCGCCAACATTTCAGCATGGTCCAGCACCAGTTTGCTAGGGTGAAGGTGCATTCCTTTGCCCTTACCGAAAGGTCTTGCATGACCTTGAGATTATGGTTGTATTACATTTAAGCCTTTTACCCCCTAATTTGGGTGGAGACAGATCTGTATAAATGATGCCTATTTTTTTGCTGCACCATTTATTGTCCTGGACTGTGAGTATGGTACAAATGAGTATGGTAAAGGAGTGTACTCCGTGATCTGCAGGTGATATCAGTATTGTATCTTGTCCACTTGGGTACAGTGATGCTCAAAATGTTTTTTTCCCCTACAAGAATAGATCTGCATTGGCAATGCATAAAAAAGCAGGAATTGTGTTCAGCTGTTGGATGTAGAGCCAGGGTTTCCAGGTTCTTTGTGGATTGATCTAAACGGATGCTTTAAAAAAGTTGCGTGTAAATTGAGGCTTGGCCATATGTTTAAAGTCTTGTATAAAATGCTTGCCTGAGCTGGTAACCTTTCACTTCATGCCCTTCACATGTTTGCTGTCTTCTAATTTAATAGTAATGATGAATCAGGTCTCGGGTTGCCTTTTTGCTATTTATAAGAAGCTGTTTAGGTGGTCTCAAAACATTGCCATATGTGAATCAATAATGGGTTAACTGGCGTCCAATTAAACATTATACTTTACATGCTGGACTTATTGCGCATTCTTGATCCTCGGATGTAATTGTTAGATTATTTTTATATTTTTTCACCCTGACAGAAGCTAAAGATGCAAACTGGAGAATCAAGTGAAGACCGGCAAAGCTTATCTACTCAGTCCACACCTTGTAGCACTCCAAGCTCTTCACCAAAGCAAATGCGCAGGTAATGCAAACTTCTCACTTGACAAATGAGTCTGGTACATCAAAGCTTTAAAATAAGAGAAGGTGCCGCTGGTTTTTTTTTTTTTTTTTTTTTTTTTTTATGTCACCCACACGACAGCTTGAAGCAGGTTAGTGGCTAGGAACACGACCTTCTCTTCCTTTCCTTCAGTTTTAAACATGCCCACATCAATCCCAGGAAGCACCAGGAGAGAATTTTGTTTAGAAAAATGACAAGTGTCATGCTAGCTGTGATTCTTGCATATATAGTAGTAATGATATTTTACAAGTGGTATGCTCACTGTGCGCAGGAAGGCTCTTTATGCAGAAAAGAAAAGGCAATGTCTCTTCTGCAATAAAATACACCTACCTGCCCTCTCTCAGCGTTTCCTGGCATGCAAACCTGAGCTGCTCAGCTTACATCCCTGGCTCAATCTCCTGTGTGCCGGATGACTAGCTCCTGCGTGTGCACAGGAGTAATGTCATCACACACCAGCCAATGAAAATGGCCAAGGACCAGTGCACAGACGATGCCGCTGAGGGACGGGGACAGTTTTGGAATGATAAGCAATGCTCCCTTTTAGGCTAGGTTCCCACCTAGACATTTTGCAGTGCCTTTGCAGAAATGCACTACAGTCCATTTAACAGTCGTTCCTATGAGTCAAATTGACATCTATGCAGTTTCCATTGGTGTGTTTTTTTTTTTTTTTTTTTTTGTTTTTTTTTGTTTCCTTTTTGGAAAGGGGTGCAGGAACTTTTTTTATACTCGGCACGGTGCGTTTTTGGCTCCATAGATCTCAATGGATTTCTATAAAGAACTCATGATGCATGTACTTGTGTTTTTGGTGTGTTTTTTTCTTCATAAGACACCTACTCCTAGCAACATTAACACATCCAAAAAAGCACGTGAAACACAACCTACATTGGTCCAGCCTAAGGCCTCATTCAGACGAGGCGGAAACGTCGCTACGGAGTCCACCAGCTCAACGGGAGGTCTCTCCATTGATCTCCGCTGAGCTGGCGGATGACAGGTCCCTCTCTGCTCACTGAGCGGGGAGGGGCTTGCCGAGCGCCGCTGTCTCCTATGGAGAGATCTGATGAAAACGGACAGCATGTCCGTTTTCATCAGATCTCACCCGATCCGATATGGACGGATGGGGACGTATCGCCATCCGTCTGATTTTAGCCGATCAGGTCGGATGTCAGCGGACATGTCACCGCTGACATCCGACGCTCCATAGGCTTGCATGGAGCGGCCATTCAGGTCCGCCGACAAAACTGACAGGCGGACCCGAATGGTCTGACCGTGTGAAAGGGGTCTTAAAGTGGACTATTCATTTACTTTGGAAGCCTGCATAAATATACTCTGGATCGCAATAGACATTAACAATATAATTTTCACACTGCAACGTAATTTTTTGTAACAAATCGCAACACTGGCTGCTGCAGTATGGACTGATGTTTCAAGACCTTTGTGAGCACACCCAAGAACTGCACCAGGGATTATGATTTTCATATTTGTGTCATTTAAACCGGGATCTAACTCCAGAAAGTAGATACTGATTTAGTCTGGCCATAGACGGACGATATTTGACCTGTGTGTGTGTGTGTGTGTGTGTGGGCAGGGTGACTGTACCAAGTTGATCCATCAACTCGTACAACCAGCCTTCCGGATTCACTTGCAATTATCGCTAGCGGCTGTTGTAGCTGTTAGCAATAATCACTGCGGTTTACCCCCCCCCCCCCCCCAAAGAACACAATGGCTCAGCGGGAGGGATTCCCCTGTCGGCACTGTCTGTGTTGATGAGGGAGTTGTGGTTGCAGGAATTAAAATCGCTCTGTGAACCAATGGTTGAGGGCGCTGATTGGAGTGTTATGGCGAGAGCACAACTGTTGTGTCAGAACACAACAGCTTAGCGACGAATATCACTGTACGAACGTTGGATTGTTAGCACAGCGGCTCCGACCGGAGCTGTCAGCTTAACGGTTATTAGTGTGTACCAGGCTTTTTAGGTCATTCTTAAGAAAAAGATGGCTTTCTCTTTCTAAGGAGAAATGCAGATGAAGCGTAATAACTGTGGGAGATGATACATACCCGTAGTAGTGTTAAGCTGGCCATAGATGAATTGAAATAGAGCCACATTACTGAACCTGCGTTCGCTTAAACATGAAGAAATGTCTGATGCTAGGGTCAGTTTAACAAGAAATTTCAGTTTCTTCCATTAAGGAAGTATCCATATCAACTGTTTTAAAATAACAGCCTTCACCATTCTTCAATCTTGGTAGTTCCTGCTGGTGTGGAAGTATCAATACTAAATGTGAGTGTTTAAAAAAACATGCATTCACCATTGTTTTTCATTAAGTTTTTTTGACCTGTTTGTCCACAGATCGTGGTTTAGTCAGGGTTCCACTACCTCCCTTCCAGCTGGTGAGCTTCAGGGCACAGACGCCGACAAATGGAGCATGTTTGCTCCTCGTGCAGTGCAAAAGTCAACCACAGATCCAGGTAAGATTGAAATCCAGACACTAATGCCGCATACACACGATCGGATTTTCCGCTCAAGCTTTGCTTGCATACACACGGTCACACAAGTTCTTTGAACTTTCAACCGTCAAGAACGCGGTGACGTACAACACTACGAGGAGCCGAGAAAATGAAGTTCGGTGCTTCCGAGCATGCGTTAGAATTTTGCACGTCGGAATTGCTACAGACGATCGGAAATTCCGATTGGAATTTTTTCCGTCTGAAAAATTGAGAACCAGCTCTCAAATTTTTGCTAGCGGAAATTCCGACAGGAAAAGTCCGATGGAGCCTACACACGGTCGAAATTTCCGACCAAAAGCTCGCATCGGACTTTTCTTGTCGGAAAATCTGACCGTGTGTATGCGGCATTATTCTACTATGCAATGTAAAGTCTGCACATTTATCCAGTCTTTTTTTGCCTTTGCCTTCTTCTTCCAACTGTGTAGAATGTATTTTTTAAAAGGCTGGAAATTGCCTATTGAAATTGGAGAGAAAAAAAAACGGTTTTCTTAGATATGTATGTTGCCAAATACTAAAGTGCAGAATTATTCTTTTTCAATTGCTTTTGGAAATTGCATTCCCTGTGGAAAACTGAACTACTATATAAAAATAACTATTGCTTTTGCATAAGGCAACAGTGTGAAAAGCACCATGTCTGATGCAATACCCATGGTAGCCAGTCCCTATCCATCTTGTCCTGACCTTGCTTTAACAGTGTGCGTTGTACCTATAAGTAACATGTAACTGGTAAATTGGATGTGAAGTTTTGGAATGCGCAGTGATACATAGACCTAAGAGGTCCTCTGCATTAAAGCGGCGGTATACTGTCGCTATTTGGTCACATGCAGCATCTGACAGGCAGAAGGATGCATTTATAGCTGAAGAGACAAAATGGACTCTTCTGTCATAAATACCCTGCCTGTCAGCCATTTGTTTAAAAAACAAAAAAACAATTTCCACTTTCATTTCTTCTGAATTTTTTTACGGCCTAGGATCTCTGATGGTGGCATTAGAAAAGATTGTGCATGATTTTAGAAACCCAATAGTTCTAGTATGCAAGCTTCTTGTATAGGTAAAGTAGGTGTAACATTTAAAAAGTATGACACTAGCTGCTGCAAAATATTATAGGGAATTATTGTATTACTCCGCTATTACTTGCGCATGCAGCCGCTGGAAGTGCTGTATAAACGGTTTAGCTGAGGCTACATCCTGTATATTGCAATGTATTCAGGTGTGAGACCTTCCTGTCTCTCACACCTAGGACAAAATAGAATCGGTCTGAGAGGCACTCAGCCGTTCATATAAAGTGACGCAGGCTGATGTCACAATCTGACTTTCACACTTCTGGGTGTTAGGCAGAAAGCCTCAGCTACATACAGCACAACCAGTGGCCACACATGTTGGTGAAGGAAATGGTTAATTTGGGTCAGCTTGGCACTAACAATCTATTTAAACTGAAACTAAAGCTGGAGATCAGCTTTAATGAGTTACCATGGATTTTGTTAATCTTTTTGCAGATTTTTTTTTTGGGGCTATATTTGCAGTTTCTTTGACCTTTCCCACACTTATTTAAAGTGAATTTAGCAAAGCCGAACATGGAAAAGCCGACGGATCATTGTAAATTTGAGTTTGTCATCTACAGTCTAACTGCTGCTAAATTTTTTTATATAATTTTTTTCCCCATCTTGATGGGAAAGAAGACAGGATACAGGCTTGATATTCATAGACTGCTTTACAAATTGGAGCAAAAGAAGAAACTAGTGGTTCTCATTGCACCAAACTGGCCCAGAAGTACCTGGTGGACAGACATATTTCACCATCTTAGTAATGACATTCTTGCCCCCCCCCGTGCCACTGTAAGCCTAAGCCACCCGCGGCTCCTGACCCCTCCACAGCCCATTGCCTTCCAGTGAGTGATGGAGGGGAAGAGCAGAGAGCTGGTGACTGCTCTGCTCAGTTCTTGGTCTTCACTGACCAGAGCAATCTGCGGTAATCTGATTGCTCAGTTCTCGGTCCTAGAGACGGTGAAGGACAGCTGCAGCACCATAGGCGAGTTTGTTTTATTTAACCCTCGGTTTTTTTCCCACTGTGCAGTTAGTTTTGCACAGAGTGGTCCCTATCTACTTCTTCTGAGGTTCCCTTGGCGGCGCTGGTAGCTCCTCCCCGCATCTAGTGTCCACATTGGAGAAGAGCTCTCCTTGATGGACACCCGTGTGGGCGCGCTCCCGAGTCCTGCTTTTGCGTGTATTCACACGCAAAGCAGGACTTGGCCCCGGCACCCACGTCATTGGATTGATTGACAGCAGTGGGAGCCAATGGCTGCGCTGCTATCTATCCAATTAGGACACGAGACACTAGCTAGAGTTGGTGTGCTCGTTCCCAGCAGGAGGAAGACGGCGGATGGCGTTCAGGTAAGTAGAATGCATTAAGGGGAAAAAAACATCAGGGTTTACAAGTGTGTGTGTATGTGTAATATCCCACTGCAGCTATGGATTTGCAGACTAGTTGTTGGTACGGTCTGTCTGCCTTCTGATGCTGTAGGAACTTTTTGCCTTTTATATCTTGTATAAAGTGTGTTTTTCAGAGCAGTGCCACTTGATACATTACCATATTTATTTATGTGCCAATTGTTCTCTACTTCTTCTCTTCTTCTTTTTTTTTTTTTTTTTTTTTTTTGTCTACAGGTGGCTTCACAGTCCAGTCTTACAAAGGTGCTCAGAAACCAACTCCAATGGAACTGATGCGAGCCCAGGCTAACAGAGTAACTGATGATCCCGTTGTACTAAAACCACCAAAAATTGAAATGCCACCATTAGTTACTGGAGATAAGAAAACTGTCAAAGGTCACAACCTTAAACCACGTGAAATGAACATTCTAACTCCCACTGGATTCTAAGGCTTGCGACTGTCTTCATAGGATGTTCTAGTAGTAGACCCTTTTTCCTGTTGAAACAAACACATCCTCCTCCCTATACAAAGTCATTTTCTGGTTGTCGCACATGATATGGTCCTTTTAATTTATTCTTTTATTTGATAGTAGAAGGCAAATTGCTGGTTCCTCTTTTCTTTACGGACAGGTCAGTCTGGAAACAGTTGTAACTATGCATATTGTGGTTAGCTGTTTATAATTCTTCAACTATCGTACACAAACGGTGAATTGTGCCACAGTTTGTCATATCATTAAGCATTGACCTTCCACTCCCTTGAAAAACTTTGCAGGGGTAGCCCATTATGTAACTTTCCAGGACCATGTCATCTTGTACTAAGACAGCTTTAGCTTCCAGCACCAGGTTTTGTAAATATCACAGAAGTTGAAATGCAATAAGTAAAGCATGGAATAGCCAATGTTACTTGTGTCTCCTGAGCTTTGCAAGACTAATGCAAAGTAAATCTTAAATACTTAGATTTCTAATTTGCAGATTCATCAATGGGTATCTAGCTCAGCAGATGGATGAATATGGAGTCCTGCTTACTATCAAACATGGGCACATGCAAGCTGCTTAGTATTTTTCCATTCCGTTCTAAATTGCACACGGAAATTCGGTTGGAGTTAATTTATTCGTATGCATTTTGTGTGTGTGCTTATTTGTTGTTTGTGCCTCCATTTCTGTTTTAAAATAAACTGTACATGAGAAGTTGTTTGTTTTTGGTGTGCTTTAGTCCAGGTTCACACTGGGCTGCGGGAGTGAAGCCGTGCGAGTTAAGCTGAACTCGCACAATTTCACTCCCGCTGGCAGTTCCGATTTCAGCCGCGATTACAGAGACATCTGTACAGTTCTCTGCACAGATCTTAATGTAAATCGCGGGCCGAAATCGGAAAAAGTAGTGCAGAAACTACTTTTTGAATTTGGTGCAGCGCCGCAGATGCAACGTCGCACCGATTAGGACGACGGTGTCATTGACGGCAAATGCTGCCGATTTGACATGTCAAATCGCAGCAGTGTGAACCAGGGCGTTTCCTACAAACAAGTATTGAATATAATTCGGGTTACATGCAGTATGGTTTCTTTTGTGAAAGCACAGCTCCAGTCTGTGTCTGCAGAGCCGATCTATTCCAGGCCCCTCTCCTGGCTCAATTCCAATGCATTACATAACACAATGGGGTTGATTTACTAAAGCTGGAGAGTGCAAAATCTGGTGCAGCTGTGTATGATAGCCAATCGGCTTCTAACTTCAGCTTGTTCAAATAAACTTTGGTAATAAAACCGGGAAGCTGATTGGTGCAGCTCTGCATGGAAACCAGATTTTAAATCTCCCCCACTGACTTGTTTGTATCTTCTCTGTTTTAGCAAGATATTCACTGCAATATTATTATTATTATTATTATTATTTCTCTTATCATCCATGGACTGACACGGTGTCTCTTTACACTTTACACGTGGTTTTATGTCCCTGCTTGCAGGAGAAGACCTAGGCAGAATGTGAGATGTTATACATACATTCTAAAAGCCAGAGCTGAACAGCCCCACCCAGGGGGCGGTCCCTCCGGACATAACCCTCCCAGTCAGCAGACTTCAGTTTTTTTTCTGCCTAGCAGAAGAAGACGTGGCTCTCTCGGGAGCCAGTCTCCTGACCTATTTTTATTCCTTTTCTGGAATTTTTTTATTTTATTTTTGAGAATTTTCTATCAACTGTCGGCTGGGCAACAGGTTGGGTACAAGATATCCTCGTAGTCTTCCCTGTCCGACCATCGAGCGTGCTGATCCTCGCCTTGTGTGTGTGTGAGACTCAGTTCACGACAGGCCCCATGACTCCAGGGGTGGCCGGGTTTGCTTTCATGCTCCCACGGTCCTCTCAAGACTGAACAGTTCCTGACTGACTGTATCTTTCGCGGTGGACCGGGCCGACAGCTACTCAGTACTGCACTGTGATAGTCCTGTCAGAAACACACCAGTGGGTCCCTCAGGGGACGGGTAAGTAGTCTCTCCTGCCTGCAGGTGAGTACAAAAGGCTGTGTGTTTCTCTGTGGGGGATTTTCCCTGTCTCCCCCTGTATTTCATTGTCACTCTCTGTCACCATTGCTGGCGCTGTGCTGTGTGGGGTGCCTGGGGGTCACACTGTTCTTGGAGGGGCTAATGCTGGTCTGCAGATATGCTTGGGGCCTTTTTTTGTGTGTTTTGGGGCCTGAGCGGCGCTGTGTGTGTGCTGTTTTTTTCACTTTTGCTGAGTCATGGCGGCCATCTTGCCGCGGATCGCCTCAGTGAAGTGCGGCGGCCATTTTCTTGTAGCCCGCGCGCTCTTCAGCACTAGTTTTGGCCTCTAGCGCTGCTGTAACAGCGCAAATCTCCTCACAATCTCCTCACAGCTCACCAGCGCTGACACAGCGCGGTACAGACAGCGGAACTGAGCGGTCCCTGGTCCAGTTTGGTGAGTCCCCTGGGCGCCCCCTCCTTAGTCAGCACAGCCTGTGGGGGGACTTTTTATCTGAGGAGTCTCAGAGGGGGGCAATGAGGAGTCTCAGAGGGGGGCAATATGGAGTCTCTGTCACCAGCTTCCCCTAAATGTCAGTGGACAACAGACAGTGCTTCAGCACCTGCGGTCCCTATGGACCAGTTGTGGGCAGTCCTGGAATCATTTCTGACCTGGATGGGAGCTGTGTCAAAGCGCAAGGGAGCAAAAAAGCGCCCTCTCCCCACTTTACTTCATGAGGGCAGTGCGCTGATTCAGATATGGGCCTAGCCACTACCGCTCAGGACCCTAGTTCTGAATGTATTGGATGGTTTTGAACAGGACATTCCTTATGAGGAAAACTCCAGTTCTGAGTCAGTAAATGACAGGGCGCTTGTTAGTGTACTCATGACTGCGGTGAGGGACACTCTCAAGCTAAAATGCTGCGGATGCAGAACCTCAGGCGGATACAGTCTCCTTTGGTTCTTTTAAGGCCAGGCCTTCTAAAGAGGTTTTTCCATATGTACTTTCTTTGACCAGCTCATTGATAAGGTCTGGGAAAAGCCGCAGAAGAATTTTTTTATGGTCCCGCGGCGTTTGTCTATCAGATACCCCTTGAAGATGCCCTACTTAAAAAGTGGGCTTCTCCCCCAGGGTCGACCCTCCAGTCGCCCGGTTGAACAAGGCCATCACTCTCCCGATGGAGGGGACTCCTGCATTTTGAGGACCCCACTGACAGGAGGTCAGAAGTGGTGAGCAGAGCCATGTTTGCCTTGTTGGGATCCGCCCTACGGCCTGTGGTAGCGGCGACCCTTGTGTCTTAAACACTTACAGGTTGGGCAAAAATGTTGCACCTAGCTGTACAGGAGCATAATCTTCCTCCAGACACAGTTGCTCTGGCCCACCAACTGGTTCAGGGCCTGGTTTATGTGTGCGACGCCACGTTGGACGCGGCCCCTTTAATATCCAGGGCCTCTGTCTCGGCGGTGGTATTGCGTCGCCTTATCTGGTTGAAGTGCTGGTCTGCTGACCTAGCCTTAGGAAGCTCCTGACGGATCTGCCATTTAAAGGTGGTAGACCTTTCGGTGCTGCTCTGGATGACATCGTCATGGATGTCATGGGAGGTAAAAGCACTCTTCTTCCTTACACTAGCAAGGGTGAGGAGGCCTGCCGCAAACAGGGGCCTTCCTTTCCAGCAAAACGGGTTTTTTTGTCAGTCCACGGGTAGGCCCTCTCAGACTGACGGCAGTGCGGCTGGTGGGCACAAGTGCCCCTGGGTGCGTAAGCCGAACAAGCGGCTCCCAAGCCCGTCTCCGCGTGAAGTCTTGCCTCCGCCCGACTCTGGGGTGGGGGGACAACTTCGCAGGTCACGAATCGGTGGTCCTCCCGAATCTCCGACTGGTGGGTGTGCGAGGTGGTCACCTCAGGATACAGGATAGTATTCCGATCCTGGCCCCCAGACAGATTCTTTCCCTCAAATCTTCCTCTCCTTCCTACTATCCGGCAGCCCTCTTGGGGGCTGTACAGGATTTGATCAGGTCCGGAGTGATTGTGCCGGTTCCGTCACAGGAGAGTTTTCAGGGATTCTACTCGAATCTGTTTGTCGTCCCAAAAATAGGACGTGGTTCGACCTATCCTGGACCTCAAGGCCCTGAATGCCTTTTAGAAGGTGTAGAAATTCCGCATGGAATCCATTTGCACGGTGATCGCTACACTCCACCAAAGGGATTTTCTTCTGGAGTCCTTCGACTTCAAGGATGCCTACTTGCATGTTCCGATCTGCGCAAGTCACCAGAAGTTTCTGCGATCAGCGAAGTCCACTATCGATTGTGGCTCTTCCTTTCGGCCTAGCCTCGGCACCAAGGGTGTTCACCAAGGTGCTTGCTCCGGTTCTAGCCTTCTGTTACAGCGAGGTATTGCTGTCGTGGGCTATCTGGACGATCTTCTGCTAAGAGCAGAAAGTGGCTCAGACTTAGGGGAAAGGTGACTATCGTCAATTAGACCCTCAGGGACTCGGGTGGTTCCTGAACATTCAGGAGTCAGTCCTGGTCCCGACTCAGTGTCTGGAGTATCTAGTTCTGATTCTGGACTCCTTGGAGGCAAAGGTATCCTACCTCTGGAGAAGTTGCTGATACTTCAGACTGCGGTGCGGGTGCTGACATCCCAAAAATGGTTGTCAATCCGTTTTTTGCATGAGAGTCCCGGGACTCGTGGTGGCCTCCTTCGCGGCCGTTCCGTATGCCCAATCACACACCAGGGCATTGCAGAAGGAGATCTTGTCCACCTGGGACAAATCCCCGTTGTCCTTGGATCTTCAGATCCAGGTGATTCACCTGGTCAGGGCGCCCCTGACATGGTGGTTGAGATCCTCGGCTCTTCGGTCCGGAAAGTCGTTCCCCTCCCATCCAATGGACGGTACTCACGACGGACACCAGCCTGACGGGCTGGGGTGGAGTCTGGGGGGGTCCTGTCGGCTCAGGCCTTGGACTCCGGACGAGCCCGTTTACCAATCACTGTTCTGGAAATACAGGCCATCGGACTGTGTCTCTCCTCAGGTCGGAGAGAGTACGGGGTCACTCCATCAGGAGCCAGTCGGACACCGCCACGGCGGTGGCGTATGTAAACCATCAAGGGGGAACTCGGAGCTCAGCTGCGGCTTCCGAGGTGGGCCGGAAGAAACGTGCCGGGTCTGTAGGCCATTTTACATTCTGGGCATAGACAATGGGCAGGCGGACTATCTGAGTCGCCAGACGCCGGACCAAGAAGAGTGGTCCTTGCATATTTCAACTCCTTTACCGACGGTGGGGCACGCCGGATGTGGACCTGATGGCCTCTCGACTCAATCGCAAGGGTTGAGGTTGTGGCCAGATCCAGGGATCCTTGGGCGATGCCTCGGATGTGTTGGTGGCCCCATAGGGTCCTTATCGCCTGATATAAACTCCGGCGATCCTACTTGTTCCGGATTGGACTCAGCATTACTGGTACGCTGATCTGGTACGTCTCGTCGCGGACGTTCCCTGGCGGTTGCCGATGAGGGAGGACCTTCAGTCTCAAGGTCCTATGTTTCATCCGGCTTACAGTCTCTGGCTTTAACGGCAGGGCTGTTTAAAAGCCAGGTGTTGAGGGACCGAGATCTCTCGGACTCGGTCATTTTGACCATGTTAAGGACACGGAAGTCTTCCAGGCAGATCTATCACCGTGCCTGGAAAGCTTATATCGCCATATGCGAAGCGCTGGACTGGCGTGCTCGGACGTATTCCGTCCCCAGAATCCTGCGTCCTCTGTAGTGTGTAGTGACCCAAAAGCTTGCTTTGAGTACCATCAAGGATCAGATTTCGGCCTTGGCCGTCTTCTTTCAGCGACCTCTAGCGGGTCATTTCTTGGTTAGCACCTTGTGTTGGGGGTTCGCCATGTGCTCCCTCCTGTCAAGCCTCCTTTCCCACCGTGGGATCTGAATTTGGTGCTCTCGGTCCTCCAGGAACCTCCTTTTGGGAATATCTGGGATATTCCCCTCTTGTCTTGTCTCAGAAGGTGGCCTTTTAGTGGCAATCACTTCTGTTTGACAGGTGTCTGTGTTGGCGGCTTTGTCCTGCAAGTCGCCATATTTAGTCATCCATAAGGATAAGGCGGGGTTGCATCCGCGACCTTCCTTTTTGCCAAAGGTGGTGTCGACCTTTCACCTACATGAGGGCATTGTCCTCCCGTCTTTTGCATCCTCACCCATCGCATCCCAGAGAGTTTGCGCTGCACATATTGGATGTGGTACGAGCCTTACGGGTGTACCTGTCTGCTACTGCTTCTATTCGGAAGTCCGACTCACTGTTTGTGACTGTCTCTGGTCCATAACAGGGCCAAGCGGTTTTGTCTGCCATCATTTCTAGGGGAATCAGACAAACCGTCATTCAAGCCTATGCTCTCAAAGGGCGGGCGCCTCCCTTTCCGGTTACGGCGCATTCCACCAGGGCAATTGGTGCTTCCTGGGTTTTCCGACATCAAGCGTCGGTTGCACGAGTGTGCAAGGCGGCGACCTGGTCGTCTGTTCATACCTTTTAAGTTTTATAAGGTTAATGTGGCTACATCTTCGGATGCTTCCTTCGGCCGCAGGGTGCTGCAGGCCGCTGTTTAAAGTTGCAACTCCTCCGTTGAGGAGCTCTGCCTTCTTGGAGTGAAGTTTTTGGTTTTTCCATTTATACTGCTCCCATCCCTCTTGACACTGCTTTGGGACATCCCACGTGTAAAGTGTAAAGAGACACCGTGTCAGTCCATGGATGATAAGAGAAAATAGGATTTTTTGTACTCACCGTAAAATCCTTTTCTCTGACATCCATGGACTGACACGGCACCCACCCTTCCTTTTTTAAGTTTGTACTGCTTTGTTACAAACTGAAGTCTGCTGACTGTAGTGGGAGGGTTATGTCCGGAGGGACCGCCCCCTGGGTGGGGCTGTTCAGCTCTGGCTTTTAGAATGTATGTATAACATCTCACATTCTGCCTAGGTCTTCTCCTGCAAGCAGGGACATAAACCCACGTGTAAAGTGTAAAGAGACACCGTGACAGTCCATGGATGTCAGAGAAAAGGATTTTACGGTGAGTACAAAAAAATCCTATTTTTTTTTTTTTTTTTAGATGATCCTAAATACCTTTTTTGCACAACTCCTCTTTGGTCACATGATCTGCTGGCTGGCATCACTGGGAAATCTCAGCCCCTCTTACTGCTGTTCTTGGATCTAGGAAGCAGAGCAGAGGGAGATCATGTGACTACACAGAGGAGCTGTGAAAAAAAGATATTTAGGATCATTTTAAAAGAAACGCACACACTGCACTTTATAGCTTGCAAAAACAGATGATGCAAGTAATTGTGTTATGTGACTTTACAACCTCTTCAAGACCTAGTTTCTCTTTCATCCATGGACGGACACAGCTCCTAGAGTCTTGACAAGTGGGTTATGTTCCGTCTATTAGGAGAGGACTAGGCAGACATGTTGGATATACAAAAACATGCAATTATACCAAAGCTGAACAGCCCCGCCCAGGGGGCGGTCCCTCTGGTCATAACCCCCTCACCCTGCACTTAGCAGCTCAGTTTTTTTCTGCCTAGTGTAGGAGAAGGACCTGGCTCCCTAGGGGCCCATTGGTCCTGGAGAAAGGTTTCAGGGACTTTACTCCAATCTGTTTGTAGTCCCAAAGAAGGACGGAGTCCGTCTAATCCTGGATCTCAAGACCCTCAACACCTTTGTAAAATTTCGAAGGTTCAGGATGGAATCAGTTCGCTTTGTGGTCGCTGCACTCATCTGGGGGATTTTCTAGCATCCTTGGACATCAAGGACGCATACTTGCACGTCCCCATATGCATCAGAGATTTCTGCGTTTTGCAGCCGGGGACGATCACTACCAATTTGTGGCTCTCCCCTTTGGCCTGGCATTGGCACCAAGGGTTTTCACCAAGGTGCCCACTCCGATTCTGGCCTTACTGAGACAGCGAGGTATCTCTATCGTGGGCTACCTGGACGACCTCCTTCTGAGAGCTGCTTCAGACTCAGAATTAGAGGAGGATGTAGCGATTGCCAGTCAGACCCTTCAAGAATTTGGTTTGGTACTGAACCTCCAGAAGTCGGTGTTGGTGCAGACTCAGCGCCTGGAATACCTGGGCTTGATCCTGGACTCCTCGGAGGCAAAGGTTTTTGAGTCCTGGGTCTCATGGTGCTCTCCTTCGAGGCGGTACCGTATGCTCAATTCCACACTCGAGTCTTGCCGAAGGAGATCCTGTCCAAGTGGGACAAGTCTCCGTTGTCCCCGGATTGTCAAATCCGGGTGAGCCAACTAGTCAGGACTTCCCTAGTCTGGTGGCTGACATCTCTGGCTCTTCAGTCCGGAAAGTCGTTCCTTCCCTTTCACTGGACGGTGATAACGATGGACGCCAGCCTGACTTGTTGGGGGGGTGTTTTAGGGGGTCCAGTCGACACAAGGTCGCTGGATACAGGAAGAATCCCACCTGCCGATCAATGTACTGGAACTTCGGGCGATCAGGCAGTGCCTCTCCACATGGTCACAGAGGCTACAGGGGTGTCCAGTCAGGATCCAGTCGGACAACACCACGGCGGTGGCGTATGTCAACCATCAAGGAGGAACAAGGAACTTGGCTGCAGCATTGGAGGTCGCTCACATCCTGCAGTGGGCAGAAAGGAGCGTGCCAGCTCTATCGGCCGTATACATTCCGGGCGTAGAAAACTAGCAGGCGGACTACCTAAGTCGCCAGATGCTGGACCAAGGAGAATGGTCGCTACACCCGACGTGTTTCAACTCCTTTGCCTAAACTGGGGCACGCCAGACGTGGATTTCCTGGCTTCTTGACTCAATCAGAAGGTATTGAGGTTTGTGCCCAGGTCAAAAGATCCCTGGGCGGACGCAACGGACACGTTGGTGGCCTCGTGGGGACAGTATTGGCTGTTCTATGCTTCCCCCCCCCCCCCCCACTGAAACTTCTTCCTCGTCTGCTCCGCAGAGTGGAGACCGAGGGGGATTCCGTTTAATCCTAATTGCCCCAGATTGGCCTCGGCGTCCCTGGTACGCCGGCCTGGTGGCGGATGCCCCTTGGCGACTGCCGATGCGGGAGGACCTTCCAAGGTCCCATAATTCATCCTGCTTTACAGTCGCTGGCTTTAACGGCATGGCTATTGAAAGCCAGGTACTAAGGGACCGAGGCCTGTTGGATTCAGTAATTTCCACTATGCTGAGGGCACGGAAGTCATCTTCTCAGAAGATCTACCTTTGCACGTGGAAGGCAATGTGTGAGGAGATGGAGTGGCGTCCACGGGCATAGTCGGTTTCCAGGATCCTGCTGTTTCTACAGCGTGGAGTGGATCAGAAACTTGCCTTCTGCACCATTAAGGGGCAGATGTCAGCCTTGGCTGTTTTCTTTCAACGACCCCTGGTGGCTTATTCACTGGTGAGTACGTTTGTGCAAGGGGTCCGACATGTGGCTCCTCCGGTTCGACCACCACTACCTCCGTGGGATTTGAATCTGATGCTCTTGGTACTTCAGAAACCTCCCTTTTGAGAACATCTTCCTCTTTTGACACTCTCTCAGAAAGTTGCCTTTCTGGTGGCCATTACATCTGGCAGGAGGGTTTCTGAGTTGGCGGTCTTGTCTTGCAAGTCCCCCTACTTGATCCTCCATAAGGATAAAGCGGTGCTAACGCCCGCAGCCTTCGTTTCTTCCGAAGGTGGTTTCGGCTTTTCATCTGAATGAGGACATTGTACTTCCATCCTTGTGTCCTCGGCCGTCGCATCCCAAAGAGGTTGCGTTACATTCCTTAGATGTGGTACTTGCTCTGCGGGTGTATCTGTCTGCTACGGCTCTGTTTTCGGAGGTCTGACTCACTGTTTGTGTTGGTGACCACCGGTCCAAAGAAAGGCCTGGCGGTCTCGTCGGCCACCATTTCTCGGTGGATCAGACAGATTGTTATTCAGGCTTATGCCCTTAAAGGGCGGGCGCCTCCCTTTCCTGTCACTGCGCATTCGACCAGGGCGATTGGTGCCTCCTGGGCTTTTCGACATCAAGCATCTGTCTCACAGGTGTGTAAGGCAGCGACCTGGTTGTCCGTTCACACCTTCACAAAATTTTACAAGGTTGACGTGCATGCATCTGCGGATGCTTGCTTCGGCCGCAAGGTTTTGCAGGCGGCTGTTTAAGGTTGCAACTCCTCCGTTGAGGAGCTCTGTTTGTTTGGGGTGAAGTTTGTTTGCTTGCTGTTCCCACCCCTCGTTTTTTGACACTGCTTGGGGACATCCCACTTGTCAAAACTAAAAGAACTGTGTCTGTCCATGGACGAAAGAGAAAATAGGATTTTTGTACTCACTATAAAATCCTTTTCTCTGAAGTCCATGGACGGACACAGCACCCACCCCTCCTGTTTGTATGGACACATAGGGATAACATTGAGCTGCTTCTACAGGCAGAACTCCTCAAAACTCCTGTAGAAGCAGCAATTTTTAAGCCAGTGTGCATAGACCCTAAGTGTTTGCAAGCACAAATGACTGTAAGACCATAATCCAAATGCATAGAGCATGGCAACAATACAAATGTCCAACAGCCACTTCAGTATAATTTTCTTCCTGCAGCTCCTCCTCCAATTTATGGTTGAAGATACGAACAATCACTTTCAACAGTCATGTCCAACTACAGGCGGTCTCCTAGTTACAAACAACTCCTAAACAGAGGGAGACAACAGGAAGTGAAAGGAAATCTACCCCCTAGGAAGGAAAATTTACTCCTGTAAGAGTTATTATGGGAAAGGTGTCTCCACTGAAGCTTTATCGCAAAGGCTTGTTTCCACAACAACCCAAAATTTTCAAAATCCAATTGTCACAGGGACAAAGTGAGGTGAAATCTTCTGAACAGGGGCACAGGCAGCAAAACAAATGTTACAGGTGTGTTAACCCTTCCCTATACAAAAAGCTTACATTTTTTTTCTTGCTGGCGCTACGCTTAAAAATGTACCTGTTCCGACTTACAGATTCAACTTAAGAACAAACCTACAGACTGTATCTTGTTTGTAACCCGAGGACTGCCTTTTTTGGGGGAAAAAGTGTGAAAAAGGTCATGTTGAGGTGTTTCCAGATGTGCCTTGTTTACATGGCGTGTACATAACTGTATGCCTGTTGGGCCATGTTCACCTGCATGGGGTTGCACAGTTGTTCTATGCATTCCCATGCAGGAGGTCCCATTGCTGTGAATTGGGATATAGCGGCTGCACAGACAAAGCCACTGCTCCCAATGTGATATCTGTGTGGGTGCACTGCCCTGAATGCATAGCCACTGTATCTGAATTGATAGCAATGGGGATGCACAGAACACCTACGCATCTCTATGAAAATAAACACGGCCCTCCATGTGCATACTGTTATGTATGCCCTGTGTGAATGATGCCTTAGAGCAAGGTGTCCATAACCCCAAAGCCATGTGCCAGTCTGTGGCCTGCTGGGAGCGAGCCAGCACATCTTGAACTGCCACCATCTGCCCACCAGAGGGCTCCCCCAACATTTATTCTCTGCAGTGCTAGAATAGGGAAGTATGCAGCGGCTCCAGCAATCTTTACACCTGCTCCAGTGTAGGAATCCCACCTGCAGCAGTTCACCATCCCATCCACCCTGCATTTCAGACTCGGGATCCTGCACATCCTGCAGGAATCCCACGTGCAGCAGTTCACAATCCCGTACTCCAGACATTTTTTTTTTCTGTTCCTTTATTTCATACTCTTTACAAACATTTCCCCTTATCCCCCCCCATTTTGGATGTGGATCCACTGTGGTATGTGCCTGGCATGCGTGGGCTGGTGGGATGCAGAGTTGGATATGGACAGGGGGGGAATTTTCCTCAAGGTGTCACTTCCTTATGCGTCGCATCGGCTTTATTTAAGCCATTCACTTCTGGGTTGAGAGATGACCTCCATTTTCCCATGATCTTTTGGACACTTTTCCCATCTCTCTCCCCGTCGCCGCTGTGATGGCGATGACCATGCCCACTAGGTTGTACAGCGCTTGCGTGTCGCTACCCTGCACACCACACCCCTTTCTCCCGGGCGGTGCGGGGTCACGCTGTGCGCCCCGTTCTTGGGGGATCTACCATTTTATAGCGTGGGCTGACATCCTGAACGTGGAAACTTTGATGGGCAGACCCTCTCCTCCCCTCCACAGGAGGTGGATTGATAAATTACACAGGTGACTTATCTATATATAGACAACCCCTTCAGCTCAGGGAGTAGTCTGGTCTCGGATGAGCAGAGCGTAATAAGCTGTGTGGATCATCTTAGCAGGTATGTATTTACTTGATGGAATACTCCAGTTAGATTTAAAAAAAAAATCTTTGAGAACAAGATAGATGAATATAATCTCTTTATTTCCTATTATATTATAGTAGTTTATTTTATTCAGTTAGATCTGGAGAAACATTGGTACATGACTATCCTGCAATCATACTGCTCAGGCTTTTCTAATCCATTTTGAATATGCTTTGAGCAAGGCTATATAGGCTTGATGTTCCAAAAGGAACTTTTTAAAAGATCTAAAGGCTATCCCTTAAGCTGAGGGTTTATGCCATCTTTAACCGCTTTAACCCCGGAAGATTTGGCTGCCCAATGACCGGGCCATTTTTTGCGATACGGCATTGTCGCTTTAACTGACAATTGCATGGTCGTGCGATGCTGTACCCAAACAAAATTGACGTCCTTCCCCCCCCCCCCCCCCCACAAATAGAGCTTTCTTTTGGTGGTATTTGATCACCTCCTACGGTTTTTATTTCTTGACACACACACACTCTCTCTCTCTCTCTCTCTCTCTCCTGTCTATTACATTTTGGTAATAAGCCCCCCCCCCCCCAATCATGTCTGAGAGGCCAACAAGGAGAGGCAGACATTCCCATGACACTGTGAGGGGGCCAGCAGCGTCTGTGGTCAGTCCTCAGGCAGACCACTATTTCCTCTGTTTAGTGATGTTGCCCGTGCGATCCAGCCACAGCATGCAGAGGAGGTGGTGGACTGGCTTACTAAACCCTCCTCATCAACCTCTGTCACTACAGCAGAGACTAGTGCGCAGTCAACCGCAGCTGCCAGCGTGGCTTATTCTGCCTCCTTGTCCACAGCTACTCCTGCCATAGCCCCAGCATCAGGCATGGAGGAGTCTGCTGAGTTATTTGAACACAGCATCAGCCACTTGCTCCTTTACGATGCACAGGCATTACTTGATTCAGATGTTGGTTTTGAGGTGAAAGAAGGTAGGAACATGAGCCTACAGAGATGCGAGAACACTGGTTAACAACTGAATGTACCCCTGGAGTGATCGGGGAAGCCCATAAAGCTGTGATGGGGGGAGTACTGATTAAGCGTGGGGCCAGGATTAAGCGAGAAAGAGAGGCAAAGTTAGCACTCTTGTTAAGAAATATATATCCACTAGAGTCATTGCATAAACATGCCCCTACATCAGATGTGGAACGAGACCTCCTGAGTGCCCGGAGACAGGTTACGTAATTACTTATGAACAAAGCAAAAAGAGCAATACAGATTGGACGTAAACATGTTTGAGTCCGGCAACAAATGTGGCAAACTACTGGCTAGAACTCTGAAGGAACAACAGGCGATGACTTATGTACCAACGGTGACAGGGAAGGAAGGGGAAAAGATTACAATGCCTAAACAAATTGCTCAAAGATTCGGAGAATACTACTCATCTCTTTATAATTTACAATTAGACCCCCTGACACAGGAAGGAATAGACAATTTTCTAGCGTCGTCGGGAATGCCCAGATTAACGTCTATAGCACAACAGGAATTGGGAGTACCAATTACACTTGAAGAGGTCAAGGAAGCAGTGAGAGGGGCGAAGGCGGGGAAGGCACCAGACCCAGATGGCTTTACAGCTCACTACTATAAACATCTCCTGCCCATATTAGGACCATATCTGGTGAGGATGTACAATGGTATGAGTGACTGTAGCCCATTTTCCCCAGAGTCCCTTAAGGCCCTTATCACGGTGATTCCCAAGGAGGGAAAAGATCCCACGTCATGTGGAAGTTATAGGCCAATATCCCTCCTAAATGCAGATTAAATTTTTTTTACAAAAATCTTAGCAACCAGACTGCAGCGACAACTGCCTACTCTGATTCATCTGGACCAGGTAGGATTTGTCCCAACGCGTGAAGCGCGGGACAATACTATTAAGGTCCTAAATTTAATACATATAGCCAATTTTATCTAAGCTCCCGTGTGTGTTCATGGGGACAGATGCAGAGAAGGCATTCGACCGGGTTAATTGGCAGTTTATTTTTCCGGTCCTGCGAAATATAGGGGTGGGAGAAAATATGTTTAGATGGATCTTAAGTATTTATGCCCAACCGAGTGCTCAAGTAAAGGTAAACGGGGTTCTCTCTCCCTCTTTTGGGATCACCAATGGGACTAGGCAAGGATGCCCACTGTCACACCTCCTTTTCTCACTAGCCTTAGAACCCTTCCTTTGTAGGATTCAATCAAATCAGGATATTCAGGGATTGACAGTGGAAGGAACTCAGTATAAGATCTCAGTGTATGCCGATGACCTGCTCTTCTCACTGGCTAACCCAATGATATCTCTTCCTAATTTATACACTGAAATGGAGAGATATGGTACCCTATCATATTTTAATATCAATTTAACTAAGTCAGAGGCCATGGCAATAACAATGTCTAAGGATATTGCTGGGATCACTGAAATCCAATTATAAATTCAAATGGACAGATCATGCTCCGAATTATCTGGGAACAATGATCCCAGCGGATCTTTCAAAAACTTTTGATCTGAATTTCTCACCTCTCCTACAAAGGGTTCGTAGTCTCCTGGATATGTGGCATAAGGGATTCCATTCCAAATTAGTCAGCAGTTTTGGGAAGAAGAGATACCGGACGATCCAGCCTTTTTCTTATTACATGAAACAAAAATGCCAGTAAAGAGATATAAAGAAACGATAGTATGTCATCTTCTAAACGCGGCTAAAGCATGCATACCTGGCACCTGGAAGCAAAGACAACCCCCACCAATAAGACTATGGCTTAAGAAAGTAGAGGAGATGAATCAAATGGAAGAACTGATATGGACAGCAGAACAGAAAAAAGAGACATATTGGAAAACATGGTCCGTATGGAATCTCTTTATTAACTCAAAGGAAGGGAAGATGCTTAGGGGAGGAATATAGAGGAGCAATACACGGTTAGAGGATATGGGAGAGAGGGGGGACATAGTGGAGCAGGGGATTCTTTGTAAAAGGAGCCCCCCCCCTTTTTTTTTTTTTGCTTGTTTTTGGTCTTTGGTCTGTTTGTTTGAAGTTCGATAGTTATAATTGGGCTATGTATGTATTTTGTAGACCTGTTTAGTTATTTGCTAGATGATGGGGACAACTTAAGGGGGGGATAGAGACAGACACCCTATTGAGAATATTGGAATAGATTGAGATTATAGATACATGACCAAAGGGAAATGAACGCAGAGAGAAATAAATAAGGGATTTGCTGTAAATATGGATAAAATTATAAGACTATGAGGTGAAGTTTGAAATATAACTACTATTCTGTTGGAGGAATAGTCTAATCATGTGATGATGTATGGAAGATGTCTGGAGATTAAACTTCCTTTTTTTTTTGTCTTTTTGAAATAAAGAAAAGATTTAAAACAACAATTGACAGTCATGTTCCCCCAGCCCACAGCGTATTGCCATGTTGGCTCCAGCGATGAGGATGGAGGGGATGATGATGAAGTCACTGACGTGACTTGGGTGCCGGACAAAGCAGAGGAGGAAAGTGAGAGTGAGGCCCAATGCCAACGAGGCAGCCACCATGTTAGAGTAGAGAGCGGTCATCCTATTCCATCACATTGTGGAACTTTTATCTCCCAGCCCACTTAAAAACAGCTCAGCTGTCTAGTCCTTTTTAGCACATGTGCAGCCGGTCGCATTTGCAAACTTTGCCTCAAGCATATCAGTCATGGCAAAAACACCAGCCATTTGGGTACCACATGCTTGAAAAACACTCAGACCTTTGACAAGAGCACCTGAAAGACACACAATAGTGATGCAATTCTGCTCCTCCTCACATTTCAGGTCTACCCCTGCTATATCTCATGACCTCTCATGACCTCTCAGCAGCCTCTACTGACACGGATGATGGTATAGCGAATGGTGTCACATGTCCATGCAGCACATCTGCCAGAAGCACACCACCAGCTGTAGAGTATAGGAGGTAAATGTTTCTGTTCCAGCTGCTGCCGCGGAAAAAATAGTCACTGCCACCCACATGTTCAGCGTCTAAATTCCAGCTTGTCAAGGTTGCTGACTTTACAACTCCTGCCTTTCTGTCTGGTGGATTCTGCCCCCTTTTGAAAATTTGAAGTATGTGCTGTACAGTAATGGCAGGTTCCCAGACACAATTTCTTTGCATGTAAGGCTATTCCAGGTCTGTACCATCACGTGGAAGGCAATGTGGCATTGTTGGGCAAGGAAGTCAGCTGCAAGGTCCATGTTACTGCTGACACCTGGTCCAACAAGCATGGTCAGGGATGATATATTTAGTTCACAGCACACTGGGTAACTCTGCTTACAACTCGGAAGGATGCAGGACAGGGCTCAGTGCTGCAGCTTGTTTTGCCGCCATGTTTCCATACAGCTGGTGATAATGCAAGATTAGGCAGCTCCACCCTCCTCTGCTGAATTGTCCTATGAACCACCAGTACCTCCTAAGCGTTCAAGGGGCTATTTAATGAGTCGGGCTAAAAGATGCCATGCAGTGCTTCAGCTGGTCTATCTAGGGGACAGGAGCCACACCAGAGAAGAGATTCTTTCAGCTCTGCAGGGGCAGGCCCAGAGGTGGTTCATGCCAGGCCAGCTTGAGCCAGGAATGGTGCTGTGCAATAATGGCATTAACCTCCTCTCCGCCCTTCGACAGGAAAGTTGACACGTGCCATGCCTGGCACATCTCAATTTGGTGTAACAGCGTTTCTTAACCACCTGCCTACCGGGCACGAAAACCCCCTTCTTGCCCAAGCCATTTTTCAGCTTTCAGCGCTGTCACACTTTGAATGGCAATTACGCGGTCATGCGACGTGGCTCCCAAACGAAATTTGCGTCCTTTTTTTTTCTCACAAATAGAGCTTTCTTTTGGTGGTGTTTTTATTTCTTGCGCTATAAACAAAAGAAAAGCGTCCAGTTTGAAAAAAAAAACACTTTTTAACTTTTTGCTATAATAAATATCCATTTTTTTTTCATTTTTCATTTTCCGCAGTTTAGGCTGATATGTATTCTTCTACATATTTTTGGTAAAAAAAAATCGCAATAAGCGTATATTGATTGGTTTGTGCATTTTTTTTTTTACTAGTAATGGCGGCGATCTGCGATTTTTATTGTGACTGCGATATTGCGGCAGACAGATCGGACACTTTTGACACATTTTTGGGACCATTCACATTTATACAGCGATCCCTGCTATAAAAATGCATTGATTACTGTATAAATGTGACTGGCAGGGAAGGGGTTAACACTATGGGAGCAAGGAAGGGGTTAAATGTGTTTCCTAGATGTGTTTTAACTGTGGGGGGAGGGGACTGACTGGGGGAGGTGACCGATGGTTGTCCCTATGTACAAGGGACACACCATCGGTCCCCTCTCCCTGACAGACACATCCACATTCCTTAAAATATAGAAAAACAAATGCGCTACAATGTGAGTATTTAACCGATAATAAAGCCAGTTAAGTGAAATTCACAAACACACTAATGAATCAAAAAGTCCATAATATGATGACAGGTGAACAAAGTGAAATGTGACGTGTGTCAATGAATAAAAAGTTCCATCAGGGCCAAAGATGAGGAGAGAATAGGCAGTTATAAACTTGATGAATGGTGCATGCAACACCCGTGTCCACCACCAACGATATAAACTGCTTACCAGAAGTAAGAAACATATGAGCCCATCTGCAATCCCAGAAAATGGTCCAATGAAGTCCAATAGATGGCTTAAATCACAGCAGACATTCCCAAAAAGACAGAAGGAGCTTGATAGTGCATTACCCAATATCAAATTTATTTAAGAAAAGGGTTAAAAACACTTACAATTAGAATGTAGTAAATAGACAAATCGACCAGCCGGTCCGCTGTAACCTGTCCCGTAGTGATGACGTCAGCACGCACACCTCCTGACGTACGTTTCGTGTTCCTAAACGTTGTCAATGGGGATCAGGTGACGTGCTGACGCATCACAAGATATAGCAACAAGAGAGCCAAGCCTCACTGTGAGCAGCCTATGGACGCAAGGCAAAAAACCAAGCCTCCACATCGCTACACAGACTCGGCTTTAAACCACCATGCAAACCAAGCCTCACTATGAGTTACAGGCAATGGCTCGCAGGGTGGACAATGATATGAAACCTAATCAAAACTCAATGATAAAGGCAACACATAAAAAACCTCAATACAGATTGCAATATATAGAACAAACTGTTAAAAGCGATCATTAAGCATATGGATGGATGGGATCAACATTCACTTTGAAGAATGTCATCCGTAAATCCACCACCACACAAAAAATATTATAATATATTAAAAACATAAAAATCATTAAAAATAATTTAAGATAGGAAGGATGATTCTGAGTGTATAGTATATGGTTAATAAATGAATTAATATAGATCCAAAAAGACAGAAAAAACCTTTATATACTTAAAAATTGAAAGGGGGGGGGGAGAGAAAAGGAACAGGTCCAGATAACATGACTTATCAAATAACCCGAGGAATTGTGTGTAATGTGGGTCAAAACTATTGTGACATGTTCACATGAATATGATGAACTGGGCCACCAGGGCTACAAAATACCCGTAATTAATAATTAACAAAATATACATGGACATATAACCCACTAATCTAAGAATTGTCGATAAAAGCGTTGAGATCTACCTCAACGTTCATTCCAAACGGGGCATAACTCTTCAACTTGTGGATCCAGGCCATCTCCAGTCTGGATATGCTCCGAATCATGGAGTCACCTCTCCATCTTGGAGAATATTTGTCTATCCCCAAAAATATGGTATTAGTGGGGTTCTTGGCGTGGAACTCTTAAGTAATGCCGAGATACCGGATGCTTAGGAAAACCTGTGAGTATGTTTGTAATATGTTCATTAAGTCTCACACGGAGAGGTCGTTTAGTCCTGCCCACATATTGAAGTCCACAAGGACATTGCAGGAGATAAACGACTCTCTCCGTGGAACAAGTAATGAAGGGAACTATTTTAAATTGAACATCAGTAATGGTGGACTTAAACGTATTGGTACGTCTATGTGGACACCCACTGAATGAACATACTCTGCATCTCTTGCATTGATAGAAACCCACCAACTGGTCAAGAAAGGTCCTTTTCACAGAAGGGGGATCTAGAATATTAGGTGCCACTCTCCCTTGTAGGGAGGGTGCACCTTTATAGACAACCTGAGGTTGAGCTGGCAATACTGTCTGTAAGACTGAGTCATTAGTGAGTATATGCAGTGCCGGCCCAAGACATTGTGCTGCCTGGGCCCAGGATCAAAATGCTGCCCCCTCCTCCGTACCGCCACCCCCAAAAAAAATTATAATCACGCCCACCAAAAGGCCCCCACATTTATTATTTTATATCATGACAATTAAAACCAAAATAACATTTATTAGGAAGTCAGATTTACACGCAACAGTGGTGGTGGGGATCAGACAGAGGCAGCGGCGGTTGTAGTGAGAGGGGAGGGGGGTTAGACACAGGCAGGGGTGGTAGGGAAGAGGTTAGACACAGGCAGGGGTGGTAGGGGGGTTAGACACAGGCAGGGGTGGTAGGGGGATTAGACACAGGCATAGGTGGTAGGGGGATTGGACACAGGCATAGGTGGTAGGGGGATTAGACACAGGCATAGGTGGTAGGGGGATTAGACACAGGCATAGGTGGTAGGGGGATTAGACACAGGCATAGGTGGTAGGGGGATTAGACACAGGCAGAGGTGGTAATGGGGATTAGACACAGGCTGAGGTGGTAATGGGGATTAGACACAGGCAGAGGTGGTAGGGGGATTGGACACAGGCATAGGTGGTAGGGGGATTAGACACAGGCAGAGGTGGTAGGGGGATTAGACACAGGCAGAGGTGGTAATGGGGATTAGACACAGGCAGAGGTGGTAGGGGGATTAGACACAGGCAGAGGTGGTAGGGGGATTAGACACAGGCAGAGGTGGTAGGGGGATTAGACACAGGCAGAGGTGGTAGGGGGATTAGACACAGGCAGAGGTGGTCGGGGAGGTTAGACACAGGCAGAGGTGGTCGGGGAGGTTAGACACAGGCAGAGGTGGTGGAGATGGGATTAGTGACACTTACTTTCTCTCAGTGTCAGCCGCGCCTATAGCGATCCCTCTTCCATAATGGGGTCTCTGCTCAGCCGAAAGCTCCTCCCCCTTTACGCTGTTGGCCGTCAGCCTGTCAGCTGACTTTCTCGTCAGCAGCAAAGGGGGGGGGAGACGCGGAGAGGATGGGCGGGCCAGCTGTGCGGGTATGGCAACGAGTGCTCTGCCAATACCTCCAATAGCAGCGGCGCCGGGGCATCCACATAGTGGGATGAAGAGCGGAGTCCAATCGGGTGGGACCACTGTATTTATGGGCGTCAATGTGCCGCCCCTCAGAACCTGCCGCCTGGGACCAATGGTCCCATCGGGTCCCATGGTAGGGCCGGCCCTGAGTATATGCCAGTGTTTTTTAATCAGCTGTTTAACACCCCTATGTTGAGAGGAATAGGTGGTAATAAATGGGATCGATGGTGTTCTTAATTGGGACTTAGGTCTATCAATGAGAAGATCTCTCCTATCCAACAAGGCCACATCATTTAAGGTGTTAACAAGGGAAGCATGAGAATAACCTTTTTCCACGAATTGACCAGTCAAGATCCCTGCTTGAGTTAGGAATTCATTGTGATCTGTACAATTCCGTTTGAGTCTGATGAACTGGCTCTTGGGTATGGAATTGAGCCATGATGAATGATGGCAGCTATTAATGGGAATCCACATTCCTGCTCGGTTACTGGGCAATCGCGGGTGCCCGACGGCCATCGCGGCCGCCGGGCACGCGCATCGGGTCCCCAGCTGCTTTTAAAGGCAGGACGTCATATGACATACTGTCAGAACGAGAGAGTCTTTCGCCCGCCGTCATTTGACGGTGGGCGGTAGACAAGTGGTTAAACAGGTACCCAGGGTTGGAAGATCTTCTAAAGTAGGCCAGAAGAGTCTGTAGCCATTTCAGGCGGTCATAGGCCTCTTGCACACTGCAGCTTGAAAAAGCGCAGTACAGCTTTTGTTTTTACTGAGCTAAAATACAGCCCATTATTTGTAATGTGCCTATGCCAGTGTTTCTCAACTCCAGTCCTCAAGGCGCACCAACAGGTCATGTTTTTGGGATTTCCTGCAGATAAAACAGCTGTGATAATTACTAAGGCAGTGAAACTGCTCAAATCACCTGTGGAAATCAATGGAAATCCCAAAAACATGACCTGTTGGTGCGCCTTGAGGACTGGAGTTGAGAAACACTGGCCTATGCACATAAACAAGAGCCGTGCATTCCTCAGTAAAAAAAAATTGAAAAATCTGCATTTTTGGTCAGTAAATTACACCTCATGCGTGCAAATACGTATTTACATATTGTGCATAACAAAAACACAAGAATAACTTTTCGTGCGTGTGCTTACAAGAAAATTGCATGAACGCATATGCGTGAAATGCATGCAAATACATAAAAAAAAATCTGAAAAAGTAGATGCTCAAACAGGAGTATCGTGTGCAAGGGGCCATACACTGCCAGTGCTCGTCTGGCTGAAATTCAGCTAGAATTGCACCTGCCCGTAAACCGCCTAATTTGTGACATGCCTACCAAGTGGAACTCAACTTTGGCTATGGTGCAGTGGCTGCACATGTAGCAGAGGGCCGTCAACGAGTACCTTTGTGAGTATGGCACAACGACAGGCCCCAGGCAGCTTTTTTCCCTCATGCCAATGGCTGCTGTTAAAGGATGCATGCACTATACTATCACCATTGGAGTAGGCAACAAGGATGGTGAGCTGTGACAATGCATGCATTAGTAAAACAATCCCTCTTGTGTTCCTGCTGGAGCAGACTCTGCATAGAATTATGGACAGGGCACTTGAGGCAGAGCAGTGGGAGGAAGTCTTCCTTTCTTCTCAAGGCCTGTTTATGCAGACACCATTCTTGTGAACACACAAGAGGAGGAGGAGAATTCTAGCAATTTTGGAGGCATTGAAACAGAAGAAGACATACGTCAAACCTTAAGAAATGGTTTTCCATCCCCAGAACCCTTGGGAGTAGTACGTGGCTGGGGGGAGGCAGTTACAGATCCTACTACTAACTGTAAAACTACTAACTGTAACAACGAGGACTCTGCTTCATATGCCTCTGCAAACTCTCGGTGCACAGCCTCCCTCATTCTTCAAAGCCAGCGAAAGGGCCAGAGAATATGTGGCATTAAGGAGAAGGATAACTATTGGTTGGCAACCCTCCTTGACCACCAATACAAGGGGAAAGTCTCGGAACTCATCTCGTCCCCACAGAGGGAGCAGAGGATGAAATATCTTGAGGACACCTTAAAAATAGGATTTTTTGTACTCACCGTAAAATCCTTTTCTCTGTCGTCCATGGACGGACACAGCCTTCTCAATTCTTGACATATGGGTTATGTTCCTGTTCATAGGAGAGGACTAGGCAAAACATGTTAAATATTTAAACACATGTTATATTAATCAGAGTTGAACAGCCCCGCCCAGGGGGCGGTCCCTCCAGACATAACCCTCCGCCCTGCAGTCAGCAGCTCAGTTCGTAACAAGCAGTACAAACCTAAAAAGGAGGGGTGGGTGCTGTGTCCGTCCATGGACGACAGAGAAAAGGATTTTACGGTGAGTACAAAAAATCCTATTTTCTCTTTTCGTCCATGGACCGACACGGCGGCTCTTATTCACTGAACGTGTGGGTTATGTCCCTGCTTGCAGGAGAAGACCTAGGCAGAATGTGAGATGTTATACATACATTCTAAAAGCCAGAGCTGAACAGCCCCGCCCAGGGGGCTGTCCCTCCGGACATAACCCACCCCCTGCAGTCAGCAGACCTCAGTTTTTTTCTGCCTAGCAGAAGGAGAAGACGTGGCTCTCTCAGGAGCCTGTCTCCTGGAAGATTTTACTTTAATTTTTATTCCTTTGGGAATTTTATTATTTTATTTTTGAGGCCTCAATCAACTGTCGGCTGGGCAACAGGTTGGGTACACTAGTATCCTCGTAGTCCTGTCCGACCATCGAGCGTGCTGATCCTCGCCTTGTGTGCGTGAGACTCAGTTCACGACATGCCCCATGACTCCAGGGGTGGCCGGGTTGCTTCCATGCTCCCACGGTCCTCTCAAGATTAAACAGTACCTGATGGACTGTTTCTCTCGCGGTGGACCGGGCCGACAGCTACGCAGTACGACTCTGTGATAGGTCTGTCAGAAACACACCAGTGGGTCCCTTAGGGGACGGGTAAGTAGTCTCTCCTGCCACAGGTGAGTACAAACTGCTGTGTGTGTTTCTCTGTGGGGGATTTTCCCTGTCTCCCCCTGTGTTTTATTGTCACTCTCTGTCACCATTGCTGGCGCTGTGCTGTGGGGGGTGCCTGGGGGTCATACTGTCCTGGGGGGGGCTCATGCTAGTCTGCATATTGCTGGGGGCTTTTTGTGTTATTTTGGGGCCTGGGCGCCGTTTTTGGCGCTGTGTGTGTGCTATGGTGTGTGTTACATTTATCTGCGCATGGCGGCCATTTTGCCGCGGATCGCCTCAGTGAAGTGCGGCGGCCATTTTCTTGTAGTCCGCGCGCATTTCAGCACTAGCTTGGCCTCTATGTAACAGCGCGAATCTCCTCACAATCTCCCCACGGCTCACTCGTGCTGACACAGCGCGGTACAGACAACGTAGCTGAGCAGTCCTGGTCCGGTCTGGTGAGTCCCCTGGGCGCCCCTCCTCAGTCAGCACAGCCTGTGGGTGGACTTTGTTTATCTGAGGAGTCTCAGAGAGGGGCAACATGGAGTCAGTGTCACAGCTTCCCCTTGCATGAGGCAACAGGCAGAGCTCCAGCACCTGCGGTCCCTAGGGACCAGTTCTCGGCAGTCCTGGAATCATTCTGACCAGGAGGGAAGCAGTGTGTGAGCGCAAGGGAGCAAAAAAGCCCCTCTCCCCACTTTATTAAAAAAAAAAAAAAGATAAATAAATAAAGGGGGTGTGCGCTGATTCAGATATGGGCCTAGCCACTACCGCTCAGGACCCTAGCTCTGAATATTTGATGGTTTTGAACAGGAAATTCCTTGCAAGGAAGACTCCAGTTCTGAGACAGTAAATGACAGGGCGCTTGTTAAGTGAACTCATGGCTGCGGTGAGGGACACTCTCAAGCTTAATGCTGCGGATGCAGAACCTCAGGCGGACAGTCTCCTTGGTTCTTTAAGGCCGGGCCTTCTAAGGTTTTCCATATGTACCTTTCTTTGACCAGCTCATTGATAAGGTCTGGGAAAAAGCCGCAGAAGACTTTTATGGTCCCGCGGCGTTTGTCGATCAGATACCCCTTTAAGATGCCCTACTTAAAATGTGGGCTTCTCCCCCAGTGGTCGACCCTCCAGTCGCCCGGTTGAACAAGGCCACCACTCTCCCGATGGAGGGGACTCCTGTATTTACGGACCCCGCTGACAGGAGGTCAGAAGTGGTGAGCAGAGCCATGTTTGCCTTGTTGGGGTCCGCCCTACGGCCTGCGGTAGCGGCGACGCTTGTGTCTCAGACACTTACGGGATGGGCAAAAAATAATTTGCACCAGACTGTACAGGAGCATATTCTTCCTCCAGACACTATTGCTCTGTCCCACCAAATGGTGCAGGGCCTGGTTTAGGTTGCGACGCCACGTTAGATGCGGCCCCTAATATTCAGGACCTCTGTCTCGGCGGTGGTATTGCGTCGTCTTATCTGGTTGAAATGCTGGTCTGCTGACCTAGCCTCTGAAGAAGCTTCTGACGGATCTACCATTTAAAGGTGGTAGCCTTTTAGGTGCTGCGCTGGATGACATCATCAAGGATGTCACGGGAGGTAAAAGCACTCTTCTTTCTCAGTCTAGCTACGGTAAGGAGGCCTGCCGTGAGCAGGGTCCTTCCTTTCCAGCATAAATTTTTTTTTTCGTCAGTCAGAGTCCACGTGTAGGCCCTCCCAGACTAACAGCGGTGCGGCTGGTGGACACAAGCGCCCCTGGGTGTGTAAGCCAAACAAGCCGGCTCCCAAGCCCACCTCCATGTGAAGTCTTGCCCCCACCCGACTCTGGGGTAGGGGGGACGACTTTGCAGGTTCACGGATCGGTGGACCTCCCGGATCTCCTACCGGTGGGTGTGCGAGATGATCACCTCAGGTTACAGGATAGGTTTCCGTTCCTGGCCCCAGACAGATTCTTCCCTTGAATCTTCCTCTCCTTCCTGCCCGTCGGACAGCCATATGGAGGCTATCCAGGACTGATCAGGTCCGGAGTGATTGTGCCGGTTACGTCACAGGAGAGGTTTCAGGGATTCTACTCGAATCCGTTTGTCGTCCCAAAAAACGGACGGGGTTCGGCCTATCCTGGACCTCAAGGTCCTGAATGCCTTCGTGAAGGTGCAAAAGTTCCACATGGAATCCATTCGCACGGTGATCGATACACTCTGCCAAAGGGATTTTCTGACGACCTTGGACATCAAGGACGCCTACTTGCATGTTCCGATCTGCGCAAGTCACCAGAAGTTTCTGCGCTTGCGATCGGTGAAGTCCACTATCAATTTGTGGCTCTTCCTTCGGCCTAGCCTTGGCACCGAGGGTGTTCTTTAAGGTGCTTGCGCCGGTTCTAGCTTTGCTGAGACGGCGAGGCATCGCTGTCGTGGGCTATCTGGACGATCTTCTTCTCAGAGCAGAAAGTGGCTCAGAATTAGAAGACAGTGTGACTGTCGTCAGTCGGACCCTCAGGGACTTCGGGTGACTCCTGAACATTCCCGACTCAGCATCTGGAGTATCTAGGTCTGATTCTGGACTCCTTGGAGGCAAAGGTATTCCTACCTCCGGGGAAGTTACTGACACTTCAGTCTGCAGTGCGTGTGCTGACATCCCGAAAATGGTCGTCAAGCCGTTTTTGCATGAGACTCCTGGGACTCCTGGTCGCCTCTTTCGAGGCCGTTCCGTATGCCCAATCACACACCAGGGCATTGCAGAAGGAGATCTTGTTCACTTGGGACAAATCTCCATTGTCTTTGGATCTTCCGATCCAGGTAAGTCACCTGGTCAGGGCGTCCCTGACATGGTGGTTGGGGTCCCCGGCTCTTTGGTCCGGGAAGTCGTTCCTCCCCATCCAATGGACGGTGTTCACTACGGACGCCAGCCTGAAGGGCTGGGGTGTAGTCTGGGGAGTCCTGTCGGCCCAAGGGCTTGGACTCAGGACGAAGCCCGTTTACCGATCAATGTTCTGGAAATACGGGCCATCAGACTGTGCCTCTCCGCGTGATCTGAGAGATTGCAGGATCGCTCCATTAGGATCCAGTCGGACAACGTCACGGCGGTGGCGTATGTCAACCATCAAGGGGGGACTCGGAGCTCAGCTGCGGCTTCCGAGATCACCCGTACCCTGAAGTGGGCTAAAAGAAGCGTGCCGGCTCTGTCGGCCGTTTACATTCCTGGCATAGACAATTGGCAGGCGGACTATTTGAGTCGCCAGATGCTGGACCAGGGAGAGTGGTCCTTGCACCCGGAGGTATTTCAACTCCTTTGCCGACGGTGGGGCACGCCGGATGTGGACCTGATGGCCTCTCGACTCAATCGCAAGGTGTCAAGGTTTGTGGCCAGATCCAGGGATCCTTGGGTGGATGCCTCAGAGGCGTTAGTGGACCCATGGGGTCATTATCACCTGATATACGTTTATCCTCCACTGCAGTTGCTCACTCGCCTGCTGCGCAGGGTGGCGACCGAGGGAATTCCGGTGATCCTCATTGCTCCAGATTGGCCTCGGCATCACTGGTACGCCGATCTGGTACGTATCGTCGCGGACGTTCCCTGGCGGTTGCCAATAAGGGAGGACCTTCTGTCTCAAGGTCCTATATTTCATCCTGCTTTACAGTCTCGGGGCTTTAACGGCATGGCTGTTGAAAGCCAGGTGTTGAGAGACCAAGGTCTCTCGGACTCGGTCATTTCGTCCATATTAAGGGCACGGAAGTCTTCCTCCAGAATGATCTATCACCCTACCTGGAAATCTTACATGTGCGAAGAGCTGGACTGACGTCCTCCGACGTATTCCGTCCCTAGAATCCTGCATTTCCTGCAGCATGGAGTGGCCCAAAAGCTCGCTTTGAGTATCATTAAGGGTCAGATTTCGGCCTTGGCCGTCTTCTTTTAGCGACCACTAGCGGGTCATTCCTTGATTAGCACCTTTGTGCAGGGGGTTCGCCATGTGCTCCCTCCTGTCAAGTCTCCTCTCCCCCCATGGGATCTGAATTGGTACTCTCGGTTCTCCAGGAACCTCCTCTTGCGATATACGCATATATATTTAATATTCAATATCTCAACGATATGATATGGGTAAATAAGAGTTCTTTTGACTAGAAGTGAAAGCTTCAATATAATAAGCATTTATTAAAGAATTGTTATTAGTCTATCTAATACACCGCCAACATTTACAGTCTTAGGCAAGGGAGTAAATATTAGTTTCAAACACAAAGTATGTAAATATCAGTATTAGGTTACATTACAGAGTATATACATCACATTACAAATAGACAGACAAACATATGACAATGCAAGCATACTGTAAGTGCTGGGAGATGGTCTGATAATTACCTATAATGACTCCTGGGCCCAGGTCATCTCATCTCTCTCTCTCTACTGATTGGGGTGGTCCTTTTATGGAGCCCTCTCCCATTGACTAAAACAGGGCGGCTATGATTGGTTACTGTTATCTCTCTCTCCTCCCTCCTGCCGTTATATTAATTTCCCACACTAGCCCACTCTTTACTGGAATTTAGTGATAATTGGATTTGAAGATAAATTAATTAAACCGGAGGTCGTTAACTTCCCTTGAATGGGGCACTTAGCTATGCATGGAACTAGCCAGGAACAATTGCCCCTTAAATGGATATCGGTTCGTTAAAATGGGAGAATACACACGCCTTTATCTAGCGAATAAAGGCGGTGTCGCATAGATTAGAAGTTTCAGATGTGGTTTCTTCCTGGCTTGTGTGAATACGAAGTTACCTCGCCAGACAGGAGGTCTCCGTAGCCCCTTGTCACCCAGCCTTCATGCATATTCAACAGAGGACTAGTAATTAGATTTCCCTCAATCCCAGCCAAGTTCATCAGCCCTTACAGATACACACATTTCATACTCTAACTTATATATACATATATGTACAGATATTCCCAGTTTACAATGGAAATTATTCATAAACATTCCTCATAAGGCAACACTCCTTTTGAGAATATCAGAGATATTCCCCTCTTGACTTTGTCTCAGAAGGTGGCCCTTTTAGTGGCAATCACTTCTGTTAGACGAGTGTCTGAGTTGGCGGCCTTGTCCTGCAAGTCGCCATATTTAGTCATCCATAAGGATATGGCGGTGTTGCATCCGCGACTTTCTCCTTTGCCAAAGGTGGTCTCAACCTTTCACCTAAGTGGGGACATTGTCCTCCCGTCCTTGTGTCCTCACCCATCGCATCCCAGAGAGTTTGCGCTGCACACATTGGATGTGGTACGAGCCTTGCGGGTGTACCTGTCTGCTACTGCTTCTATTCGGAAGTCTGACTCACTGTTTGTGACTGTCTCTGGTCCAAAACAGGGCCAGGCGGTTTCGTCTGCCACCATTTCTAGGTGGATCAGACAGACCGTCATTCAAGCCTATGCTCTCAAGGGGCGGGCGCCTCCCTTTCCGGTTACGGCGCATTCCACCAGGGCAATTAGTGTTTCCAGGGCTTTCCGACATCAAGCGTGCAAGGCGGCGACCTGGTCATCTGTTCATACCTTTTCTAAGTTTTATAAGGATAATGTGGCTGCATCTTCAGATGTTTCCTTCGGCCGCAAGGTGTTGCAGGCCGCTGTTTAAAGTTGCAACTCCTCCGTTGAGGAGCTCTGCCTTGTTTGGAGTGAAGTTTTTTGGTTTTTCCATTTATACTGCTCCCATCCCTCTTGACACTGCTTTGGGACATCCCACACATTCAGTGAATAAGAGCCACCGTGTCGGTCCATGGATGATAAGAGAAAATAGGATTTTTGTACTCACCGTAAAATCCTTTTCTCTGACATCCATGGACCGACACGGCACCCACCCTTCCATTTCAAGTTTGTACTGCTTTGTTACAAACTGAGGTCTGCTGACTGCAGGGGGTGGGTTATGTCTGGAGGGACCGCCCCCTGGGCGGGGCTGTTCAGCTCTGGCTTTTAGAATGTATGTATAACATCTCACATTCTGCCTAGGTCTTCTCCTGCAAGCAGGGACATAACCCACACGTTCAGTGAATAAGAGCCGCCGTGTCGGTCCATGGATGTCAGAGAAAAGGATTTTACGGTGAGTACAAAAATCCGATTTTTCTCTTTTCGTCCATGGACAGACACAGCCTTCTCAATTCTTGACATATGGGACATCCCCAAGCAGTGTAAAAAAAAAACGAGGGGTGGGAACAGCATCAAAAAACAACTAACTTCACCCCAAACAAACAAGCAGAGCTCCTCAACGGAGGAGTTGCAACCCTAAACAGCTGCCTGCAAAACCTTGCGGCCGAAGGAAGCATCTGAAGATGCACTCACATCAACCTTGTAAAATTTTGAGAAAGTGTGCACGGACGACCAAGTCGCCGCCTTGCACACCCGTGAGACAGACACTTGATGTCGGAAAGGCCAGGAAGCACCAATTGCCCTGGTTAAATGTGCCGTGACCGAAAAGGGGTGGGGCGCCCGCCCCTTAAATGCATAGGCCTGTATGACGGTCTGCCTGATCCACCGAGAAATAGTGGCCGACGAGACCGCCAGGCCCTTTTGTGGACCAGACACCGACACAAACGGTGAGTCTGACCTCAGAAACGGAGCCGTAACAGACAAGTACACCCGCAAGGCACGTACCACGTCTAAAGTACAGAGCGCAGTCTCTCAGGGATGCGACGGCCGAGGACACAAGGACAGCAGCACAATGTCCTCATTTAGGTGAAAGGCCGAAACCACCTTCGGAAGGAAGGAAGGCTGCGGGCGTAGCACTGCTTTATCCTTATGGAGGACCAAGTATGGTGACTTGCAAGACAAAGCCGCCAATTCAGAAACCCTTCTGACAGACGTAACGGCCACTAGAAAGGCCACCTTCTGAGATGGTGTCAAGAGAGGAATCTCTCTCATGTTCTCAAAAGGATGTTCCTGAAGAACCGAGAGCACCAGATTCAAATCCCATGGAGGAAGAGGTGGTCTAATTAAGGGAAGCACAGGTCGAACCCCCTGCACAAAAGTACCCACCAGGGAATGGGTCGCCAAAGGACGTTGAAAGAAAACAGCCAAGGCTGAAATCTGACCCTTAATGGTGCTTAAGGCAAGTTTCTGATCCACTCCACACTGTAAAAACAGCAGGATCCTGGAAACTGAACACGTCCGTGGACGCCACTCCGTCTCTTCACATATAGAGATGTAGGCCTTCCAAGTACGATAATAGATCTTCCTGGAAGAAGATTTCCGTGCCCTCCGCATGGTTGAAATGACCGAATTCGAAAGACCTCGGTCCCTTAGCACCTGGCTTTCAATAGCCATGCCGTTAAAGCCAGCGACTGTAAAGCAGGATGAAGTATGGGACCTTGAGACAGAAGGTCCTCCCGCATTGGCAGTCGCCAGGGTACGTCCGCCACCAGGCGCACAAGGTCGGCGTACCAAGGACGCCGGGGCCAATCTGGAGCGATTAGGATCATCGGGATCCCCTCGGTCTCCACTCTGCGGAGCAGACGAGGAAGCAACTTCAGTGAGGGATAGGCATAAATTAGTCGATACTGACCCCACAGGGCCACCAATGCGTCTGACGCGTCTGCCCAAGGATCTCTGGACCTGGCCACGAATCTCGACACCTTGCGATTGAGTCGAGAGGCCAGGAGGTCCACGTCCGGCGTGCCCCACCTCCTGGCAAAGGAGTTGAAACACCTCCGGATGCAATGACCATTCCCCCTGGTCTAGCATCTGGCAACTCAGATAGTCCGCCTGCCAGTTTTCTACGCCCAGAATGTAAATGGCCGACAGAGCCGGCACGCTTCTTTCCACCCACCGTAGGATGTGAGCGACCTCAGATGCTGCAGCCAAGCTCCTTGTTCCCCCCTGATGGTTGACATAAGCCACCGCCGTGGAGTTGTCTGACTGAATCCTGATCGGGCGTCCTTGTAGTCTCCTCGACCACAAGGAGAGACACAGTCTGATTGCCCGAAGTTCCAGGACATTGATCGGCAGACAAGATTTGTCCGGAGTCCAGTGACTCCCCAGACTCCCCCCCAACCTGTGAGTCTGGCATCCGTCGTAATCACAGTCCAATGGAAGGGAAGGAACGACTTCCCGGACTGAAGAGCCGGGGATCTCATCCACCAACTCAGAGAAGCCCTGACCAGGCGAATGACCTGAATCTGATGATCCAGAGACAATGGAGATTTGTTCCATTTGGACAGGATCTCCTTCTGCAAGACTCGAGTGTGGAATTGGGCATACGGTACTGCCTCAAATGAGGCTACCATGAGACCCAGCACTCTCATGCAAAAACGGAGAGACGACCATTTGTGGGATGTCAACAACCTCCCCGCAGACTGGAAAGTCCAAAGGAAGGAAGACTCTCGCCTCCTTGGAGTCCAGAATCAACCCTAGGTACTCCAAACACTGAGTCGGTGTCAGGACCGACCTCTGAATGTTTAACACCCAACCGAATTCTCGGAGGGTCTGACTGGCTATAGCCACATCTTCCTCTAATTCTGAGCCAGAAGCTGCTCTCAGAAGAAGATTGTCTAAGTAGCCCACGATAGCAAAGCTAGAATCGGGGCGAGCACCTTGGTGAAAACCCTCAGTGCCGACGCTAGGCCAAAGGGAAGAGCCACAAACTGATAGTGGTCTTCGCCGATTGCAAAGCGTAGAAACCTCTGGTGTCTTGTGCAGATTGGGACATGCAAGTATGCGTCCTTGATGTCCAGGGATGGCAGAAAGTCCCCCGGATGGAGCGCAGCAACCACTGAATGAATTGATTCCATGCAGAACGTCCAAACCTTTACAAAGACATTTAAGGCTTTGAGGTCCAAGATCGGACGGACTCCGTCCTTCTTTGGGACCACAAACAGATTTGAATAAAAACCCTGAAACCTCTCTTCCAGTGGTACAGGTAAAATCACTCCGGCCCTTAGTAAATTTTGCACTGCCCCCAATAGGGCAGACCGACGAGCCGGAAGGAGAGGGAGATTTGAGGGAAAGAATCTGTTCGGCGGACAGGAAAGAAACTCGATCTTGTACCCCGAAGTGACCACCTTGCAGACCCACTGGTCGGAGAGCAGGGAGGTCCACCTCGCTGTGAACTTGCGAATCCGTCCCCCCCACCCATGAGTCGGGCAGGGGCAAAACTTCATGCAGTGGCAGGCTTGTTTGGCTTACGTACCCAGGTGGACCTTTGTCAGCCTGGGAGGGTCTACCCGCAGACCCTGACTAACGAAAATACAGCTTCTGCGTGGGAAAGGAAGGGCCCGGCTTACGGCGCGGCTCCTTCCCCTTAGTTGACTGAGGGAAAAGAGTGCTCTTACCTCCAGTGACATCCTTAATAATGTCATCCAGTGAGGTACCAAAAAGCCTACCACCTTTGAAGGGCAAGTCTGCCAAGGCGGACCAGCATTTCAGCCAAATCAGGCGGCGCATTACCACCGCAGATACAGAATCCTTGGAGATTAAGAGGGCCGCATCCAGAGTGGCATCACAGACATACACAAGGCCCTGCACCAACTGGTCGGCCAGTCTTACACACTCCGAAGGGAGCTGATGTTCCTCCACAGTCTGGTGCAAAATCTTTGCCCATTCAGTGAGTGTCTGAGACACCAAGGTAGCAGCCAAAAAACGCAGACCCCAGCAAGGTGAACATGAACCTGCTTAGCACCGCGGACCTTCTATCAGTATGGTCCTTAAATGCAGGGGTCCCCTCTACAGGGAGAGTGGTTACTTTATTTAACCGAGCGACCGGAGGGTCAACAACCGGAGGAGAAGACCATTTTTTCAAAAGGCTCTCCTCAAAAGGATACCTGACCGCCAGGCGCTGAGGGCCACAAAGGACTTCTGCGGCTTTTCCCATTCCTTATCTATGAATTTATCAAAGAAGGACACATAGGGAAACACCTTTACAGAGCGGGTCGATTTGTGCGACCCAAAAGAGACTGACCCCTCCGTGGACGCCTCAGCTGCACCTTCCAGCTTAAGAGAGTCCCTTACAGCATTGATAAGCGCACCGACAAGTGCCCTGTCTTGCGCTGACCCGGACGAGGGGTCTTCCTCACAAGGAAGGTCCTGGTCTGCATCCTCTGACAACCCAGAACCGGGGTCCTGTGCCGCAGCTAGGCCCGGGTCTGAGTCAGAGCATTCCCCTGGAGATGGCGGGGGGAGGGGGCGCTTTTTACCCCACTTACGCTTGCACGCCACTTCCACCCTGGCAACAAATGATTCCAGGACTACTGACAAAGTGTCCATGGTAACAGCAGGTGCAGGGGCACCGGCTGTCACCTCTGGCATGTTTGGGGAAGAAGGGCCAGACACTGACTCCATGATACACCACTGACAGCTCTCAGGGACTCGGTCAAAAAACTGAAGTGTCCACCCTCCTTGCTGCACTGACCGGGGGGGTTACCCAGGGGACTCACCACCCAGCAAGAGACCGCTCAGCACCGCTGCCCACCTTCCGTCTGTACACAGCGTGTGTGAGGAAAACTGTGAGGAGAATTGCGCTGCGCGCCGTTCAGAAAGCCAGCACTAGAGGCCAAAACCCACTCCAAAATGGCCGCGAGACGCCTCAGAAAGAAAAGGGCGCGACCACAAGAAAATGGCCGCCCGCAATAACAACCTGCACCACAGTGCGGCCACGGCAAGATGGCCGCCAATGAAAAAATACATAGAAAACAGCAGGCATACAAGAAAATGGCATTGGTGACGCCAAAATGGCACCCAGCACCGCAATGTGGACGAGAAGGCCGAGACAGAGACTTCCCCAGAGCAGAGCACCCCTCACAGAAAAACTGGCCCCGACACCCCACTGGGACCCAGAGTCCCCCCACAGGTATGCCCCGGTTACAGCGAGCCCTGCTAGAGCAGAAGGGGAATTGTGATAGAGAGCAGGGAAAGGGAGGACAGGAGAACCCCTAATTCCCTGAAACGCCCAGCTGTTCCCACCTGCCGAAGCAGGAGGAATAGTACTTACCCATCCATGCGAGGACCCGCTGGTGCGTCTCTGACAGACCTACAACCGAGTTGGAGTAGCTGTCGGCCCTGTCCACTGTGAGTGAGACAACAAGCAGCCCAGTCATATGTGGACCCCGGAGCATGTGCTCACCAGCCACCCCTGGAGCCATGGGGTATGTCGTGGCAGAACTAGCGCAAAGCTAGGGACTGGCACGCTCGATGGCCGGAACTTGGAAGACTACAAGGATCTATAATATCCAGCCTGTCGCCCAGCCAGCAGTTGATAGAAGATATCACAAAAAAAAAAAAATCCAAAGGGAGCCACGTCCTTCTCCTCTGCTAGGCAGAAAAAAACTGAGCTGCTGACTGCAGGGCGGAGGGTTATGTCTGGAGGGACCGCCCCCTGGACGGGGCTGTTCAACTCTGATTAATATAACATGTGTTTAAATATTTGACATGTTCTGCCTAGTCCTCTCCTATGAACAGGAACATAACCCATATGTCAAGAATTGAGAAGGCTGTGTCTGTCCATGGAAGAATAGAGAAAAGGAGTTTATGTAACGCCTTTCCAGACTTAGATAGGTTAGGTCATGGAAAAGCTAGTTTTCAGGCTTCTGTTGGTCAAGAGAGTAGCGGTGGAGAAGGCGGCCCCCAGTGATGCATTTCAATTTTTTTTTTTAGTCCTCAGCGCCCAGGGCTGTCAGCTTCCACATCCCATCGGCAGCATCTGCATCATATGGTGGGAGATCATCTAGGAGCGAAAACAGACATGGAGAGCTTTCCAGCTGATGATCCATTGCGTTACTGGCTCATGAGAATAGACCACTGGCCAGAACTTGCCCAGTATGCAATTGGGCTGCCTTGCATCCAGCGTGCTTTCCAAATGGGCATTCAGTGCTGCTGGAGATTTTGTGACAGATAAAAGAGCGCATCTGTCCACAGACTCCGTTGACCGGCTGTCATTTATCAAAATTATTAATTCCTGGATGAACCGATCAAGCCCCTGATGTCGATGTCGTCAATTAAGTGTTTTCTGGATCTTGAATCTTTGCAAGGCTGTCTGCGCTGCCTAGCTTTGTGGGTGTTGATTTTATCTAGAAGAAATCTTTTGATATAGGTTTCATGGGCACAATTAACACCCAAGGATCAATTTTTCTGCACCTGTTTTGACAGGTGCATATAATTTAAATTTTTGACAGCAAGGTCAATTCTTGCTTTCATCAAGGGTACCTCTATAGGGTTATGGTGTGAAGGCACCACCAACACCCAAAGCCCATTTTTTCCACACATGTTACTTCTATCCAAAAGTCTGCGAAACAGACACCAGAATTTATCCCAAAGATCTCTAATCCGAATGCACTAAATTGTGGCCACATCATACAGACTGGCTCCCCAAGCCGTTGTTTATATAATAAAGAAGCTTGCAGGGAAATGCCCTTTTTGCTGCAGCAGGTTCTATACACGGTACAGCTGCAACAATTTAGAGGCAGACTAAGGGGAACCCCCCCCCCCCCTATTTAAATACATTTTCCTTTTTTATTTTCTAACTTTAAGCATCAGTAAATTGCTGCTCATTTTAAAATCTTTTTTACAAACTTTTTTTTTTCATTGGTCCCCCAAGGCAGTACCCGGACCCCCATACCCTTTAATAATAACTTGCATAAAATCCTTCAAACTGGGCACTTTTGATTTTTCCAGTTCGGTTTCATAGACGTCAATGGGGTTCATTGTTCAGCTCCAAACTTTTGCGATGTTCGAAAGTACTGGCACGAACCGAACCGGGGGTGTTCGACCCATCTCTACTGTACAGTCTCTAAATGAGCTATTTAAAGGCCTGTCAAAGAAAGATTTTAACAAGCTTTGGCATAAGTGGCAGCGTTTTCCCTTTTGCTTTCCATATGCTTTTCACTCCTTTTCTCTGTTTGTCAGTGCTTTCCTGGAAGTAATATGGTTTCTGTGGCCAGTTTACTGGCTTTCCCTTTTCCAAGACGGCGATCTGAGCATGCTCAGGCATTGACCTCATCACAAATGGTCAAGGGTACCAGTTTAAAGAAGTTTTAAGGCATTTTTGGGCATACGCTGGATGCTTATGTGGTCTTTGTATGCAGGTTTTTCTTTTTAATGGCATTCACCAGAGCTCTTCCTATCTCCTTCTCAATGCTTGCTCTGGAATCACTTTGTCATGCTGTTTTTCATTTCAGTCTGCTGCTTTGATTTGTTTCTACGGGGAACACTGGGGAGTAAAGGGATTAGGTAAGTAGTAAAGATATTGAGAAAACGAGAACCAATATCTACAGCCCTGTATGGACCTCCAGACGGAAGGAGCCCTCTGAAGGTCAAGACAAGTCGCCATCTAAGAGCAGACATCCAGGCAATGTGGATCAAGGTCATCATCTCACCCTCTCATTATGACTGCTCCCTGTCTACAAAGATTACAGGTTACCAGCCGTAATAACTGCTGTGTTTGTGGTGGAAAGTCATTGCCTGACAAGCTGGTATGTCAAGTCTTCTTGGAGCAAGCAGCATACAGCCCAGCAAGGACCTCAAGATGGAGGGACCCCCTTATAAAGGCCAGAACAGTTGCCAGACTTGATATACAAGCTTGTCAGGCAATGACTTTCCACTACAAATGCAGCAACCATTAGGGTTGGTAACCTGTGGTGTTTGTAGACTGGGAGCAATAATACTGAAAGGTGAGATGATGACCTTGATCAACATTGCCTGGCACAGGGAGTGCCTCTGGGAGCCAGATGAAGCTCTGCACACACACACCTGGATGAAAAATATTCAGGATCAGTGGGCCATATCAGCTACAGTGCCTTGAAAAAGTATTCATACCCCTTGAAATTTTCCAAATTTTGTCATGTTACAACCAAAAACATAAATGTATTTTATTGGGATTTTATGTGATAGACCAACACAAAGTGGCACATAATTGTGAAGTGGAAGGAAAAAAAAATGTTTTTCCACATTTTTTACAAATAAATATGCATTTGTATTCAGCCCTCTTTACTCTGATACCCCTAACTAAAATCTAGTGGAAACAACTGCCTTCAGAAGTCATCTAATTAGTAAATAGAGTCCATCTGTGTGTAATTTAATCTCAGTATAAATACAGCTGTTCTGTGAAGCTCTCGGAGGTTTGTTAGAGAACCTTGGTGAACAAACAGTATCATGAAGTACAGGGAACACACCAGACTGGTGCCTATTCTGGCACTTCTCTCCTACATGTACAAATCATCATTCTTTTGCTAGAAAATTACTCAGAACCTCGAAACATTATATATGTTTTTTTTAGCAGACACCCTAGGGAATAAAATGACGGTCGTTGCAACTTTTTATCTTGCACGGTATTTGCGCAATAATTTTTCAAACGCCTTTTTTTGGGGAATTTTTTTTTCATGAATTAAAAAATAACAAAACAGTAAAGTTAGCCCAATTTTTTTGTAAAATATGAAAGCTTATGTTACGCAGAGTAAAAAGATACCTAACATGTCACGCTTTAAAATTGCGCACACATTAATGGAATGGCGCCAAACTTCGGTACTTAAAAATCTCCATAGGCGACGCTTTGAAATTTTTTACAGGTTACCAGGTTAGAGTTACAGAGTCGGTCTAGTGCTAGAATTGTTGCACGCGCTCTAACGCACGCGGCGATACCTCACATATGTGGTTTGAACGGTGTTTACATATGCCGGCGTTTACTTGCGTGTGTGTTCGCTTCTAAGCACGAGCTATTGGGGACGGGCGTTTAAAAAAATATATATTATTTATTTATTTTTTTACTTATTTTTACTTATTTTTTTTACACTTTTTTTTTTTTTTTATCACTTTTATTCCTATTACAAGGAATGTAAACATCCCTTGTAATAGGAATGTGTGTGACAGGTCCTCTTTATGGAGAGATGCGGGGTCAATAAGACCCCACATATCTCCTCCAGGCTGGAAAGCATGAAATCGTGAAAATGTTTTCACTGATCTCATACTTACAGCCGCAATGGCGGCTTTGTTTACATTTGAGGACCCGGGCGTGACGTCATCACATCGCGCCAGGGGCTTCCAACGATCATAGCGATGACTGGTGACCATCTGGTCACCAGTCATCTCTATGCTCATCACGTGACCCACCACCGGCGCCGACGATTCTCTCCGGTTCCCCGATCGCACGGGAGAGCCCCGAGAAGCATCGGATGGCGGCGGGAGGGGGGGATGTCCCCTCCCGCCGCCTATAAGAACGATCATTCTTATGGTGCGCAGGATCGCCGGCTGCAAACAAGGATATCTGAATGATGCCTCTAGCTCAGTGTTTCTCAACTCCAGTCCTCAAGGCGCACCAACAGGTCATGTTTTCAGGATTTCCCTCAGATGAAACAGCTGTGGTAATTACTAAGGCAGTGAAACTGATTACATCCCCTGTGCAAAATAATGGAAAGCCTGAAAACATGACCTGTTGGGGCGCCTTGAGGACTGGAGTTGAGAAACCCTGCTCTAGCTGCAGGCATAATTCAGCTATCCCCCCTCAAACCCAGGACGTCATATGACGTCCACCCGGAGGGAGAGAGGGTTCCTGCCGGCGTCATTCTGCTATGGCCTGGTATGGAAGGGGTTAAAACAGGGTTAGGTTATAAAACAATATCCCAAGCTTTGAACATCTCATGGAGCACTGTTCAATCCATCATCCGAAAATGGAAAGAGTATGGCACAACTGCAAACCTACCAAGACATCGCCATCCACCTAAACTGACAGGCCTGACAAGGAGAGCATTAATCAGAAAAGCAGCGAAGAGGCCTATGGTAAATCTGGAGAAGCTGCAGAGATCCACAGCTCAGGTGAGAGAATCTGTTCACAGGACACCTATTAGTCATGCACTCCACAAATCTGGCCTTTATGGAAGAGTGACAAGAAGAAAGCCATTGTTGAAAGAAAGCCATAAGAAGTCCCATTTGCAGTTTCCAAGAAGCCATGTGGGGGACACAGCAAACATGTGGAAGAAGGTGCTCTGGTCAGATGAGACCAAAATTTTACTTTGTGGCCTCAAAGAAAAATGCTATGTGTGGCAGAAAACTGACACTGCACATCACCCTGAACACACCATCTCCACCGTGAAACATGGTGGTGGCAGCATCATGTGGGGATGCTTTTCTTTAGCAGGGACAGGGAAGCTAGTCAGAGTTGATGGAAAGATAGATGGAGCCAAATACAGGACAATCTTAGAAGAAAACCTGTTTGAATCGGCAAAAGACTTGAGACTGGGGCAGAGGTTCACCTTTCAGCAGGACAATGACCCGAAACATACAGCCAGAGCTACAATGGACTGGTTTAGATAAAAGCTTATTCGTGTTAGAATGGCCCAGTCAAAGTCCAGACCTAAATCCAATTGAGAATCTGTGGCAAGACATGAAAATTGCTGTTCACAGACGCTTTTCATCAAATCTGACAGAACTTGAGCTATTTAGCTAATTATCTTTTTCCTTCTACTTCACAACAATGTGCCACTCTGTGTTGGTCTATCACATAAAATCCCAATTAAATACATTCACGTTTTTGGTTGTGACATGACAAAATATGGAAAATTTCAAGGGGTATGAATACTTTTTCAAGGCACTGTATTACATTGGTGGAAATTTAAGGAATGTCTATCTTCCGATCTCTTCCAGCCAGCCAGACTACCAGATTTGATGGAAAAGTAAAAAAATTCTGGTCTAGATTGTAGCCAAATTCAATTTAAAAAAGGAGCAATTGTGAAGGTTCCAAGTGCCCAGATGAGATGAGGATTCGGTTCACCTCTGTTCCTAGTAAAAAATAAAAAAAATAAAAATAAAATCAGGCAATCTGTGCCCAGTAATAAACTTGAAAAATTTAACAAGCACAGAAAGTTGGAGTCGTGCAAGATAAAGAGAACCTATAATCAATTCTATTATTGATAAATCTGGGAGATTGGATGCTCTTTGTAGGTTTATCAGATACCACTTGTCCCAATCCATCCTGCATTTCAGTTCCACTACCAATTTTAGTGCCTCCCCTTCGCTCTGTCCACCTCCCCAGGACATTCACACAGATCCCACTGTCTGCAATAGCAAAGGGGTGAGAATACACCACTTGGACGGCATCTGTCTTCTAGGCAGCAATTGGGAGATGCTTATCCAGTATCGGGATGCTCTGCTACACAATCTACAAAATTTTGATAGCTAATTATTTGGAAGAAGATTATTATCTGCCCAGCCCAAAGAATGAGGTTCTTGGGGGCATTTTTGGATGCACAGAAAAATTCAGTAGAACTTTCACGAGGGAAGATCCGTCCTCTGATAGAGAAAGTCAAAGGTGCTTTGGGAGTCTCTTCCAACAGAACAGTGCCTGAGTGTCCTTGGTTCTTCTTAACTGACCAATTATTGTTTTCAAATGGAACATTATCACATCAGACCCCAGCCAGAAAGGTTGGGGGACACATTTCAAAGATCAGGCTGCTCAAGGTCATGGGATGTTTAGCTTACGAGGCATAGTTTTGAATGCTCTTGAACTTTAAAGCCCCTCTGTCATTAACTCCTTTTATGAGGAACAAGAGTTGCACTGTGCCTAGACAGCAATGGAAGAGTAGAAGTGTTAGGGCGGCTGTCAGTAGAACTTCCAGTATCCATAGTTGCAATTATACCATTTTGGCTGAGGAGGCTCTAGTGTCTGTCTCTCCTACAGTTGAGCATTGAGTCACCACTGCCTCTGCTAGTGATGATGGATCTGCTCACTTATGACCAGTTTTGCCATCCAGCCCCAAGAAACTACTTTTGATGGCATGGAAGTTGAGAGGTGGGGGCTACCAAGTCAAGGGTGCTCAGTGCAAATAGTGGCTACCTTGTGTCAAGCCAGAGAGGTCTTCATGAATAAGACTTACCAGAGAATATGGGTAAAATTTTGTTATAAGAAAATGACCACCCCCTAACTTGATTGATTGTATCGATTTGGAGTATCTGCTCTAACGTTTTGATAAACCCCAACATGACACACTCCTATACATGGTAGGCAACAAGAAAAAATCTGATACATTTCCAGAACTTAATACCAACTCTAATGTCCCGGCATTTGTCAAATTAACATGTAATGAAATTAAGACTCAAAGTTAACCATAGTGGTTACAATAACCTCTCCCAAAGACGAACGTGATGCTCCTAAAGCCCCTTTCACACTGGGGTGGGAGCGGCGGTAAAGCGCCGCTATTTTTAGCGGCGCTTTACCGCTAATTTTGCGGCGGTATTCGGCCGCTAGCGGGGCGCTTTTACCCCCTGCTAGCGTCCAAAAAAGGGTTAAAAACCACTGCAAAGCGCCTCTGCAGAGGCGCCATGCCGGTGGTATAGCTGCGGTGTCCCATTGTTTTCAATGGGCAGGAGCGGTGCACACCGCTCCTTCACCGTTACAAAGATGCGGCTAGCAGGACTTTTGGAGCGGTCCTGCTAGCGCACCGCTCCAGTGTGAAAGTCCTCGGGCTTTCACACTGGAGAAACAGCAGCCGCTGTTTCAGGTCGGTTTGCAGGTGCAATTTTTAGCGCAATAGCGCCTGCAAACCGCCCCAGTGTGAAAGGGGTCTAAGTCTTTAGCATCCAATTCAACAATCACGGTGAAGCCCTCCGACAAAGGGGGTAACATCGTCATAACGGATAACCAAAAATACACTGACATGTGCAATATAATTCTTAACAATAAACAATGGTATCATCGTATCCCAACTACCAAAATCACAGGGTTCAACAAGGAAATTTATAAATTGGTGGACGGGGCCTATGCAAATAACGTGATTTCCTAAAATGATTGGGAATACAGACCTTCCACGCACCCCCACTTTCTACTCACTACCAAAAATGCATAAGAGCATACAACATCCATCGGGTAGACCTATAATTTTAGGGAACGGCTCACTTACCGAGAATCTAAGTAGATTTGTCGATGGACATGTTCATCCGCATGTGCTTAATCTGCCAAGCTACATACGCGACACAATACACTTGTTGCAAAACATAGATGGCCTCTATGTTCTCCCCACAGCATCATTAGTTGCTATTGATGTAGAAGCATTATACAGTTACATCCCCCACGATCAGGGCCTGGCATGCATTCAACACACGATCCCCCTGATAAGTCATTTTGCCCGCACATTGAAGCAATTTCTCATTGATGCACTGGACTATATACTGCAACACAACTGCTTTGTATTCAGTGGTTCCCACTACCTCCAGGTGCAGGGCGGAGTGATGGGGACCTGTTGTGCCCCATCCTACGCCAACCTGTACCTGGGGGAGTGGGAACGCATGAACAATATATCGGAGGACCTTCTCCCATATATGAAGTGTGTGTTACTCTGGTATAGATATATTGACAATATCTTTATAGTATGAAATGGCTCTACAGATCCACTCCAGCTTTTTCTGCAGTCCATCAACGACAACAGTTTCAATCTGCATTTCACCATGACTCAGGACTCGGACTCCATCACCTTTTTGGACGTTCAGATCCACAAGGGTGCTGACGGTCTATTAACCAGCAGTCTTTTTCAAAAACCGATGGCAGGAAACTCCATTTTACACACAAGCAGTTTCCACCCTCAACCATTGGTCACCTTGATACCCTACAGTCAATATCTGAGGATGATGCTGTCTTCAAACGAGAAGCAGATTCACTTAAAACAAGACTTTTGGCACAAGGGTATTTACATATTTGCCTCAAAAATGCCTTAAAGCGAGCATGCGCTAATACACTTTATGATCTGTTATACAAAAAAATCTATGTGCAGCACACCAACAACCCCATTCGGATTATAACTCAATTCTCAAATCAGCATAATGAGATTAGGAAGATCGTGAAAAAATATTGGAACGTGCTCACCATGGATCCTATTGTTGGTTCATTTGTCCCCACTACCCCGGAATTCACATTTAGACGAGCCAGATCAATTAAGGGCAATCTAGTCTCTAGCAAATTCAAAGAGAGTACTGGCAAGGACCCCTGTAAAAGATGGGACCCCTTTCAGTGGGGGGTTGCAATTATTGCAGATTTATGCATACGAAATACCCTGTAATCTTACCAAATGGTGAAAAATATCGACCCAAACACTACGCCAACTGTAAGACAGAAGGTGTGGTGTACTTACTCCCTTGTGAATGTTCCTGCTTTTATGTAGGCAAAACAAAATTTGAGTTTTGGCAACGGGCCTACAGACACATTAGTGCCATGAGAACCTGCAATCCTGATCTCTCTCTCAGGAGACATGTTACCGCTGTGCATGGGGGGATATTTCCCAAGATGTCCTTTATAATCCTAGACCGGATTCATCCAGGGACATGAGGAGTTGACTGGAATAAGATTTTGCTCCAACATGAGCAAGAATGTATATCCTGTCTAAATACTACATCTCCTCAAGGGTTAAAAATGAATCCCTATCCTTTAGACCATTTTTAGCGGGATTTAAGTCGGGTGTCTCAAAAATGAATATGTAATTGGCTATTCCGTCCCACTAACTTTCTGTTCCATCATGCGGAATCATTAGCTGTTCGGTTTATCCCAAACCTGCCAGTATTAGGGTATTGATAATGACTCACTCCTGTACATTTATTGCATTCTTTAGCTTTTATATATTGCTTTTTTTTCATGTCATGTTTGTAATTTATTGTTCTTGCTATTGTTTTTGACCAATACTGTAATGTTTTCCCCCTTTATAAGTTATCCTTCATTCTTCTGGTTATTTTTCCCTTCTCTGCAATGTTTGGCTGTGCCTGCCTTCTGAAAAATAGTGCGTTCGGTCAGCGCAAAAGACAAAACAGTGAAAATGTGGAACCCCACAAAAGGGATCCCTAAAAAAGCAGCTATGCACTCAAGGTCAATATATCACACTCCTTACAAATAACATATACAAATAAATAGTGCAGCGCTAATTACTAATAAATTCATAAAAGTCCAAAAAGAATGAAGGAATAGTGTCCCAAATTCAGCTTAAACGGTAAATAATGAAAGGAAAAAGTTGCTAAATGCAAAAACAGTCCTCAAAGGTGATCAGAGTGCTTGAAAACAATATAACCAATGGTTCTTCTATAAACGTGTTCCCGTCACCAATTCCACAGGCCGCTCACCTCAGTAATTGGGTCTCTGAGCTAACAGAAGACCAAGACACACATTCCCCTTAGAGCGGTGTAATTATAGATGAATCCTGTCTTCAGATGATCATTAATAATGGTGATGCTTCTCCAAACATTAATTCTCAGCAGTATTCATGTAAAACATAAAAACAACCATAGTGCTCTCTGTTTCACTTAAAAACGATCACATTTAATAAAAGTTATCTCACTTACATAAAAAAGCACTGAACCCAGTGCTAGGAACATAAGCCTCCTGTTTTATAGACACAGCGTCTTTGGTTGCAAGCTTCTGGGTATTGTTCAATAGGATGTCACATAATGGCCCCCTCCGCACGCGTATCGTTCCTTGGGGCGGAACTTCCTCAGCGTATTATCTTAATACGCTGAGGAAGTTCATGTTCCTAGCACTGGGTTCAGTGCTTTTTATGCAAGTGAGATAACTTTTAATAAATGTGATCGTTTTTAGCAAGTCTTCCTAAACCTGTGGACACTTAAGCAAAGGTATTTATCCCTTCTGTGTATTGCTTCATGCTGGGGTATATCCGAGGGTGAATGTGTTTAATGAAGTTTGGTTTCATTATCACTCTGCACTGGGTTATGATAGTTGCTCTGCACATGCATGGAGGCATGTATACATGCATGCTCACTTGCATTAATTGCATAATATATGTCCACTCATGACAATCATTGATTGCCTCCACAGGCGTACTCCAATATCAATGCATGTGAATGTGAATATTTATCCCACTGGCCAGTGATCTGGGGTTAATTACTGTAACGGCACCCCAAGTCTGAAAAGGGGTTAACGCCGTTTTTAAGATATTCCCTCTCCTGGACACACATTCGCTACCGATCCTCCACAGTCAGGCGACCACTTCCCATAGGATTAATCCTTCCAAAGTACGAGACAAACGCTCTGTATCTTTCCAAAATAGACTGACTCTTTATTGAGAAAACACAGGTCTTTTTATACACTCAACGAATACTGCATTAATCTAAATGAACAATGGTCCAACTCCACCCACAACATAACGAGGCCCAATACACATTATTTTGACATCTCTTAGAAGACAACAGGTTAGCTAATCCCCTTTCAGTTTAAATGATTATGCATGACCCTTTGTGTTCCCCAGACGTCTGTTTACAATACACAAAAGTACAGAGTTAATTATCACAATGAAAGAGCCTCAGAAGCCATCCTAGATTCATTTACATCACACAGGCAGGGCTGGAGGTGATGACATTAGCATCTAACAGTATGTGTCTCAACATCATGAAGGAGTCACTTTTCAGTTAACCTGTTGAGTTCATAATCAAACAGTAAATAGTTCTTTACAGATATCCTGGGGAATATTGTGGAAAAATATCACTGTCCCATTTTAAAGCAATCCAAGACATATACTTAATGTCCATTATTTTCTTGCTCACCCTGTGCCCAAAGTGACCCCTGTCACAATTACATTCACCCCATCCAAGTAAGCGGTTTTTCATTACTGTGCACTACCATGCTCTCACACAAACCCCCTACCCCCATTACAGTAGTCCACTATGCTATACTTTAATGTTTGCTGTCATTTTCAGATAAATCGCATCATTACCTAGTCCATACTCTAGCTTGCCGTTCTGTCACTTTGGAACTAGTCTAATCTCTGTTAGTCAGATAAGGAGGTGGGTCATGCCCCTATTTTGTCTTAATAAACTTACTTTGATATACCCACTCAATGGTTTTGTATACATTGTATATGTAGCAGTGTGTTCGAGTTACTAACATCCGCGCATATTCACCCTGCTGCCAGACATCAATACGTCACACTTGTAGACAATGAAAAATCTTTTGCTTTGTTTTATTAGGGGGGATCGAACTTGGTTGGGGGAAAGGGATATTGGATGCCCATAGAACAAATTGGATGCCCATTTGGAACGTTAAAGCGGATCCAGCTTTACATTGACAAATGGTTTAATCTTTATCTTTGCATTATCTTGAATAGGACAAAATTGTGGACTCTAATCTTGACAGACTTTTCACCTCAGAACTTCTTCCACTTCTGCACTCTGCCTGCAGACTTTTACCTCCAGGACACTTCTCCTCCTGCGCAACACTTTCCTGCCACAGCATTAGACATCCTGTCCCACCATCTTGAGCTGACTTGGTCTCACTCTGAATAAGTCCTAAAAATTGTTTCACTTGATGATTAATAGGCCAGGGGCCTGCAGTACCCCTTCTTGATGGCCCTGAACATTTCGTTGGAAAAGATATCTGACGATGGACTACTGTTCCCAGCAAGCCCGACTTGCAAATTCTGCACCCTCAGGCTGCAAAGATTTGGCACAAAACCCCACAGTCTCTCCTCTGGCTCTGCACCCAGCTCCCCTGGCATGCCTCTTCCAGATCTCCACTGTGCTTCACTCACTGACTTCTGCCCTGAGTCCTTCTTGAAGGATTTACCCGGACCGTGCGGACCAACTGCTCCTCCAGCTCCTGTTCCAGGACACCTCTCCATGACCGTGTAAGGAGGGGCTCCCTCCCAGCTCCCCCGCCGGATCCACCCCCCCCCAGATGGGGGTGTTTCTCCTGCATGCAGTCTAGCATTTCATCCTTCAATTCACCCAGCCGACAACTCCCCCACAGCAGGCTAACTGCGAGTATATGTAGGAGGCCTGCCCCCTGCCAATCCTAGTTGGGGATTGGTCAGGGCTCCTCACATGTACTCCATGCCACTTCAACTCTCAACCCTGCCCCTCTTCCAGAACATTCTCACTGAAAGCAGGGAAGGTGCCCAAAAGCTGAAGTACATGTCAGTCACACCCACTGCTACACTAACCACTCCCTGCCCCAGATCAAAAACAAACAGGCCTAGCTTTCAGCATAGGCCTGCTTAAATTTGCCTGCACTGACAGAACCTACAAACACTACACCTCTAGCACCTACCTATGGTAGAGGGTGCTACATATACATACTCTTACTAATATCAATACCAATTTACATTTATTATTTAGATTTTATTATTCCATCTCTTATTGCGGGTTCTCCTGAGGTGTGGGCTCTCCTGCCCCCCCCCCCCTTTAGGTCGTCAGTGCGGTGGCCGCCCGTGTCTCCAAGCCCTTTTGGACTGGTCAGTAAACACAATGGCTTTACCTTATGATTGGTTGTCTATATACTTATATTTATGTACTACATGTATTAATGTGTTTTTTACTCATTGGTCTTTCTCTGCTCTACATATTGTAGATATCATAGATAATTCTACCACTTCCCCTGATGAAGAGGACAAACGCATGACCCTGAAACGCATTGAGTACCACCCTATCCATTACAACAAGAGTGGTTTAAAACAGTGGTTGTGATTTCATCCCATGTTACACATCATTTATGTATTGTAATGTACCCTGTCTGACACAGTTAACTCTGTGTCCTATTTTACATTTTGTATGATTAAAATCTCAACTTTTTATATAATTATTGTGTTTACGTTTAAATTTGAGTTTTTGCACTTCAAATTCCCACCAGAGGGTTTCTGTTTTGCTGTCTACAAATTCTCCTATACCCCACTAAATTTGAACTAGTCCATTTCAGAAAAATTCAATTGTGTCAAGCCAGAGAGGTCTCCATGAATAAGACTTACCAGAAAATATAGCAAAAATTTTCAGATCTCATGTAGTAAAAGCCTGGAGTCCTTTATTACCAAAACCAGCCCAGGTTCTGCAGTTCTTACAACTGGGGCTGGACAGGAGCTCAAATATGTTTAAAGTTCAACCTTGTCTGCACTTACAGGGGTTTAAGAAGCCCTTGACCCTCTAGTGATGCAATTCCTAAAAAGCTTGCATGATGTTATAGACCTGCCAACCCTGAAAACCATATTTCTGGTTACTGCAACCTCTGTGAAAAGAGTGTCAGAACTACAACCTTTGTATTCAAGGAGCCTCACCTAACAATCTACCCAGACAAAAAAGTTCTAAAACCCTCGGACTGCTTTTATCTCTAAAGCCTCATAAACACGGTCGGACTTCCATTGGACAAATCCATGGATTTTTGTCCGAAGGGCATTGTCCGTGAACTTGGTATGCAAACAGATGGCAGAACATTTTCAGCCAACATACACAAAACTACGTGGGTTTTTCTGCTCTTTAGCGCCACCCTTTGGGCAACTTCTTCTAATGTTGTCTTATGGTTAGCATTGGTTCGGAGCATGCGTGTTTGTACTTTGGATTTTAGTTCGATGGACTTGTGTACACAGAATCGGATAATCCGACAGAACACATTTGTTGCCGGACAATTTGAGAGCATGACCATCCAACGTTTGTTGTTGGAAATTCCGACAACAATTGTCCGATGGAGCATACAGACGGTCGGATTATCCGGCAAAACACGTCCATCACACAATTGTTGTCGGAATATCCGATCGAGTGTACCGGGCCTTTAGGTGTCTTTCTCCTTCCACTTTAACCAGCAAGTCAATTTACCGTCTTGGTGAAGCGAGAAAACCACATCCCCTGGATGTTGATTTACCTCTGGCCTGCTTAGCAGCTACCTTTTCATTCAGGAAAGCTGTGTTTGGTTTCGGCATGGCTTAGGGTAGGGTCAGTCAGCATCAACACGTACAGTCACCTCCTAGACCTTTCTGTCCTGGAAGACTTAAAGGGGTTGTAAAGGTTCGTTTTTTATTTTCTAAATAGGTTCCTTTTAAGCTATTGCATTGTTGGTTCACTTACCTTTTCCTTTGATTTACCTTCTAAATGTTTTTTTTCTTTGTCTGAATTTCTCACTTCCTGTTTCTCCTCACTAAACTTCACACCATCATCCGAGCCGTGTTTAGTCAGCCAGAACAGCTTACTGAACAGGAACAGGAGGAACAGGAAGTGAGAAATTCAGACAAAGAAAACAAAGAAAAAAAAACATATAGAAGGGAAATCTAAGGAAAAGGTAAGTGAACCAATAATGCACTAGCTTAACCACTTAACGACCGCTCACTGTATATATACGTCAGCAGAATGGCACCGACAGGCACAATCACGTAGAGTGTACGTGATTGCCTTTGTACAGTTGGGGGGTCCAATCGGACCCCCCTTCTATACAGTGAGCGGTGGCTAAGTGTCCGGGAGCGTTCCGGGATGAGGGGGCAGCCATTCGTTTCTGGCCACCCCCTCGCGATCGCTCCCGGCGAATAGAAATGCCCCCTCTGTCTGTGTCAGACAGAGGGAGCAGGAGGAAGTGATGTCATCTCTGGTGCGGCGCTCACATATACCGAGCGCCGTACAAGAGAAGATATCAGGTCAGTGCACACAACACTACACTGACACCAGGACACATAGGGACATAAATCGCCCCCCCAGGCCCCCCCAGACACCCCAGATCACCCCCAGATCACCCCCCCAGCCCCCAGTCACAGTGTCACTGATTGCAGTGACCATTTATTTAGTGATCACTGCAATCAGTGACATTTGTGACTGTAAAAGTGTCACCAAAGTTTAGTCTTAGGTCCAGTGTAGCCCCCTAACCCCCCCTAATAAAGGTTTAACCCCCTGATCACCCCCCAGATAACCCTTTCACCCCCTATCACCACTGTCGCTTAGCGATCATTTTTCTGATCGCTGTCTTAGCGTCAGTGATGCCGATCGGCAGCCAGTAATTTTTTTTAGGTTCGCCGCATGTTTTTATAGCGTCAGGTACCCCAATATATTATCTAATAAAGGTTTAACCCCCTTGATCGCCCCCCAGGTAACCCTTTCACCCCTATCACCACTGTCACTAAGCGATCGTTTTTCTAAACGCTGTCTTAGTGTCTGTGATGCAGATCGGTAGCCGGTAATTTTTTTTAGGTTCGCCGCAGGTTTTTATAGCGTCAGGTACCCCAATATATTATCTAATAAAGGTTTAACCCCCTTGATCGCCCCCCAGGTAACCCTTTCATCCCCTATCACCACTGTCGCTAAGCAATTGTTTTTCTAAACGCTGTCTTAGTGTCGGTGATGCAGATCGTAGCCAGTATTTTTTTTTAGGTTCGCCGCAGGTTTTTATAGCGTCAGGTACCCCAATATATTATCTAATAAAGGTTTAACCCCCTTGATCGCCCCCCCAGGTAACCCTTTCACCCCCATCACCACTGTCGCTAAGCAATCGTTTTTCTAAACGCTGTCTTAGTGTCGGTGATGCAGATCGGTAGCTGGTAATTTTTTTGAGGTTCGCCGCAGGTTTTTATAGCGTCAGGTACCCCCATATATTATCTAATAAAGGTTTTAACCCCCTGATTGCCCCTAGTTAACCCTTTCACCAGTGATCACCATATAAGTGTTACGGGTGGCGCTGGTTAGTTAGTTTGCTTTTTATAGTGTCAGGGCACCCGCCGTGTATATAACCCAATAAAGGTTTAACCCCCTGATCGCCCGGCGGGTGATATCAATTAGGTTTTAGCGTCAGAGAGGGTCTGAGTCACACCCCAGGCAGCGTCAGGTTAGTGCCAGTAACGCTAACACCCACGCGTGAAGCACACACCCCCCTTAGTGGTATAGTATCTGAACAGATCAATATCTGATCAGATCTATACTAGCGTCCCCAGCAGTTTAGGGTTCCCAAAAACGCAGTGTTAGCGGGATCAGCCCAGATACCTGCTGGCACCTGCGTTTTGCCCCTCCGTCCAGCCCAGGCCACCCAAGTGCAGTATCGATCGATCACTGTCACTTACAAAACAAAAACACACATAACTGCAGCGTTCGCAGAGACAGGCCTGATCCCTGCGACTCCAGTGCTGTAGGAGGTGATTTCACCACCACAGTTAAAAAAAAAAAGCAAATATGCCGAAGCATTGGGGCAGCAGGGGCGGAGGAGCGATTTTGCTCCTAATGCCGCGTACATACGGTCGAAATTCCGACGGAGGCTTGCCCGTGGAAAAGTCAGACCATGTGTGTGCGGCATAACTTTTTTGCGGGAGGATGCCCCCATGCTTCGGCATATATAAATGGTGCGTGTATGCCCATCATTGGAAGTGGGTGGATGAAGGGCGGTATTCTAATGGTGGGCATACCCACCGATCAATCTCTTTTTTCGTTCAGCCAACTGGCTGCATGAAATAAAAAGATTACAATACATGTCCAACAAGGACCAGCAACGTACTGGTATGTTGCTGGAATTTGAATGTTTATACCAGAATGATGCCTGCGGGTTTAGGTATCATCTTGGTATCATTCTTTTCAGCCTGCGGCCGGCTTTCATGTAAAAGCAATCCTAGCGGCTAATTAGCCTCTGGACTGCTTTTACAAGCAGTGGGAGGGAATGCCCCCCCCCCGGATATAAAAAGCGCCATTGGGAAATTGGGAAAGCATTTTATCACACCGATCTTGGTGTGGTCAGATGCTTTGAGGGCAGAGGAAAAATCTAGGGTCTAGAAGACCCCAGTTTTTTCAAAAAAAGAGTACCTGTCACTACCTATTGCTATCATAGGGGATATTTACATTCCCTGAGATAACAATAAAAATGATAAAAAAAAAAAATACTTGGAAGGAACAATTTAAAAATAAAATAAAAAAGCAAAATTAATAATAAAAAAAAAAAAAAAAAAAAGCACCCCTCTCCTGCCCTGCTCTTGCCCAATGGCGAACGCAAGCGTCGGTCTGGCGTCATATGTAAACAGCAATTGCACCATGCATGTGAGGTATCACCGCGAAGGTCAGATCGAGGGCAATCATTTTAGCAGTAGACCTCCTCTGTAAATCTACTGGGGTAACCTGTAAAGGCTTTTAAAGGCTTTTAAAAATGTATGTAGTTTGTCGCCAATGCGCGTTTGTGCGAAATTTTAAAGCATGTCGTGTTTGGTATCTATCTACTCGGCCTAAGATCATCTTTTTTATTACATCAAACATTTGGGCAATATAGTGTGTTTTAGTGCATTAAAATTAAAAAAAGTGTATTTTTTAACCCAAAAAATGCGTTTTATAAAATCGCTGCGCAAATACTGTGTAGAAAAAAAAAATGCAACACCCACCATTTTAATCTGTAGGGCCTTTGCTTTAAAAATATATATATAATGTTTGGGGGTTCAACATAATTTTCTTGCAAAAAAAAATGTTTTCATGTAAACAAAAAGTGTCAAAAAGGGCTTTGTCTTCAAGTGGTTAGAAGAGTGGATGTAAGCTTCCTAATGTTGTGTATAAAATGCCAGAACAGTTCAAAACCCCCCCAAATGACCCCATTTTGGAAAGTAGACACCCCAAGCTATATACTGAGAGGCATGTCGAGTCCATGGAATATTTTATATGTTGACACAAGTTGCGGAAAAACGACAATTTTTTTTTTTTTTTGCACAAAGTTGTCACTAAATGATATATTGCTCAAACATGCCATGGGCATATGTGGAATTACACCCCAAAATACATTTGGGGGGGTTTTGTGCTATTTTGGCATTTTATGGCCTTCGAAACTGTGATAGGTAGTGAGGAGTGAAATCAAAAATTTGCGCCCTTAGAAATCCTGAAGGCGGTGCTTGGTTTCCGGGGTCCCGTACGCGGCTAGGCTCCCAAAAAGTCCCACACATGTGGTATCCCCGTACTCAGGAGAAGCAGCAAAATGTATTTTGGGGTGAAATTCCACATATAACCATGGCATGTGTGAGCAATATATCATTTAGTGACAACTTTTTGTAATTTTTTTTTTTTTTAGTCATTCAATCACTTGGGACAAAAAAATAAAAAATTCAATGGGCTCAGCATGCCTCTCAGCAATTTCCTTGGGGTGTCTACTTTCCAAAATGGGGTCATTTGGGGGGGTTTTGTACTGCCCTGTCATTTTAGCACCTCAAGAAATGAGATAGGCAGTCATAAATTTAAAGCTGTGTAAATTTCAGAAAATGTACCCTAGTTTGTAAACTCTATAACTTTTGCGCAAACCAATAAATATACGCTTATTGACATTTTTTTTACTAAAAACATGTGGCTGAATACATTTTGGCCTAAATGTATGACTACAATTGAGTTTATTCGATTTTTCTTATAACAAAAAGTAGAAAATATCATTTTTTTTCAAAATTTTCGGTCTTTTTCCGTTTATATCGCAAAAAATAAAAATCGCAGAGGCAATCAAATACCATTAAAAGAAAGCTCTATTTGTGGGAAGAAAAGGACGCAAATTTCGTTTGGGTACAACATTGCATGTCCGCACAATTTACAGTTAAAGCAGCGCAGTGCAAAATTCTGAATTCACCTCTGGTCCTCTAGCTACCAAATGGTCCAGGGCTTAAGTGGTTAAAGGAACCTATTTAGAAAATAAAAAACAAACCTTTACAACTCCTTTAAGAGCACATTGAACCAGGGCAGTGCCAGCTCTGTGAACAGAGCAGCGCCGAGTGTCTCCTGAGACTATTTGCAAGTTAGCAATATGGTCCTCCCAGGACACCTTCATTACGCTTTTATTAGTTGAAATTGGCTCAGCTCACGACAGTAAATTTGGAAAATTCATTATGCATACACTACTGACCATTACAAAATTTTCTTGCACCCTCCAGTATGGCAAGTTAGTTCTTATTGTATGCTGCCATGATGCGCCAGGAAAACGGAAAATTGTATACTCACTTTTTCGTAATTTTCCTTTCCTGGTGCACCTTCATGGCAGCATACAGATTCCCACGCAAATACTGAGAGTTACAGAGAATGCTGCTAGAATGATTTATAGTTAACTATTCCTATCAGGTTGTGGGGGCAGAGCCACAACCCATTGTATGCTGCCATGAAGATGCACCAGGAAAGGAAAATTACGGAAAGGTGAGTATAGTTTTCCATTTTGTTGTCCCATAGCCAAAACTGGAAGTGAGAGGATATCCCTGCAAATGAAGGGAATCCCCTGGGGTCCTCCAGGTCAGCACAATCAGTGTCCCCATAGGAAAATTTCCCCTCTATTTTGTTTCTGCGGACAACCCATAATTTGTTTTTTTTATTTACTTTTAATGATAATGGTAAACAGGTCAAATATAGAGATATACAAATGGCATCTGAAAGTGGGTGGGATTTAATAGGCAGCAAGTGAACGTGTTCTCTCTGAAGTTGATGTGTTGAAAGCAGAAAAAAATGGGCAAACATAGGGATTTAAGTGACTTGACAAGGGCAAACTGTAATGGCTAGACAGCTGAATCAGCGCAACTCCAAAACTGAAGCTCTTGTGGGATGTTCTCAGTAGGCAGGTGTCAGGACTGACCAAGAGTAGTCCAAGGAATGAAAACCAGACACCAGCGACCGGGTCATGGGTGGCCAAGGTTTATTGATTCATGTGCAGAGTGAATGCTGGCCTGTGTAGTCTCATTCAGTAGAAGAGCTGCTGTAGCTCAAATTGCTGAAAAAAAGTTAATGCTGGTTCCGATAGAAAGGTGTCAGAACACACAGTGCATCACAGTACAATAGGCAAGTGAGCATCAGAACTGGACTATAAAACAATGAATGAAGATGGCCTGATCTGATCAATCGTGTATTATTTTACATCATGTGGATGGCTGGGTGTGTGCATCACTTACCTGGGGAAGAGATGGCACCAGGTACAGCATGGGAAGGTTGTGTGATGCTTTGGGCAATGTTCTGCTGTGAAATCTTGTCCTGCTATTCATGTGGATGTTATTTTGAGGTCCATGCCTCGACAGGCCAGGCTGTTTTGGTGGCAAAAGAGGGACCCACGCAATATTAAGTTTTCTCTGGGCACCCTCTAAAGACATGGTGGAATGTTGTTGGCTCCTGTTTAAATGTACCCTGATCTATGTGTGTGTATATGGTATGAATGTGAGACAGGGGCATTAGATTGGAAGCTCCTGTTGTATAAGCTGTCAGTGCTACATAAATATCTGTAGTAAAAAAAGCTTAGATGCCATTTACAACTCCAGTATGTTTTCCATTAAATGGAAAAGTGAGAATTTTTGCCAGTTTTAAACCGAGATCTCAAACAAGCTAGAATTTGCTGTTCTTTGCACACAGTTTGCCCTGAAAAAATGTTTTATTTTTCTTCCTTTTTGGACAGACATCTTTTCTTCAGATCTCCTGTGGTGAAGCATAACTTATTTTTTTGGCTAACTGTTTGCCAGATTTGCAAGGCTGTGCTCTGTTCCCACGTTGTCAAAGTCATACCAAGCAGAAGTTTCACTGATGCCAGCTTTTTGAGCCGCAGCCAGTCCCGAGTTCTCTGTTTCTTGAGCCTGTTAGCCTTTGTTTGCTGTGTTGCCCACCACTCACACTGCTTTTGGATGCCCCGAAGGTTAAGAACGCCTGTGTCTCACAGTGGACAAGAGAGAAAAATAGTATATTTGTACTCACCATAAAATCCTTTTCTCTAAAGTTCATGGACAGACACAACCGCTTAATCTTGACCTTAGGGTTATTCGCCTTCTATCAGGAGAGGACTAGGCAGAACATGTAACATGTTTAAAAAACAGGGGGCGGTCCCTCTGGCTATAACCCCTCACACTGCATCCAGCAGCTCAGTTCGTCAAAAAGCAGTACAAATATAAAAAGGAGGGGTGGATGCTGTGTCCGTCCATGAACTTCAGAGAAAAGGATTTTACATTACAAAAAATTATATTTTCTCTTTCGTTCATGGATGGACACAGCAGCTTAATCTTGACCTTAGGGACGTTCCCAAGCAGTGTAAAAAAACAAGGGGTGGGAACAGCAAGCAAACAAACCTCCACACAAAACCACCAGAGCTCCTCAACGGAGAAGTTGCAACCTTAAACAGCCGCCTGCAAAACTTTGCGGCCGAAGCAAGCATCCAAGGATGCACTCACATCAACCTTGTAAAATTTAGTGAAGGTGTGAACGGACGACCAGGTCGCCGCCTTACACATCTGGGAAACAGACGCTTGATGTCAGAAAGCCCAAGAGGCACCAATTGCCCTGGTTGAATGTGCCGTGACAGGAAAGGGAGGCGCCCGCCCTTTTAGGGCATAAGCCTGAATCACGATCTGTCTGATCCATGAGAAATGGTGGCCGACGAGACCGCCAGGCCCTTCTTTGGACCAACCACCGAAACAGTGAGTCTGACCTCCGGAACGGAGCCGTAGCAGACAGATACACCCGCAGAGCTCGGACCATGTCCAAGGAATGCAACGCAACCTTTTTGGGATGCGACGATTGAGGACACAAGGATGGAAGCACAATGTCCTTTAGATGAAAGCCGAAACAACCTTAAGAAGAAATGAAGGCTGCGGGCGTAGCACCGCCTTATCCTTGTGGAGGATCAAATAGGGAGCCTTTCAAGACAAGGCCGCCAACTCAGAAACCCTCCTGACTAATGTAATAGCCACCAGAAAGGCTACCTTCTGAGAGAGCGTCAATAGGGGAATCTCTCTAATGATCTCAAACAGTGGTTTCTGAAGTACCGAGAGGACCAGATTCAAGTCCCACGGAGGCAGCTGTGGTCGAACCTGAGGGGCCACATGTCGAACCCCCTGCACAAACGTACTCGCCAGTGAATGAGCCGCCAAGGGTCATTGAAAGAAGACAGCCAGGGCTGAAATCTGCCCCTTAATTGTGCTTAAGGCAAGTTTTTGATCCACTCCACGCTGTAAAAACAGCAGGATCCTGGAAACCGAATATGTACGTGGACGCCACTCCATCTCCTCACAAATAGAGATGTAGGCCTTCCATGTGCGATGATAAATCTTCCGAGAAGATGATTTCCGTGCCCTCAGCATGGTGGAAATTACCGAATCCGACAGGCCTCGGTCCCTTAGCACCTGGCTTTCAACAGCCATGCCGTTAAAACCAGCAACTGTAAAGCAGGATGAAGTATAGGACCTTGCGACAGAAGGTCCTCTCACATCGGCAGTCGCCAAGGAACATTCGCCACCAGTCGCACTAAGTCGGCGTATCAGGGACGCCGAGGCCAATCTGGGACAATTAGGATCACCGGAATCCCCTCGGTCTCTACTCTGCGAAGCAGACGAGGAAGAAGTTTTAGCGGGGGGAAGGCATAAATTAGCCAATACTGTCCCCACGGAGCCACCAACGCGTCTGTCGCGTCCGCCCAGGGATCCTTGGACCTGGCCACAAACCTCAATACCTTCTGATCGAGTCGAGAAGCCAGGAGATCCACGTCTGGCGTGCCCCATCTCAGGCAAAGGAGTCGAAACACATCTGGGTGTAGCGACCATTCTCCTTGGTCCAGCATCTGATGACTTAGGTAGTCCGCTTGCCAGTTTTCTACGCCCGGAATGTATACAGCCGACAGAGCCGGCACGCTCCGCTCTGCCCACCGCAGGATGTGAGCGACCTCCACCAATGCTGCAGCCAAGCTTCTTGTTCCTCCTTGATGGAAGAGCCGGAGACCTCAGCTACCAGATCAGGGAATCCCTGACTAGCCGGCTCACCCAGATTTGACAATCCAGAGACAACAGCGATTTGTTCCATTTTGACAGGATCTCCTTTTGCAAGACTCGAGTGTGGAATTGGGCATACGGTACCGCCTCGAAGGTGGCTACCATGAGACCCAGGACTTGCATGCAAAAGCGCAGCGACGACCACCTGCAGGATGTAAACAGCTTCACCGCAGCCTGAAGCAGGGGCGGATCCAGGGGGGGCAACAGGGCAATTGCCCTCCCCCCGAGACCATCTGTCACACTCACTTGCTTGCTCTGTTTTTCTTTTTTTTTCGCCTGATCTCCCGTAATTTGGGGAACCGGTACCGGTCGGCCGTAAGTCCCCTGGACCCCAAACGTGGCACACATGTAGCCCCATGTCTTCTCTACAAGTGTGCAAAGTTTGGTGTCTGGGGGACCTAGGGCCAGGGAGCACTGATTTTTTAAAGCTGGGCACCCCTTCCATAGACTCCAATGTTAAACGGTAATTTCTCCAGTGATTTGCGGACCCGGTACCGGCCGGTCGTAGGTCCCCTGGACCCCATACTTGGCACACGAGTAGCCCCATGTCTCCTCCACAAGTTTGCAAAGTTTGGTGTCTAGAAGACCTACGGCCGGGGAGATCCGATTTTTCAAAGCCGGGCACCCCTTCTTTTGACTCCCATGTTAAACATCAGTCTAGTCATGGGCACAGTGAAGCATGGGCACAGTGAGGCACAGTGAGGCATTCAGATGGACACCCTAGGCTTATACTCAAGTCAATAAGTTTTCCCATTTTTTGGGGGTAAAATTTTTCGGCTCGGCTTATACTCGAGTATATACAGTACTTGTTCTGCGGCTGCCGCTGCCTCTCTGAGTCTCTCTCTCAGTTTCTCACATCAGCCGATCAGCGGCGCCGAGAGAGAGACTTGTCTAATGTAGTTACGCGGCACACTGACACGATACCACGAGCGGAGGAGGAGGTGGGTGGAGCCTCTTCCCTGCACTCGGCCGCTTGGCGTCTAGCAACGAGTGACGTCAGTGATTCACGTCGGGCCACTCTGCGGGCAGGTGCGATAGCGTGCGGCTCCACAGATGGGTAAGAAAGCGGGTGGCTCCGCTTGCTGCGCGGTTTGTGGGCGGGCGGCGCGGTTCGTGGGCAGATCGTGCTGCTCAGTGTGTTGGCAGCGCAGGTGAGAGAGCAGGCTCAGTGTGGCAGCTGGCCAATCAGCTAGCTGGGAGCGGGGGAGCAGAGAGATGAGATCATTTCTCACCGCCCGTGCCTGCCCTGCATTCCTGCAGTGACTTCCGCCCTCACTGTGCAGTCAGCAGAGAGATTACATTATCTCTCTGCTGCCTGACTCTGGGAGTCTGGGACACAGCAAGAGACAACCAAAACTACACCTTAGCAGGCAAGTTAGTGACAATCCGCAAGGTGTGGCAGGCGACGTAGCAAGTGACAATCCGCAAATTGTGTCAGGTGACGTGGCAAATGACAATCTGCATCTGGTGGCAGGCAAGTGACAATCAGCAAGGTGTGGCAGGTGACGTGGCAAGTGACAATCCGCAAGGTGTGGCAGGTGACGTGGCAAGTGACAATCCGCAAGGTGTGGCTAGTGACAATCTGCAAGGTGTGACAGGTGATGTGGCAAGTGACAATTCACAAGGTGTGGCAAGTGACAATCCACCTGATGTGGCAGGTGACGTGGCAAGTGACAATCAGCAACGTGTGGCAAGTGACACGCTCAGGGCTCCCACTAATTGCAGGCGAGGGTGGCAAGTGACACACTCGGGGCCCCCACTGATTCTGCATTGAACTATTTAACTTTATATTACAATGTAATAATATAAATAATGCGCTTCAATCATCCTGACACTATAACAACCATGGTGCCAGGATGATTGAAGCGCCGACACCAGCCATTTCCCCGATAAATTTCCCACAAAAAAACACATATTTTTGGCAGTGCCCCTCCCGAGAAAAGACTCTGGATCCGCCCCTGGCCTGAAGAGTCTGCAACTTGTCCGAAGGGAGGAAAACTCTCGCCTCTGAGGAGTCCAGAATCAAGCCCAGGTATTCCAGGCGCTGAGTCGGTACCAACAACGACTTCTGGAGATTCAGTACCCAATCAAACTCCCGAAGAGTCTGACTGGCGATCGCCACATCCTCCTTTAATTCTGAGGCAGAAGGAGGTCGTCCAGGTAGGCCAAGATAGCGATCCCTCGCTGCCTCAGTAAGGCCAGAATTGGGGCAAACACCTTGGTAAAAACTCTTGGTACGACTCCAGGCCAAAAGGGAGGGATACAAATTGGTAGTGCTCGTCCCCGACTGCAAACCACAGAAATCTCTGATGCCTGACGTATATGGGGACATGCAAGTATGCGTCCTTGATGTCCAAGGACGCCAGAAAATCCCCCGGATGGAGTGCAGCGACCACAGAGCGAACTGATTCCATCCTGAACCTTTGAACTTTTACAAAGCAGTTGAAGGCCTTGAGATCCAGGATTGGACGGACCCCGTCCTTTTTTGGGACTACAAACAGATTGGAGTAGAATCTCTGAAACCTTTCTGGCAACGGCACAGGTATTATCACCCCGCGCACCAGCAGGTCCTGCACTGCCCCAAACAGGTTGTCCCGACGAGCCGGAGGAAGATGAAGGTTGGAGGGAAAAAATCTGTTTTGTGGACAAGAGAGAAACTCCATCTTGTACCCTGATGAAACCACTTCGCAAACCCACTGGTCGGAAAGCAGGGAGGTCCACCGAGCTGCAATATTGCAAAGTCAGGCGGGGAAAACCTTCATGCTTATAAAGAAAGAAAATACTGCGCTAATCTAAAATAGTGAATAAAAATAAAGCTGCTACATAAAATGTGACTAAAATTAATAAACATGGAATGAAGATGTAGCGCTAAGTGAAGAAATGAAGCCCAATAATTTGGGCCTCCAATCAAACCAAAGTGATAAATAATATCAATATAATGAGTCCATACAGTGTCCATAGAAAATTTTCGTGTTGTGAAGAAAGAACATGTAGCACTGAAGGGTCATCACATAACTCTTGTAGAAAAAGAGAGGTAGAATACTCTTACCGGAACATTAGACCTGTGGTTTAGGCAGGTCAAATAGGCATACGAAATCCCAGTGGCACTCCTCATCAGTTAGTCTGGAAACTGGATCAGATGGGTCCCCAATGTAGACTGTCTGGTAGGCTCCCCGACTTGACAGCAGACTCTGGGTTTCACACCGATCCAGGTGGTCCTCCGATGGAACTGGAACCGCCACTCAGCAAGGAGACTCTTTACCACGGTGAATATTAGTAACCAGTGGCCAAAGGAAGCTATTACTTGACCAACCACCCATGTGAGGAGAAAAGAAGGGAAGGAATGCTCCAATGGTGCAGGTCAATGAGGGTTTATTCAACCAACATAAAAGTGATCACAAACAATAAAAACGTTTAAAAAGGGGCAGTGAATGAGGTAGTGTGCCAAGCCCTACCCCAGGGGTTGATGCCCCTGTTGAAGAACATTTGTTCGAAACACGTAGGGCTTGGTACACTACCTCATTCACTGCCCCTTTTTAAACGTTTTTATTGTTTGTGATCACTTTTATGTTGGTTGAATAAACCCTCATTGACCTGCACCATTGGAGCATTCCTTCCCTCATTTTCTCCTCACATGGGTGGTTGGTCAAGTAATAGCTTCCTTTGGCCACTGGTTACTAATATTCACCGTGGTAAAGAGTCTCCTTGCTGAGTGGCGGTTCCAGTTCCATCGGAGGACCACCTGGATCGGTGTGAAACCCAGAGTCTGCTGTCAAGTCAGGGAGCCTACCAGACAGTCTACATTGGGGACCCATCTGATCCAGTTTCCAGACTAACTGATGAGGAGTGCCACTGGGATTTCGTATGCCTATTTGACCTGCCTAAACCACAGGTCTAATGTTCCGGTAAGAGTATTCTACCTCTCTTTTTCTACAAGAGTTATGTGATGACCCTTCAGTGCTACATGTTCTTTCTTCACAACACGAAAATTTTCTATGGACACTGTATGGACTCATTATATTGATATTATTTATCACTTTGGTTTGATTGGAGGCCCAAATTATTGGGCTTCATTTCTTCACTTAGTGCTACATCTTCATTCCAAACCTTCATGCTGTCGCAGATTTGTTCGCAGGCTTGTTTGGCTTGCGAAACCAGGGACGTTTTTGTCCCTCAGTGGGCACCTTGTCGGCCTGGGAACCCTTACCTGCGGCCCCGGGCGGATGAAAAAAACGCTTCTGAGCGGAAAAGGAGGGCCCTGGCCTACGGCGTGGCTCCTTACCTTTTCTGGATTGTGGGAGCAGTGTGCTCTTACCCCCAGTGACATTTTTAATAATGTCATCCAGCGAGGCTCCAAATAGCCTCTCACCCTGAAAGGGCAAATCCGCCAGAGCTTTCTTAGATGTCTGGTCCGCGGACCAGCATTTTAGCCAAATCAGGCGACGTAGTACCACAGCAGATACAGAGGCTCTGGAAAGCAAGGGAGCTGTATCTAAGGCCGCATCGCAGACATACTTAAGGCCATGCACCAACTGGTCGGCCAGTTCCACACAGACCGTGGAAGCCTGTTGCTTTTCCAACTCGTGGTGCAACATTTTTGCCCATTCGGTAAGTGTCTGTGACACCAGGGACGTGGCCAACACAGGCCGCAAAGCTGACCCCACTACCGTGAACATGGACCGGGCCACCGCCTCGGCCCTCCTGTCTGCAGGGTCCTTAAAAGCAGGGGTCCCCTCCACCGGAATAGTGGTTACCTTGTTTAACCTGGACACCGGGGGGTCCAGAACCGGGGGAGATGTCAATTTTTTCAGGAAACTCTCCTCAAAGGGGTAACAGACCGCCATGCGTTTTGGGACCAAAAAGGCCCGCTGCGGTCATTCCCATTCCTTATCAATAAACTTATCAAAATAAGTTATGTAAGGAAACACCTTAGCAGTGCGGGCCGAATGGTCTTGGTCCGCATCCTCTAACACTTCAGAACAGGGGCCGTGTGCCACAGCAAGGCCCGAGTCTGAATCAGTGCTTTCCCCAAAAGATGGTGGGGGGAGGGGGCGTTTTTTACCCCCCTTGTGCCCGCACACCGCTTTCACCCTGGCAACAAAAGACTCCAGGACCGCTGACAAAGCGGCCATAGGCGGTGCAGGGGCACCGGTTGCCAACACAGGGATGTCTGGGGAATAAGCGCCAGCTTCTGACGCCATGCTGACCCACACTCGCCTGACACCCGTATGGACCAAGGCAAGGTACACAAAAAAGTCCACCCTCCTAGCTGCCACAGACCGAGGGGCCCCCAAGAGGACTCACCACCCTGACCGAGGTACTGCACAGCGCTGTCGTCCGCCCTCTCCCTGTCTGAGGTGTTCTCCTGTGTCTTTGAGGTGTTTCTTTTCTGTCCGTGCCATTCAGAGAGATATTCCCACCGCTAGAGGCAAAAACTAAGCTGGGGCTACAAGAAAATGGCCGCCTCAGTAAAAAGTGTGCGGGTTACAAGAAAATGGCCGCCGGCTGCTTCAGCATTAAAACGAGCGCGGCTACAAGAAAATGGCCGCTGGCCATTTCTGAGGCAAGAAAAAACGAACACACTGGCAGCCCCCAGCCAGGACTCAGAGCCCCCCCGGTCAGTACACAGCAGGCCCAGCCACCACAGAGCATGGGGAGGAGGGAAAGGACAGGGAAAGAAGAAATGAAGGGTGAGAGACCCCCTAGTCGATCTCCCCAGGAATGCCCAACTGTTCCATCTTGCCGGAACAGGGGGAACTCTACTTCGCATTCCGGACAGACCCATCACCCGATCGGTACGGGGTGGCTGTCGGCCACAGCACACTGTGACTCGGACATCAGTAGCCCGTTCATATGTGTGCCCCGAAAGCATATAGCTCACCGGCCACCCCTGGAGCAACGGGGAATGTTGTAGCCGACCCAGCGCGTAGCTAAAGGTCTGCTCACGCTCGATGGCTGGACTGGGGAGACTACAAGGATCTATATTATCCAGCCTGTCACCCAGCCGGCAGTTGATAGTAGATCTCAGGATCAAAAAAATCTCCAGGACCAATGGTCCCAACCGGGAGCCAGGTCCTTCTCCTATGCTAGGCAGAAAAACAAACTAAGCTGCTGGATGCAGTGTGAGGGGTTATAGCCAGAGTGACCGCCCACTGGGCGGTACTGTACAGTTTTGATGTTTTTCTTAACATGTTCTGCCTAGTCCTCTCCTGATAGAAGGCGAATAACCCTAAGGTCAAGATTAAGCTGCTGTGTCCTTCCATGAACGAAAGAGAAATATAATTTTTGGTGGACTCCCCTTAAAATCCTTTTCATTGAGTCCATATTGGGGAATGCAGGCATCACTCTTCTATATTTGTGATAATTCTCTTGGTAGTGCTTTACCTTAAACCTCATGCACACTAGAAGTTTTTAACATGGTTAAAAGGGGCGTCTAGCATTATTTTTTTGCCCTGCCTCTAAACGCCCCTGCACGTTAGCCTACATGTCCACGCACAAAGAGGCATTTAGAGGATTTTAAAGGCAGGAAAGAAAAACGCATCCAGGAGCAGCTACATTTTGGCAGAAAAACCGCTTAACGTGTGTTAACGCATTTAAATGCATGTTAACGCTAGGCATTAATTCATTTCAATAACCAGAAAAAAATGATTATTCTGGCCAATGAAATCAATTAGCGCCCAAGCGCCTAAACAAGTTACATGTGTCTACAAGCATCAAGCATTTTTTTTGCCAAAATGCTGCTTCTAGGGAGAAATCCAGAAAATCAAATCGTATGACTTTTAAGTAATTAATTTGCATTTTATTGCATGACATAAGTATTTGATACATCAGAAAAGCAGAACGTAATATGTGGTACAGAAACCTTTGTTTGCAATTACAGAGATCATACGTTTCCTGTAGTTCTTGACCAGGATTGCACACACTGCAGCAGGGATTTTGGCCCACTCCTCCATACAGAGCTTCTCCAGATCCTTCAGGTTTCGGGGCGGTCGCTGGGCAAGACAGACTTTCAGCTCCCTCCAAAGATTTTCTATTGGGTTCAGGTCTTGAGACTGGCTAGGCCACTCCAGGACCTTGAGATGCTTCTTACCGAGCCACTCCTTAGTTGCCCTGGCTGTGGGTTTCGGGTCATTGTCATGCTGGAAGACCCAGCCACGACGCATCTTCAATGCTCTTACTGAGGGAAGGAGGTTGTTGGCTAAGATCTCGCGATACATGGCCCCATCCATCCTTCCCTCAATACGGTGCAGTCGTCCTGTCCCCTTTGCAGAAAATCATCCCCAAAGAATGGTGTTTCCACCTCCATGCTTCATGGTTGGAATGGTGTTCTTGGGGTTGTATTAATCCTTCTTCCTCCAAACACGGCGAGTGGAGTTTAGACCAAAAAGCTCTATTTCTCTTATCGTCCATGGACTGACACAGCTGGATACTGTAAACGTGTGGGTATATGTCCCTGCTCACAGGAGAAGATCTAGGCAGAACGTTAGAAACATACATTCTAGAACAAACCAGAGCTGAACAGCCCCGCCCAGGGGGGCGGTCCCTCCGGACATTACCCTCCTACCTGCAGCTAGCAGCCTCAGTTTTTTACTGCCAAGGAGAAGACGTGGCTCTCTCAGGAGCCAGTCTCCTGGAAAATTTTATTTTTAAATTTTATGCCTTTGGGAACTTTATTATTTTATTTTTGAGACCTTCAATCAACTGTCGTCTGGGCAACAGGTTGGGTACACTGGTATCCTCGTAGTCTTCCCTGTCCGACCATCGAGCGTGCTGATCTTCGCCTTGTGTGCGTGAGACTCAGTTCACGACATACCCCATGACTCCAGGGGTGGCCGGGTTGCTTTTATGCTCCCGCGGTCCTCTCAAGATTGAACAGTACCTGTCTGTATCTTTTGCGGTGGACTGGGCCGACAGCTACTCAGTACTACTCTGTGATAGGTCAGTCTGAAACAAGCCAGTGGGTCCCTCTGGGACGGGTAAGTAGTCTCTCCTGCTGCAGGTGAGTACATGCTGGCTGTGTTTCTTATATGGGGGGTTTCCCCCTGTCCCCCCCTGTTATGCTGCTCTCTGCACCCTGTACTGGCACTGTGCTGTGTGGGGGTACTTGGGGGTAACTCTGGCCTGGCGGGGGGCGCTCATGTCTGTGTACTGGGAGAGGGGCAGTGTTCTGGTATGTGGGAGTGTTTTGGAGACTTCATTGCGTGCGCCATTAGCGCTGTGTGGTGATTTTAAACTGCGCTTGGCGGCCATCTTGCTGTGGATCAATGGCGCAGCATTAAATGCGGCCGTCGGCCATTTTCTTGAAGCCGCGGCGCTTTCACCTTCGGATTCAGCCTCTATCGGCGCTGCTGTGGCGCAAATCTCCTCACAATCTCCTCACATCACTCGCGCTGCAGCGCGCTTTCATACAGCGGAACTGAGCGGTCCTTCTAAGGGTTGGTGGGTCCTCTGGGTATCCCCTCCTCAGCCTCAGCGCAACCAGTGGGTGGACTGTATTATTCACTGTAATAGTGTATAAGGTCTCAGAGGGTGGCAGTAGTTAGTCTGGTTCACCTGCTTCTCCACACTTGTCAGAGGCAACTAACAGTGCTCCTGCATCTGCGGTCCTTATGGACCAGTTGTCGGCAGTCCTGGAATCATTCCTTGTCAGGATGGAAGCAGTGTGCGAGCGCAAAGGAGCTAGAAAGCCCCTTCTCCCCAAACAATCTTTAGTGGAGGAGTGCTCTGATTCAGATATGGGCCTAGCTGCTGTTGCTCAGGACCCTAGCTCTGAATATTTTAATGTTTTTGAACAGGACATTCCTTATGAGGAAGACTCCAGTTCTGTGTCAGTAAATGACAGGACGCTTGTAAGTGAACTCATTGATGCTGTGAGGAACACTCTCAAGCTGGATGCTGTGGCTGAGGTACCTCAGGCGGACACTGTTTCCCTTGGTTCTTTCAAGCCTTTCTTTACACAGCTTCCTCACTGTTTTCCTCACACGCTGCGTCGAGAGCAGCATGGATGATACAGTAGTACACAGTGTCGCCCCCCCCCCCCCGGTCGGTGCAGCATGGTGGGAAGGGACTTTATTAATTTATTTCTCTAGTCCCTGTGAGCTTTCTGTGTGATGTCTCTGAGGCAACAACAGGGTCTCTGCACCTGTGGTTTCCCGCCATTTCCTGGGGAACGCTCTGAGCTCTGACAGGACCACGGTCTGAGGGTCAGAGGTTACCTGTTACCTGCATGCTTTTTCGGCAGCACAGTTAAGCAGGTTGGAATGATACAGAGTAGATTATGTGCCTCGGCACCATAATTTAAACTTATCTTATAACTTTACACTGGATACATTCACAGAGTATGTATGTGTTATTGGTCTCTGTGTCTGCGTGGGTTTCCCCCCACGTTCCAATGCTGTGTCTTCAGTGCCATGCACGATATAAACATACACAATATGTTTATATACGACTCTAGATACATTCACAGTATATGTATGTATTATACTCTCTGGGTCGGCGTGGGTTTCCTCCGGGGGCTCCGGTGTCCTCCCGCGCTCTCATGGTATGTGCGCTTCGGTTCTCTGCACAGTATAGACATGTTCAATATGTTTATTGCACATACTGTAAATATTTACAGTATGTGTATACTGTCTGCGTGGGTTTCCTCCGGGTACTCCGGTTTCCTTCCACGCTCCAATGGAAATGCACAGCACAAACATGTGCAATATGTTTATTCACATGTTATCATTCCTACACAGTATCTGTGTGCTGTCTGCGTGGGTTTCTTCCAGGTGTTCCTGTTTCCTCCCACGCTCTGATGGTATGTGCGCCCTTGGCCCCCTGCACAGTTTAAACATGTTCCATATGTTTATCACGCATATTATAATACCTACACGGTATGTCTATGCAGTCTGTGTGGGTTTCCTCCGGGTACTCCGGTTCCCTCCCACACTCCAATGGTATGGGCGCTTTCGGCGCTATGCACAAAATTTGTGCGATTTGATATCCACATACTAACATACTTACTCGGTATGTGTGTGCAGTCTGCGTGGGTTTCCTCCGGGTACTCCGGTTTCCGCCCACGCTACATGACATGCGCACCTTTGGTGCAATACACAGTATAAACATACACATTATGTTTATACACAACACTAAATACATTCACAGTAGTTGTATGTATTGTATTCTCTGGGTCTGCGTGGGGTTCTTCCGGGTACTTCGGTTTCATCCCACGCGCCAACGGTGTGCGCGCCTTCGGCGCTATGCACACATAGACATGTGCAAAATGTTTATCACACATACTATAGTACCTACACGGTATTGCGTATGCAGTCTGCGTGGGTTTCATCCGGATGCTCCGGTTTCTCCCCCGCGCTCCAATGGTGTGCGCATTTTTAGCGCTATGCACAGTATAAACATGTGCAATTTGTTTATTCGCAGGCTAACGGTTGTGTACGCAGTCTGCGTGGCTGGTTTCTGTCCAAGCCCCAATGATGTGCGCGCCTTCGTCGCTGACACAGTATAAACGTGTTTAATATGTTTATCCATACATACGCCGTATGTGGTTGTATTATACTCTTTGTGGCCGAGTGGGTTTCCTCCCACACTCTATTTGCGTGTTTTGGCGCAATACACAGTATACAGTTGGGATCAAAAGTTTGGGCACCCCAGGTAAAAATGTGTATTAATGTGCATAACGAAGCCAAGGAAAGATGGAAAAATCTCCAAATGGCATCAAATTACAGATTAGACATTCTTATAATATGTCAAAAAAGTTAGATTTTATTTCCATCATTTACACTTTCAAAATTACAGAAAACAAAAAATGGCGTCTGCAAAAGTTTGGGCACCCTGCAGAATTTATAGCATGCACTGCCCCCTTTGCAAAGCTGAGACCTGCCAGTGTCATGGATTGTTCTCAATCATCGTCTGGGAAGACTAGGTGATGTCAATCTCAAAGGTTTTAAATGGCCAGACTCATCTGACCTTGCCCCAACAATCAGCACCATGGGTTCTTCTAAGCAGTTGTCTAGAAAACTGAAACTGAAAATAGTTGACGCTCACAAAGCTGGAGAAGGCTATAAGAAGATAGCAAAGCGTATTCAGATGTCAATATCCTCTGTTCGGAATGTAATTAAGAAATGGCAGTCATCAGGAACAGTGGAAGTTAAAGCAAGATCTGGAAGACCAAGAAAAATATCAGACAGAACAGCTCGCAGGATTGTGAGAAAAGCAATTCAAAACCTACGTTTGACTGCACGATCCCTCCAGAAAGATCTGGTAGACACTGGAGTTGTGGTACACTATTCCACTATAGATACTTGTACAAATATGGTCTTCATGGAAGAGTCATCAGAAGAAAACCTCTTCTACCTCCTCACCACAAAAATCAGCGTTTGAACTTTGCAAATGAACATATAGATAGGCCTGAGGCATTTTGGAAACAAGTTTTGTGGACCGATGAGGTTAAAATAGAACTTTTTGGCCGGAATGAGCAAAGGTACGTTTGGAGAAGAAAGGGCACAGAATTTAATGAAAAGAACCTCTGTCCAACTGTTAAGCATGGGGGTGGATCAATCATGCTTTGGGGTTGTATTGCAGCCAGTGGCACAGGGAACATTTCACGAGTAGAAGGAAAAATGGATTCAATAAAATTTCAGCACATTTTGGATGGTAACTTAATGCTATCTGTGAAAAAGCTGAAGTTAAAGAGAGGATGGCTTCTACAAATGGATAATGATCCTAAACACACCTCAAAATCCATGGGGGATTACATCAAGAGGCGTAAACTGAAGGTTTTGCCATGGCCTTCACAATCTCCTGACCTCAACATTATTGAAAACCTATGGATAGACCTTAAAAGAGCAGTGTGTGACAGACAGCCCAGAAATCTCAAAGAACTGGAAGACTTTTGTAAGGAAGAATGGGCAAAGATACCTCAAACAAGAATTGAAAGACTCTTGGCTGGCTACAAAAAGCGTTTACAAGCTGTGATACTTGCCAAAGGGGGCAGTACAAGATATTAACTCTGCAGGGTGCCCAAACTTTTGCAGACGCCATTTTTTTGTTTTCTGTAATTGTGAAAGTGTAAAGGATGGAAATAAAATCTAACTTTTTTTGACATATTATAAGAATGTCTAATCTGTAATTTGATGCCATTTGGAGATTTTTCCATCTTTCCTTGGCTTCCTTATGCACATTAATACACATTTTTACCTGGGGTGCCCAAACTTTCGATCCCCACTGTAAACTATGTGTTTGTACAATCAGCACTTATCAATGGGGTAGCTGCTGGATGGAGCATTGTCATAAGGATCCCTGGTATCAGGGGTACCACTTTCCACCTGCCCTTCAGTGGTGATCAGAAGCGCTGGCTTGGACTCTGTTCGCCAGGCTGAGGTTAGCGTTACGCCCGTTAGTGGCTGCGCCTCTGGCGTTTTCTGAAGCTCAATGACTGGGCAAAAGCCTCTGCTTCATCTATCAGTCGACCAGCAGGTGCACTGCAACTGCTTTAGCCTTTAGGGTCTCTGTGCCCAGGGTAGATTTGCGCCACCTGTAGAGGCTGAGTTACTGGTCCACTGACCGAGTTTCTTGGGAAGCTCTGTCAAGTTGCCTTTCTTGGCCAACAGTTGAGGCACCCCGTAAACTGGGGGCCTCCCTTCTCAGATACATTGCGGGGTCTCTTTGGGATTATCATACCATCCCGCTGCAGGACGGTCCTGTCGGCCGTGTGCATTCCAGGGGAAGGGTCCTTTTCACCTCCTTTACCGGAGGTGGGGCACCGGATGTGGACCTTCTGGTCTCTCGACTCACTCGCAAGGTGTCGAGATTCGTGGCCAGGTCCAGGGACCCTTGGGCAGACGCGTCAGATGCGTTGGTGGCCCGTGGGGGCAGTATCGTCTGATATATGCTTACCCTCCGCTACTGTTGTTGCCTCGCCTGCTTCGCAGAGTAGGGGCCTGAGGCCATTCCAGTGATCCTCATTACTCCGGAACGGCGACATTGGTACGCCGATCTACTTCGGCTAGTCGCAGACGTTCCTTGGCGAATGCCTATTTGGGTGGATCTTCTGTCTCATGATCCCATACTTCTTTTTTTTTTTTATTATTCTTTATTTATATTTCAGACAAGGAACAGGTTATACGGTACAGCTCTTCATTACATTTTATACATATTCCATTTCCCCCCCACACCCCCCCCCCCAAGTACGGGCAGGGGGGGGCGGCAAGGGAGGGAAGCAAAAAAGAAACAAAAGGCGGGGAGGGAGGTACCCCAAAACCAACCTAACAAAGGCAAACCCGCGTTCCAGTCCCCCGCAACCCAGTGGGTATATCTTCCTCAGTTAACATGGTCAAACTATATTATTTCCACATGTCCCATTGGGCTCATGGGGTACTTTTTGAACTATACTTATTCATATTCTACGCCTTTTTTGTCTCTGTTGATCTTTCATAATAGAGGCTTTATTCAATCTCCTCAGGGTCTGCCTTTGTTGTTACTTCTATCAACCCACTTCTCTTTGTTCCCCCTCCCCCACCTGTCTATCAGTACCCCCACCTGCCCCTTTTCCTTTACTTCTTTTACCCCCCCCCCAAAAACAAAAACATTTTTTTTTTTACACATACCTCTTCCTACCTCCCGTCTCTCCCCCGCCTCTCCCACCGCCCCTCCCCCATTGGGTTTGGGCCGAATTCCCTTTTTCTCCTTATCCCCTTCCTCTCTCCTTCTTCCTCCCTCCCCCCCTCTGCCCTTTCCTTAACCGGGCTATTCCCCTTTCATCAACCTCCTCCCTTCTTCCGAATCCATAAACAAGTTCCATTTAGACCAGATTTTAGTATGTTGCTCTTTTCTATCTTGGGCCGACAGGACCAAGTCCTCTATGGCCCCCACGTTCCTAACCCTATTTAGCCATTCTGCAGTTGAGGGGGGTCTGGGATCCTTCCAGCAGTGTGTGATGCACGCCTTTGCCTCATTGACCATGTGACATAGTACTGAATTTTTATATATCTGTATTGGTATTTCTGAGAGGTGTAGTAAGAAAAAAGCAGGATCATCTTGTGTTCTGTTGTAAATTTTTGCAGTATCCTTCGTACTTCTGACCAGTATTGTCTGATATTAGGACATGTCCAAAATATGTGTAGTAAGGTTCCACATCCATTGTTACATCTCCAGCACTGGTCAGAAGCTTCTGGGCTAAACTTACAAATTTTGGAAGGTGTGTAATACCATCTGGTCATTACTTTATAATTTAGTTCCTGAGTTCTGGAGCAGACTGATGTGTTCAGTGAGAGATATATCATCTTCTGGCTTTGGGCTTGTGTGAACATCCTATTCATGTCTCTTGCCCATTTCCCTATTGCTGGAATCTCAAAATTATCTGGGGGTGAAATTAACATCATGTAGATTTTAGATATCTTTCGGGCCAGTGGTTCCTTCTCTTCACAATATATCTCAAATTTTGTCAAGTCTCGTCTATATGTTTTTGCTGGGCCTAGTGAGTAAAGAAAATGGCGCAGTTGTATTGCCTGCCAGTTTCCTACTTCAAACCTACCTCCCCTCTTGGTCAAAGTCTCTATTGTCGACCAACTCTCTGAATCCAGGAAGTGTGAAACCTGGGTGTAACCTTTCTCCCACAACTTCAAAAACGCCCCTTCCTCCATTCCCGGGCCAAAACTTGGGTTTCCCATTACTGGGTACAGTGGAGACTGTAGAGAAGAATATTTCGAATTCTGACATATTTTGTATCCCATCCGGAGGGTTGGTCCTATAAGAGGATGTTTTTTTATAGGGTCCGGTAGTTCTGCATAGCACCAAGGTGCTCTACCCAGTGGTACCTTACTGATCTTTTTCTCAAGTTCCACCCATTGTTTCCATTCTGCATGTCTACACCAATCTATGACCCTTCCCAGATGTGCAGCTAGATAGTATTTATAAACATCTGTGACCGCCAGTCCTCCGTACCTCTTGGGGAGGGTCATATGACTGCGGCTAATCCGTGGTCTTTTTTTTGCCCATATGAATTTGGTGAAAAGTGTATTTACTTGGCGAAAATAGGCAGCAGGAACTTCCACCGGCAGGGCTTGGAATAAATACAAAAACTTTGGTAATATATTCATTTTGATTGTATTGCAACGGCCAAACCAAGAGTGGGATCCCTGCTGCCATCTCTCCAATAGTGAGCAAGCATACTTCATCCTGCTTTACAGTCCTTGGCTTTAATGGCATGGCTGTTTAAAGCCAGGTGCTGAGGGACCAAGGTCTCTCAGATTTGGTCATCTCATCTATGCTGTTGGCACGGAAACCTTCCTCCAGAAAGATATATCACCGTACCTGGAAGGCTTACATCGCTATGTGCGAGGAGCTTGATTGGCGTCCACGGACGTATTCCGTTCCCAGGATTTTGCTGTTCTTACAGCATGGTGTGACCCAAAAGCTGGCCTTGCGTACCATCGAGGGTTGGATTTCGGCCCGGGCTGTCTTTTTCAACGACCGCTACCGGGCCATTCCTTGATTAGCACCTTTTGTGCAGGGGGTTCGCCATGTGCTCCCCCGTGTCAAGCCTCCTCTCCCTCCTTGGGATCTGAATTTGATGCATCTCGGTTTTCCAAGAACATCCCTTTGAAAATATCAGACAGATTCCTCTCTTGACCTTGTCCCAGAAGGTGGCCTTCTTAGTGGCCATTACTTCGGTTAGACGGGTGTCTGAGTTGGCGGCCTTGTCCTGCAAGTCGCCTTACTTGGTCCTCCATAAGGATATGGCGGTGTTGCGCCCACGACCGTCCTTCTTTTTAAAAGGTGGTCTCGGCCTTTCACCTTAATGAGGACATTGATCTTCTGTCCTGTGTCCTCACTAATCGCATCCCTGAGAGTTTGCGCTTCATACATTAAGATGGGTGTACCTGTCTGCTACTGTTTCCATTCGAAAGTCTAACTCACTGTTTGTGTCTGTCTCTGGTCCAAAACAGGGCCAAGCGGTGTCGTCTGCCACCATTTCTAGGTGGATCAGACAGACTGTTATACAGGCCTATGCCATTAAGGGGTGGGCGCCTCCCTTTCCGGTTACGGCGCATTCCACTAGGGCAATTGGTGCTTCCTGGGCTTTCCGACATCAAGCGTCGGTTGCACGAATGTGCAAGGCGGCGACCTGGTCGTCCGTTCATACCTTTTCTAAGTTCTATAAGGTTGATGTGGCTGCATCTTCGGATGCTTCCTTCGGCCGCAAAGTGTTGCAGGCCACTGTTTAATGTTGCAACTCCTCCGTTGAGGAGCTCTGCTTGTTTGGAGTGAAGTTTTGATTGTTCCTTTACTACTGCTCCCACCTTTCTGATACTGCTTTGGGACGTCCCACACGTTTACAGTATCCAGCTGTGTCAGTCCATGGACGATAAGAGAAAATAGGATTTTTGTACTCACCGTAAAATCCGTTTCTCTGAGGTCCATGGACTGAAACAGCACCCACCCTTCTTTTAAGGTTTGTACTGCTGTTACGAACTGAGGCTGCTAGCTGCAGGTAGGAGGGTAATGTCCGGAGGGACCGCCCCCCTGGGCAGGACTGTTCAGCTCTGGTTTGTTCTAGAATGTATGTTTCTAACATTCTGCCTAGATCTTCTCCTGCGAGCAGGGACATATACCCACACGTTAACAGTATCCAGCTGTGTCAGAGAAACGGATTTTACGGTGAGTACAAAAATCCTATTTTTTGTCTCATCAGGCCACATGACCTTCTCCCATTCCTCCTCTGGATCATCCAGATGGTCATTGGCAAACTTCAGACGGGCCTGGACATGTGCTGGCTTGAGCAGGGGGACCTTGCGTGCGCTGTAGGATTTTAATCCATGACGACGTAGTGTGTTACTAATGGTTTTCTTTGAGACTGTGGTCCCAGCTCTCTTCAGGTCATTGACCATGTCCTGCCGTGTAGTTTTGGGCTGATCCCTCACCTTCCTCATGATCATTGATGCCCCACGAGGTGAGATCTTCCATGGAGCCCCAGACCGAGGGAGATTGACCGTCATCTTGATCTTTTTCTTAAATTTTTTAATAATTGCGCCAACAGTTGTTGCCTTCTTACCAAGCTGCTTGCCTATTGTCCTGTAGCCCATCCCAGCCTTGTGCAGGTCTACAATTTTATCCCTCATGTCCTTACACAGCTCTCTGGTCTTGGCCATTGTGGAGAGGTTGGAGTCTGTTTGAGTGTGTGGACAGGTGTCTTTTATACAGGTAACAAGTTCAAACAGGTGCAGTTAATACAGGTAATGAGTGGAGAACAGGAGGGCTTCTTAACCACTTAAGGACCTAGCCTGTTTTTCAGACTAGTTAAAAACTATTTTTTTTTGCTAGAAAATTATTTAGAACCCCCAAACATTATAAATTTTTTTCTAACACCCTGGAGAATAAAATGGTGGTCATTGCAATACTTTTTGTCACACCACATTTGCGCAGCGGTCTTACAAGCGCACTTTTTTGGGAAAAATTCACTTTTTTTTTATTAAAAAATAAGACAGCAGTAAAGTTAGCCCAATTTTTTTTTATATTGTGAAAGATGTTACACTGAGTAAATTGATTCCCAACATGTCACCCTTCAAAATTGCGCCCGCTCGTGGAATGGTGTCAAACTTTTACCCTTAAAAATCTCTATAGGCGACGTTTGAATAATTCTACAGGTTGCATGTTTTGAGTTACAGAGGAGGTCTAGAATTATTGCTCTCGCTCTAAAGATCGCAGCGATATCTCACGTGTGGTTTGAACACAGTTTTCGTATGCGGTTGCTACTCACGTATGCGTTCACTTCTGCGCGCAAACTCGTCGGGACGGGGCGCTTTGAAAAAATTATGTTTTCTTTTTTATTTTACTTGATTTTTACACTGTTTTTTTTAAAAAAAAAAAATTTGGGTAACTTTTATTCCTTTTACGAGGAATGTAAACATCCCTTGTAATAGAAAAAAAGCATGACAGGTCCTCTTAAATATGAGATCTGGGGTCAAAAAGACCTCAGATCTCATATTTAGACTAAAATGCAATAAAAACACCCTTTAAGACATATGGGCGGAAGTGACATTTTGACGTCGCTTCCGCCCTGCTATGGTACGGAGACGGGTGTGGGCCATCCTGCCCTCACTTGTATCCATACCCAGCCATGGATAGGACCCGATCGCCTCCGCCACTACCGACGGCTCCGGTAAGCGGCGGAGGCCCTCTCCCGCCGCCGATAACGGTGATCTTGCGGCGAATCTGCCGCAGAGACCACCATTATCGTTTACAGGACCGCCGCCTGAAGAGATGGATACCTCGGTCGTGGTGGCAGCAGCTGCTGCTATTACGGAGATATCCCTCTTCAAAGTAAGGACGTAGATAGTCGTGCGGCGGTCCTTGAGTGGTTAAAGAAAAAATAACAGGTCTGTGAGAGCCGGAATTCTTACTGGTTGGTAGGTGATCAAATATTTATGTCATGCAATAAAATGAAAATTTATTATTTAAAAATTATACAATGTGATTTTCTGGATTTGTGTTTTAGACTCTGTCTCTCACAGTTGAAGAGTACCTATGATAAAAATTACAGACCTCTACATGCTTTGTAAGTAGGAAAAACTGCAAAATCGACAGTGTATCAAATACTTGTTCTCCCCACTGTAGTTCTGGGCTGATCCCTCACTTTTCTCATGATCATCCTTACCCCATGAGGCGAAACCAAGCTTATTGCTGATGGTCTTGTAGCCCAGTCCAGCTTTGTGCAGGTCTTCAATCTTGTCCCTAACATCCCTTGACAGCTTTTTGGCCTTGCGCATGATCTTGAGGTTTGAATGGAACAAAAATTCTGTGGACAGGTGTCTTTTATACACTTCATGAGTTGTCGTTAGGAGCACCTTCTTAAAATTGACAGGACTAATGTGTGCACCACATGGGCCCATACTGGAGCCAGTCTGTGGCAGCCAGAATTATTGTTGGTTGGTAGGGGATGACAGCAAGCAGGTAAAATAGCCTGGTTGCATCCAAGATGGCAGGTATGTGTGTCCTAGGTTTAGGCTCTATGCAGATTTGTACCACTAGGGGGAGTGCTGAGAGTCCTGCAGGGGTAGAGTTAATGAGCCCCGCTGAAGTAAGTGGGCTCATTAAGACCTCTACAAAAACTCCCAGCATGCTTTAGGGAGATTCTCCATCCTGGAACGTTTTGTGCCTGTTGAGACTGGGAAGTGTGTTACCTGTGTGTGCGCGTTGTGTGGAAAGCCTCTTTAACAGGGAGATATAGGTGCTGGAGGCAGCACAAGGCTGCACCTAGCTCATAGCCAGGGAACCTGTGTACGTAGTAGGTGGCCAAGTTGGCAAGGATTTATTTTCATGTTTCTTTTTTGTTTTGCTTTTTTTGACCATTGTAAATAGCGTAAATAAACCGCACCTTTGTTTTTTTTCACCTCCACTACTTTTTGTTGTGCCTATCAAGGAGGCTGTTATTTGTGTGCATGGGGACACCCGAGAGTATCCTGTGACTACAGTGTTTTTTGAGACCCCCAAAGGTAACCTATCTCATCAGGTGGGGTCAGTGTCTCACTTATACCAGAAAGGTGAATCCCAGAAGTCTCTGCGAGTGGCAATGAATCTCCAGAATTTCCCTTGTCGGTGTTGGCAGGCAAGACTCGAGAAACTGGGGAGGAGCCAACATCCTCAGACGAAAACATGCCGTCTGTTGAGTTTTCCAATCTAGAGGTTCACAGGGAAAATTTTGCCACAGAACAGTTAAAAAGACCCCACACTGATAAAAGCACAGAAAAATGTGGTAAAAATAGATGGCGAACTAGTGAACCCAGATAAGACTTGCGCTTACCTATTCTTAATTGTGGAAAGGGATCTACTGTATCGAGTTGCTCAAGGGGTGGAAGCAACCATTGAGCAACTTGTAGTGCCCAAACCTTACAGGAAGTTGGTGTTGGCCCATGGTCGCCTTCTGGGAGGTCATTTGGGGGCAGAAAAAAAACAGAGTGTTGCAGAGATTCTATTGGCCTGCAGTCATGGAGGAAATAGAAAATTATTGTTCCTCCTGTCCTGTGTGTCAGAAGTCAGCACCTATGCCACATTTCCGTAACCCGCTGGTCCCTCTTCCCATCATTGAGTGTGTTAATGAATTTAATTTGAAATTCACTATGAGTTCTGATCCTTCCAAAATCACTTTTTTGGACGTTGAAATTTTCAAAAATACAGACAGACAATCTCCTGTCATGCAAATTATTTAGAAAACCCACGGCAGGAAATACGGTCTTACATTCATCCAGTTTTCACCCTAGGCCTCTTGTCAACTCAATTCCGTACGGGCAGTATTTACGTATCAAACGTAACTGCTAGACTTTTAGCATGAAGCAAAAAATCTGAAACAACGCCTACTTGAACGTGGCTACAGCCACAGATGCTTGAAAAAAGCATTCCAACGAGCGGATACCAGTAACAGACACGAATAACTTGTTCCGAAAAAGGTCACAAAATCTAGTGAAGGCTCCAGAATAATCACTACTTTTTCCAATGATCATAACCAAATTCTTCAAATTTGCAAAAAGTACTGGCATCTTCTGACGTCAGACACCGCCATAGGACCATTTGTGCCTCCCAATCCATTGGTTACTTACAGACGGGCCACCTCTGTTGATGACCTATTGGTTCAAAGCGAATACAGGGGTTCCAACAGAGGTGATCCATGTAAAATACTGGGGACTTTACCATGCGGATCATGTTCATACTGTAAGTATATGGACACCAGGTAAGATGTTTACTTACCCAATGGTGCACATTTTGTCGCTAGACACTACTCCAACTGCCAACGTAGTATATTTACTCCTTTGCAGTTGCAATTGCTTTTACGTACGCAAAACTGTACAGAAACTCTGCCAGAGACTGTATCGCCACGTAAGAGCCATGCAAACTGCAAACCCAGATCTGCCATTGGGCAGACATGTTGCACAGACTCATGCTGGAATTTGCCCCAAAATATCTGTTTTAGTTTTGGACCTTATCCATCCAGGCACCCGGGGGGGAGATCTGAACAAAAATCTCCTCCAATGTGAGCTTCGTTGGATATCAAACCTTAATGCCACTCACCCGCCAGGCCTAAACGAGGCATTTAATCTCAGACCATTTCTGCCTGGGTTTTCAACTGGAGGCTTTGATAAAGATCAATAAAATCAAATACTTATCCTAGTAAAAGGTTCACCTGACTAGCCCTCGTTTTCTTTTCTTCTCCCCCCCCCCCCCTCTGCCTCTCTTTCTTTGTCATGCCACCAACCTAGTGGAACTGCTTCATTAGCTATAGATATAAATATTTGCCTCTTTTTTGGTTGTTGGCTGGTGACTATTGAGTAGTTACAGCCAATTACTACCACTTTGTTTACAACCAATTTATGTTTATATGTACCTTTTCATCCATGGTTCAATGTTTTCTACTTTTTTCTTGTTTAATTGATTTTCATTTTTACCATTTACATTTATTTTTATTGTCATCTTTATTTTTCATTTCATTTTTCAACATCACTTTCTCACTGGTCTGATGACTTTTGCTCATAAAGTGCAAACTGTACATTGTGTATGATATATTTATATATATATATTCCTTATCTACTTTTCAGAACATAATCTGTGATGCACTCAGATGTCAGTCCCGGATCGGGCGTTCTTTACAATGAAGATTTTCCTTTTTTGATGACTTTTTTCTTTCCCCTTCCTTTTTGTTGTGGCTATGTTAGACTGTGACCCCTGGCTGTGGTGGTGTGTCGGATCTCCCCGGCACAGGCAAGCCTCTACGCCTATTTTTGGCTGGAGGCTACTGTTTGTGGATCGCGGTCTCGCACGCATGCGTCGGCTTCCTTGTTATTCGACGCACGCGCTCTGGCTTCTTCTTCCATCTACCAATGCGAGCGCCGCGCTCCCCCCTGTGTCGGCGGCTTCTTTTGATGTCTGACGTCACCGCGCATTGCGACGCGGTGACGCCGGACATTGCACTAGGCCAGGGAGCGTCATCACCGAGGCGGACCTGAGTTCTTTGCTGTACCCACGGAATATCCGTGGGACAGCGAACCACCCACAGGTGAACTAGATCTTCAAGTCAGCCAAACTTGGTCAAGACGCCAACACTATGGATTGGCTAGTAAATCCAAACTCCTCCCAGCCTGACAGGTATTTAATCAGGGCAGGTGCAGCTCACATGTGCTGCACAGCCAAGTGATTTCTGATCTCTGGTATTCATTACAGACCAACTCTTTGCTGAGGTAAGGTAACACTACCCGTGCTCTCCCTTACAGATGTATTCTAGGGAAAGTCCTTATCCAAGGCTCGATTCACACCTATGCATGTTGCTTTTGAGCGTTTTTGCCTTGCTTTTTGCGGTGCTTGCCGCGTTTTTCAACATGCGTTTTTACCGCGATTTGCGTTTTTTTTTAATATTTCTTTATTTTTATACAGTAATTTTTATACATTTCCATAAAAAAAAAAATGCAGCAAAAACGCAAATTGCGGTAAAAATGCAGCAAAAACGCGGTACTTGCGTTTTTGATGCTGGTCCATTGACTTCTATTACATGCAAAACGCTGCTTTTTTGCAGGAAAAAAAAAGTCTCCGACCCTTTCCAAAAACGCAGAGGCACAAAAATGCATTGAAGTGAGAACATGTTCCATAGGAACCCATGTTAAAAAATTTCCATGCATTTCTGCAAAATGCACCAAAAAACGCATTAGTGTGAATGGAGCCTAAGATCCAATACCCCCCTCCGCTTTCAGGCTACTATATATATATATGTACATATATTATTTTTCAGGCTACTATTGTATGCTCTGAAAACGTTTTGTTTAAAATGTATTATTTTTTTTTATCTTTGCTTACTAGGTCCCTCACTCCACCTGTGTCTTGCTCTCGTGAGCCCTGACATTACCGCTTCCAGCCGGTGGGTCCATGCTATGTTTAGCCACTAACACAGCTCTCGAGAGAGCCATCTCACCGTGCTGTTAAGGAAACCAGCATTATTGTATCCCAAGAGTTCAACTGTGTTGCCGGGAGATAAGTGAATATTTATTTTACATTCCCCCGTGCTATATACATTGTAAGTCATCATTATACATACTCCTTTGGTCTCTTCCGGATCCGGGACACCATCTATCTGCATTAACGCTGTGTACCATATTTTTGTAAGGAATACATGATTTGTGAGTATTTCGGAAAATGTTGTTATACTATATATGTCTGTCTTGTCTTTTCTGTTCTTCCCTCTTTCTCTTTTCACTCTTTTTCCTTTATCTATACCTTTCTTCTCTCTCTTATTTTTCTCTTCTCTCTCTCTTTTCCTCTTTCTCTCCCTCCTCTCTCCAGTTTTCTCTTTTCTTCTCCTCCGTTTGTCCTCTTTCTTTTATATTTTTTCCCTTTCATATGTTTTTTAAGTTTCTTTATTTTCTCTTTTGGTTGGGGATAATAAGTATTACCTGACTTTTTTGTAACTTACTTGTATACCGTTTTCTCTATAGAAACATATCAGCAAGCTCAATTCAAACCCATGAAGAAGGAATGTACTCATCATAATAGGAATAATATGCCTTTATGTTTTTCCGAAACATGTAGGGTTGGCCGCATGTAACTTTTGTTTCTGATTTGTATTAGTACATTATGTAATGCGTCCTTGAGCAGCTATTTAATTATGTCTTGTATTCTACAACTGTTTTTAATTATATCTTTTTCACATTAAATCTATTTTTATAATACCCTCTCTTGTGTTATCCTGAATCAGCCTCCTACCCATACTATCCCCTGGGGCCTCCATTTTTCTTTCTACAATTTTGGGATGTGGTAGGAAGTTTCAGGATTAACGTTAATCTCATCCTAGTTTCTCCCATATATTTTAATTCCTCTTCCCATCATTGAGGTCCCCTTTGAGAGGATCGCAATGGATTTGGTAGGTCCGATAATGAAGTCCGCTAGAGGACATCAGTACATTTCAGTTATACTGGACTACACCACCCGCTATCCAGAAGCAATTCCTCTGTGAAATACCTCTGCCAAAACGATAGCCAAGGCGCTATCTCTTGTTTTTAGTCCCGTGGGTATTTGTAAGGAACTGCTTACGGACCAAGGTAACCCTTTATGTCCCGGGTTATGAGAGAGCTGTGCAAGTTGTTCAAAGTGACATAATTTCGTACATCCGTGTATCACCCCCCCCCCCCCCCACACACACGGATAGGTTGGTTGAAAGGTTCCACAAAACCCTAAAGCAAATGTTAAAGAAAGTGGCAGATAGGGTATTAGTCCCAATCCTTTCCATCTCTATTTGCTGTTTTGCCATTAGGGAGGTACCACAATCCTCTACGGTTTTTTTACCCTTCGAGTTACTCTATGGGAGACACCCAAGAGGGCTGTTTGATATTGCCAAGGAAACTTGGGAAAGTGAGAGTTCTCCCCCACAGGAGTGTGATTGAGTATGTTGTCCTGATGCAAAATAGAATTGCACAGGTAAAAACAATCATAAAGGAACATTTGGCCCAAGCGCAGTTAGCACAGCAGAGGGTGTACAATCGTGGGGCCAAGACTCGTACCTTTTCCCCGGGGGTTAGGGTATTGGTACTAATACCTACAGTTGAAAGCAAATTCCTGGCCAAATGGCAGGGCCCATACGAGATAATGGAAAAAGGTCAGGTCTGAGCATGTAGGCCCTTTACAAAATAATCTATAGTGGGTGACTGGGGACAAAGAGAAGGCTAATTTATTAAATACTTTCTTCAGCTCTGTGTATACAATGGAGCATGGGGGAGATCATGTCCATAATGGGGGTGGTAGTGACACAGCCCCAAATCCACAATGGCTCAAAAGTGATATGGTCCAGAAATATTTAGACAGAATAAGGCCCCTTTCACACTGAGGCGTTTTTACCGCGTTTCCGCGGTAAGAATAGCGCTGTAATAATCCTGCCCCACCATTCTCAATGTGAAATCTCTGAGGGCTTTCACACTGAGGCGTTTTGCTGGCTGGGCGTTGAAAAAAATCCTGCAAACAGCTTTTTTAGAGCAACTTTAGGGTGCATAAAATAGCGTTGTAAAAACGCCTATCCCCATTGAAATGAATGGGATTCGCGGTAAAAACGCATAGGCATAAGCGTTATGTTAAAAAATAGCGCCAACGCCTATGCGTTTTTACCGCAATCGCGCAAACGCGGTAAAATCGCATAGGCGTTAGCGCTATTTTTACCGCGATCGCGGTAAAAAAAATTCATTATTTTTTAGCATTTTTTCAACGCCTCAGTGTGAAAGGGGCCTAAAGGTGGATAAAGCACCTGGACCAGATGGCATACACCCATGGATCCTAAAAGAATTGAGCTCTGCAATTTCAAAGCCATTGTATCCAATTTTTAGGGACTCATTAATGACAGGAATAGTACCACTGGATTGGTGCAGGGCCAATGGGGTGCCTATATTTAAAAAGGGAACAAAGTCTTTAACAAGTAACTATAGACCTGTTAGTTTAACTTCTATAGTTGGGAAGATACTGGAGATTAATAAAAGACCACATAGATGAGTTCTTGCTGGAAAAAAACTATTTAAGCAATAGACAGCATGGATTCATGAAAGTTGTCAGACAAACCTGATTTCTTTTTATGAAGAGGTAAGTAAAACCTTGGACAGAGGGGTGGCGGTGGACGTGGTATACTTGGATTTTGCAAAAGCGTTCGATAGAGTTCCGCACACACGGCTCATGTGTAAGGTATGTCTACAGGCTAAAAGACAGAATTCAGAGAGTAGTGATTAATGATTCTTACTATGAATGGTCTAAGATTATCAGTGGTGTACCCCAAGGTTCAGTGCTGGGACCCTTACTTTTTAATATCTTTATAAATGATATTGGGTCTGGGATCAAAAGTAAAATTTCTGCCTTTGCAGATGACACCAAGCTATGCAGTGGAATAACGTCCTTACAGGATGTCGTCAATTTACAAACCGACCTCAATGCTCTGTCTAATTGGGCGACTATGTGGCAGATGAGGTTTAATGTTGATAAATGTAAAGTTATGCACTTGGGGGCTAATAATATGAATGCATCATACATACTAGGGGGAGTACAACTGGGGGGATCCGTAGTGGAGAAGGATTTGGGGGTTTTGGTAGATCATAAGCTCAATAATGGCATGCAATGCCAAGCTGCGGTTTCCAAAGCGAGCAAAGTCCTTTCTTGCATTAAGAGAGGTATGGACGAGAGAGAGAGAGCGAGAGCGAGAGCGAGAGCGAGAGCGAGAGCGAGAGCGAGAGCGAGAGCGAGAGAGAGAGAGAGAGAGAGAGAGAGAGAGAGAGAGAGAGAGAGAGAGAGAGAGAGATCATTGTGCCCCTGTTCAAATCATTAGTAAGACCTCATCTGGAATTTGCAGTTCAGTTTTGGGCACCAGTTCTCAAAAAGGATATATGGGGAAACTGGAGAAAGTGCAGAGAAGGGCAACCAAACTGATAAGAGGCATGGAGGAGCTCAGCTATGAGGAAAGATTAGAGGAACTGAATTTATTCACTCTTGAGAAGAGAATAAGGGGGCATATGATTAACATGTACAAATATATAAGGGGTCCATATAGTGAACTTGGTGTTGAGTTATTCACTTTACGGTCAACACAAAAGACAAGGGGGGCACTCTTTAGGTCTAGAGGAAAAAAGATTTCATCTCCAAATACGGAAAGGTTTCTTCACAGTAAGAGCTGTGAAAATGTGGAACAGACTCCCTGCAGAGGTGGTTCTAGCCAGCTCAGTAGATTGCTTTAAGAAAGGCCTGGATACTTTCCTAAATGTATATAATATAACTGAGTACTAACATTTATAGGCAAAGTTGATCCAGGGTAAATCCGATTGTCTCTCGGGGGGGGGGGGGGGGTCAGGAAGGAATTTTTTTCCCTGCTGTAGCAAATTGGATCATGCTCTTCTGTTTTTTTCAGAGTGACTGTCCCCTCAATACATCAATACATGCACCCTTCCAGGCACAGGAGAGCCCAGTGAACTACAACAAGCCTTTCTCCTGACTACCCCACAGCGATCGTACCCCATACCCCGATCTCTCAATACACCCTCCAATCACCACTGTTTCGTGCCCCCTGCTGGGGAATACCTCCTCTGGGGTGTTTCCCCATATGGGCACACACTGGTCGCCGGACCCTGGTGGGGCACGGGCTTTGAAGCAAAGGCACCCGTTTGTTTTTAAGTGGATGCAGCAATATGACTCTCAATCAATTACACATGATATGCTAACCATTGCTGACACAATCATTTTCCCTGAAGAAAAATCTTTTCGAAACGAGTCGGTTTCATCATTTTTTGTATCATTCAATGGTGTCTTGATTGTCTGAATTGTGTATTGCATGTTCACATGTTTGCATCCTTCATGTCATAATATTGCTATATGTAATGTAGATTTCATCCATCTACTACCCCACTTTTGTCCAATAAATACCCCTTTTTCCTACTTAAACCTTCTACCCATTTACTATCAGAGCAATTTCCCTCCAAAGTCCCGTAAGAGGAACCTTTTCTGTCCACTAGAATTGGGTATATGGGATTGTACAATATTTTTTATTTTATTTTTTATGGTTGAACTGGATAGACTTTGTGTCTTTTTTTCAACCTGACTAACTATGTAACTATGAGTGAGGTGAATTACAAGGTCATACAACCAGGAAGGCGAAAGCCAGAACAGATCTATCACATTAATCTGTTGAAAGCCTGGAGGGATCCCTAGTCACAGAAACTTTGTCACCAGCTCAGTCTGATTGCTTGGTTCCTGAGGTTGGAATAGCAGTCACTTTATCAAAACCCCAACAGGATGTTAAGGCATTTGTGCTCTGCGACAAAGGTTTTCTCTGAGCTGCCGGGACAAACATCTGGGGTAGAGCATGATATCACTGCACACGATGAAAGGATGAAACTAAAACCCTATCGCATACCAGAGGCCCAACGGGAGGCAATACGTGAAGTACAGAGAATGCTTGAGTTGGGGGTGATAGAGGAGTCCCAGAGTGATTGGTCCAGTCCCATAGTGTTAGTTCCTAAATCGGATGGGAGCTGGCGATTTTGTAACGATTTTCGACAGGTGAACACCGTTACAAAATTTGCCACCTACCCCATGCCACATATAGAGGATGTTATCGACCGGCTGGGAACAGCCCGATACATGACCATGCTCGAACTGACCAAAGGGTATTGGCAAATTCCCTAGCCGAGTCGGCAAAGGAGAAAATGGAAGAATGTCGTTTGGGTTACAGAATGTGCTGGCAACATTTCAGCAGAAGATGGATAAGATTCTGCGGCCCCATCAGAAGTATGCTGCAGCTTACCTGGATGATGTGATTATCCATAGCACAGATTGGGTTTCACATCTGCCAAAAATACAAGCAGTCTTAGACTATCTGGGAAGCTGGGTTTACGGCCAATCGAAAGAAATGTAACATTGGACAGGAAGAGGCCAAATATCTAGGGTACACTATTGTGAGGGGAGTGATTAAAAACCCCAGATCAACAAAGTTGAAGCCATACAGAATTGGCCACGTCCCAACAGCAAGAAGCGAGTACGGGCATTTCTAGGGATTGCTGGCTATTATCTGCGATTCATCCCACATTTAGCTTCTCAGGCTGTGCCTCTAACCAACCTGACAAAAAGGGAAAGAGTCGGTCATGGTCAAATGGCTAAAGCAGCCTTCCAGTCTTTAAAAAAAAGCCCTATGTAGCCAGCCAGTGTTGTACTCACCGGACTTCTCTAAGGAATTTGTTGTACAAACTGATGCATCAGATGTTGGGTTAGGAGCAGTGTTGTCCAAGGTCTGGAAGGGTGAAGAGCACTCAATCATTTATCTCAGCAGATAATTGAAATCCCATGAGGTAAATTACGTGACGATCAAAAAGTAGTGTTTGGCCGTAAAGTGGGCTCTAGATTCCCTTCGGTACCACCTGCTAGGTAGACACTTTGAGCTGGTTAGTGACCACGCTCCCTTAAAGTGGATGGCTCAAAACAAGGAGACCAATAGAAGGGTAAATAGGTGGTTCCTGGCCCTACAAGAATTTAACTTTACAGTAAAGCATCGCCCTGGGGTTCAGATGGGGAATGTGGATGCTTTATCTCGGGTCCATGCATGCCTGGCTACTAGTGTTCCTACCCCAAGGTCGAAACAAGAGGGGGGGGGGGGGGTGGGTATGTGACAGCAGGCAGGTAAAATTGCCTGGTTGCATCCAAGATGGCAGGTATGTGTGTCCTAGGTTTAGGCTCTATGCAGATTTGTACCACTAAGGGGAGTGCTGAGAGTCCTGCAGGGGTAGAGTTAATGAGCCCAGCTGAAGTAATTGGGCTCATTAAGACCTCTACGAAAACTCCCAGCATGCTTAGGGAGGCACTGAATTTTGGAACCAGTTTTGTGCCGGTTGAAACTGGAAAGCATGTTACCTGTGTGTGGTGAGACAATGCCTGTGTGGCAAGCCTCTTTAACAGGGATATATAGGTGCTGGGGGCTGCACCTAGCTGATAGCAAGGGAAACCTGTGTACGTAGTAAGTGGCCAAGTTGGCAAGGATTTACTTTCAAGTTTCTTTTTCAATTTTGCCGTTTTTTACCATTGTAAATAGTGTAAATATACCGCACCTTTGTTTTTTCACCTCCACTACTGTTTGCTATGCCCAATTTGTGTAGTGAACTCTTGCAGGGGGTCACACACACACACCCGCTGCCAAGCTAACCCCCTTACAGGGATCAAATACTTATTTTACTTACTGAACTACAATTTGATTTATAACATTTGTATCATGTTTTTTTTTTTTTTGGTTGATATTCTGCCTCGGTCATTTCATTTAAAATAAAACACATATGATAAAAAAAAATTATAGACCCTTAATTTCTTTGTAAGTGGGCAAACTTACAAAATCTGCCGGGGGATCAAATAATTATTCCCCCCCCCCCCCCCTTATAATAAATATATGTACATATAGCATTTGCCAGGAGCGTGTAGCACTCCTGATCCTCAATAGCTGCTGGTCTCATTCCAGCATCCTGGTTTTATATTCTCCCTGTCTGTTTATCCACCTGCAAGGTGATGGCTGTGGACAGTCTCTGGCTGGAGACCAAACCCGATTTAGTCCGTCTGTCTTCCCCTTTATGACCTTGGATCAGATATTGACTATTCTCAGAACTCTGCCTGCCTTTTGACTATGGATTGGATACTGACTACTTTAAACCTTGCCTGCCTGCCTGCCTGCCTGCCTTGTACCTGGACTGTCATTGAGCCACTCTGCCAACCGCAAGTACCGGTTTGCTTTGCTTGGTTTATGCCTGCCCCGATACTATAGCATTGTGTATAAGTCCTGGGGACAACAGAGTACTGGCAGGAGCCGCTTTAGGTGAACAATACAGAAGCTCGCTATAGTGTCTCACCACCTGCATTTGGGGGGTAAGCGTGACAGTATTTAATTACATATTTAGCTCAATATTTTACCCATTAATGTACTTATTGCTATTCTCTCTCCCTCAAACAAATGCTTGAAAACAACAGACTGAAATATAAGACTAACTGAGCTTATACCAATAGTCTTATCAAGAAATGCTAATCACATTTCCCCAATATACAAATAACCTTTAGAGAAAGCCTATACAATCCTGTAAAATAAATACAAAAGGTTACAATAAAAAGCAACAAGCAATTTAAAATGTAAAGTTTAAAATGTGAGCAACTTGGCCATAAATATATAAAACGTTCTTTAAAAAATAATTTACAGCAATACTATTTACATCTTCCATGCCACTTGTAGTAAATTAGGTTAGTAAGTTTTCCATAAAACAATGAATACGGTGAATAATTTTCTGGCTAAGGTAAGGATGATGGCAAGTTACATATAGTCCATAAAATGTATTAGAATCATGGACAGCTTTAGAAGGTAAGCAAACCTCTTTTGCTTTATCTTTTTTTTTTTAAAAATCATTCTTGCAGTTTATTAAAAACTTTCACTTAGGAAGCACACACACACTATGCATGGAATTTTTTTTTTCCATAAATAAAGTGCTAAGAATTTGTGCAGAATCCAGCTACACACAAAACATTTAAAATGTAACTGTTGAATAGTCCAGTAGGATAAGATTAAGTTGTTAACCTTGAGGTTACATATTAAGCATCCAAGTAATGGGAAAAATTCATGAGATTTGTCTTTTAACGGTTGTAATTAGCAAAGACTTCAGCATGTAAAACCGATTGTGAAGGTCAACGGGAACATCAGATCCAAGTGCAGCCCGTCTCCAGAATTGTGACAGGCATTGCTCCACATCGGTTTCTGTGGCACTCTCATAGAAATGTAATTTCATTTGTGGCCTCCGAACGATTTCATCGGCACGGTCTGTAATTGGAGTTCGTAAGCGGTCTGGAAAAATAAATTGCACTTTGTTTTACATTAGCACATATTGCTGCAATAAGAAGTTGCTATTGAATACATGCGGTCCTTAACTTCTGCTGGCTTTCACTGTTGCAAAATACCAGTCATGTCCCCACCAGCCTCTCCCAACCCTTTTACCCCAGAGGAACCCTTTAAATAACTTTTAGCCCTGCTTTAAAAAAAAAAAAAAAAAAATATCTGCATTTCACAGTTTGTTATTAAGCCTAGTATCTTGAAGATATTAATTTCTAAATCAATAAAATAAAAATGATATACTTTGCGTGTGCCGCATTCTTTAACAGCCCCTAATGTTTTCGATAAAATGATTTAATATAATTAAAATTATTTGAAAATTGTCAGTCAATGGAGAAATGTCTCCTTGCACTCATGTTCAGCAAAAAAACATTGGTGGTTATTAAAGAAGTGGTCACTCATAGTATGCTCAATGGGAGAGGTACATCTGGTGAGAGGAAGAATGTCTCCTACATTAGAGGTCAGTTGAAAGAATGGACCATTTCATTATGGATCAGTGGGAAGAATGCCACTCTTACAGCGAGCAAAAAGACCCTGCTGTTAAGTGGCATTGACCTCACCACTATGCAGACAGTCAGATGATAGTCCACTGCTCAAGGAAACCTTGCCGAGAATGACTGCCTAGGCTGCTGTTATTATGGACCACAACTTTTGAACACAAATGTTTTTTTTTGTTTAGGGGGGGGGGGGGTGTCTCTCCACACACAGATTACCTCGAAGGACTATCCTATACCTCTACTGTGCTACGCATCATTTTAATTATCGACTTTTCTACACATTTCTTTTGCCAAAAAAATAAAACAAAGATCAATATAGCAATGTAGTAAAATTGGCATCCACTAAATTACCAGCACATGCTTACTTTCAAAATGCAATTCCCTGTACACAAGGATGGAAGAAAGAGCTTGACATGTATATCTTGTTGTTGCTGCATTTGCATTAATCACTAGATACAGGGGCAGAGCAGTGTGCATTTCTCATGAAAGTAACTTATGGGAGCACAAAAGCTTGTGACACTTTTGGGTGGTCATTTACAGTGTTTTCATACCACTTATGGAACAGATATATACCGTATTTATCGGCGTATAACACGCACCGGCGTATAACACGCACCCCAAGTTTAGGAGGGAATTTAAAGGAAAAAAACTTTTAGCAGGGAAATTCAAGGAAAAAAAAACAAAAAAAAAAAAAAAAAAAAACTTACATTTAAATGCAGCATGCAGCCTTGCCCAGTGTCCATCTGCAGCCTTGCCCAGTGTCCATCTGTCCATCTGCAGCCGTGCCCAGTGTCCATCTGCAGCCGTGCCCAGTGTCCATCTGTCCATCTGCAGCCGTGCCCAGTGTTCATCTGTCCATCTGCAGCCGTGCCCAGTGCCTTTGCGATCGTGTCAGTCGCGGCGGTTTTTAAAATTTGGCGCCGATTTCTGTGGAGAGGAGCGAGCGGGGCCGAGTGTACTTCGGCTGGACTCGGCTCCTCGCAGTTCCGCCCATCTCCACTGACTGCGCCGCTGACGGAGAAAGCCGAGTGTACTTCGCCTAGACTCGTGTCTGCTCACAGTCACAGGCAGGACTGCGAGAGGAGCCGAGACTAGGCGAAGTACACTCGGCTTTCTCCGTCAGCGGCGCAGTCAGAGATGGGCGGGACTGCGAGAGGAGCCGAGTAAAGCCGATTGTACTTCGGCTCCGCTCGCTCCTCTCGCTCATTTTCAGCAGGGGAATTCGGAGTATCGGCGTATAACACGCACCCACGATTTTCCCCTGATTTTAAGGGGAAAAAAGTGCGTGTTATACGCCGATAAATACGGTACTTTGTGGTGTTGGCTAGCGCTGCACAAGGAAATCAATTATAATATTCAGAAGATACAGTGCTTTGAAATAGTATTCATACCCCTTGAAATTGTCCACATTTTGTCATGTTACAATCGTAAATGTATTTAATTGGGATTTAATGTAATAGACAAACACAAAAGTGGCACATAATTGTGAAGTGGAAGAAAAATGATAAATGGTTTTCATTTTTTTTTTTTAAACAAATAAATATGTGAAAAGTGGCGTGCATTTATATTCAGCCACAAAGTCAATATTTTGTAAAACCAAAGTTCGCTGCAGTTACAGCTGAAAGTCTTTTTGAGTATGTCTCTCTACCAGCTTGAAATGTTTTCTTATTCTTCTTTGCAAAATAGCTCAAGCTCTGTCAGATTAAATAGAAAGCATCTGTGAACAGCAATTTTCAAGTCTTGCCATAGATTCTCAATTGGATTTAGGTCTGGACTTTGACTGGGCCATTCTAACACATGAATATGCTTGGATCTAAACCATTCCATTGTAGCTCTGGCTGTATGTTTAGGGTCATTGTCCTGCTGGAATGTGAACCTCTGTCCCAGTCTCAAGTCTTTTGCAGACCAACAGGTTTTATGCTAAGATTTCCCTGTATTTGACTCTATCCATCTTCCCATCAACTCTAACCAGCTTCCCTGTCCCTGCTGAAGAAAAGCATCCCCACAACATGATGCTGCCACCACCATGTTTCACTGTGGGGATGGTGTGTTCAGGGTGATGTGCAGTGTTAGTTTTCCACCACACATAGCATTTTGCTTTTAGGTCACAAAGTTAAATTTTGGTCTCATCTGACCAGAGCACCTTCTTCCACATGTTTTCTGTGTCCCCGCACATGACTTCTCGCAAACTGTAAATGGAACTTCTTATGGCTTTCTTATTGCCCCTCTTCCATAAAGGCCAGATTTGTGGAGTGCACAAGTTGTCCTGTGGACAGATTCTCCCACCTGAGCTGTGGATCTCTGCAGCTCCTCCAGAGCCACCGTGGAGCCTCTTGGCTGCATCTCTTATTAAAGCGGAGGTGCAGCTTGTAATTTTTTTAAAAGTCAGCAGCTACTAACAGTGTAGCTGCTGACTTTTAATAAGGACACTTACCTGTCCTACTCGCCCGCGATGTCGGTCCCACCATGGCGATCAATTACTGCTGCCAGGCTCCCGGCTCCTCCATCCTGACTAAGGGAAACAGGCTGTGAAGCCTTACGGCTTCACTGCCCGTTTCAAACTGCGCATGCGCCACTCGCACGGCCCTTTGTGAATGGGCAGCTTGCCTCCTGGGATACACACAGTTCCCAGAAGGCAGCGCGCCCCATTCACAAGAAGAGGAAACGGAAGTTCTCAATCCGAGGACAAGGAAGAGGCACAGTAGAAGGCAGAGTTGGGGACTTCCGCATAGCAACAGGCATTTCGGGTGAGTATTTAAAAAAAAAAAATTCTATTAATTTTTTTCTTTTAGGATTTTTTTATGTATTTTTTTTTTTCTGGGTGGACCTCCGCTTTAATGCTCTAGTTGCCTGGCCTATCAGTTTAGGTGAACAGCCATGTCTTGGTGAGTTTGCAGATGTGCCATACTCTTTGCATTTTCGGATGATGGATTGAACAGTGCTCCGTGAGATGTTCAAAGCTTGAGATTATTTTTTTTTTATAACCAAACTCTACTTTAAAAACTTCTCCACAACTTGATCTCTGGCCAGGCTGATGTGTTCCTTGTATTTCATGATGCTGTTTGTGCAGTAAGGTTCAATAACAAACCTCGAGGGCTGCACAGAACAGCTGTATTTATAATGAGATTAAATTACACACAGGTAGACTCCATTTACTAATTTGGTGACTTCTGAAGGCAATTGGTTCCACTAGATTTTAGCTAGGGGTATCAGAGTAAAAGGGGGCAGAATACAAAATACACTGAACTTTTCATATATATTTTTTTATAAATAAAGTTAAAAATTATTTATAAATTTTCCTTCCACTTCACGATTATGTGCCACTGTGCGTTGGTCTATTATACAAGATAAATTTACGTTCTTGGTTGCAACATGACAAATTGTGGAAAATTTCAAGGGGTATGAATACTTTTTCAAGGCACTAAAGAAGCGTCCAGGACCAGCTGAAGCACTGACGGCTTTCTTTGACATGCAAGTCTGCTGGAAGGTTAGAATATGCTATCTATCTCTCTATCACACACTCACACACACAGCTGTGCTCATAAGTTTACATACCCTGGCAGAATTTATGATTTCTTGGCCATTTTTTTTTTTAGAGAATATGAATGAGAACACAAAAACATTTTTCACTCATGGTTAGTGTCTGGCTGAAGCCATTTATTAGCAATCAACTGTGTTTACTCTTTTTAAAATCATAATCACGTCAGAAACTACCCAATGACCCTGATCAAAAGGTTTACATACCCTAGTTCTTTATACTGTGTATTGCCCCTTTAACATCAATGACATCTTGAAGAAGTCTTTTGTGGTATTAGTGGATGAGGCTCTTTATATTCTCAGATGGTAAATCTGCCCATTCCTCTTGGCAAAAAGCCTCCAGTTCCTGTAAATTCTTGGGCTGTCTTGCATGAACTGCACATTTGAGATCTCGAGAGTGGCTCAATGATATTGGGGTCAGGAGACCGAGATGGCCACTCCAGAACTTAACTTTATTCTGCTGTAGCAAGGCCAAGCCTACCTGTCACTGGCATTTTGGATCATTGTCATGGTGGCATGTCCAAAAACGTCCCATGTGTAGCTTCCTGGCTGATGAATGCAGTATGTTACCAATACTGAAGGAATCTTTGCATTCATCTAGCCATCAATTTTGACCAAATTTCCTGTGCCTTTTTAGCTCACACATTCCCAAAACATCAGCGATCCACCTCTGTGTTTCACAGTAGGAATGGTGTACATTTCATCATAGGCCGTGTTGACTCCGCTACAAAATGTAGTTTATGGTTGTGGCCAAAAAGCAAAAATTTTGGTCTCATCACTCCAAATGACTTTGTGCCAGAAGGTTTGTCTCTGTGCTGTTTGGCATATTGTAACAGGATACTTTGTGGCATTTGCGTAGTAATGGCTTTCTTCTGGCGTCTCGACCATGCAGCTCATCTTTCTTCAAGCGCCTCCTTATTGTGCTTCTTGAAACAGCCACACCACATGTTTTCAGAGTCCTGTATTTCATATGGTTATTTGTCGGTTTTTCTTTGCATCCCGAACAATTTTCCTGGCAGGTGTGGCTGAAATTTTAGTTGGTTTACCTGACCGTGGTTTGGTTTCAAAAGAACCCCCTCATTTTCCACTTCTTGATTAGAGCTTCAACACTGCCGATTAGCATTCTCAATTCCTTGGATATCTTTTTATATCCCTTTTCTGTTTTATACAGTTCAACTACCTTTCCCCACAGATCCTTTGACAATTATTTTGCTTTCCCCATGACTCAGAAGCCAGAAACATCAGTACAGCACTGGATGAAAGATGCAAGGGTCTGTAAGGAGTCCAGAAACTAACTAACACACACACACACACACACACACACACACACACACACTAAGCAAACAGATCACAGGTGAGGATGGTTACCTTCAATAGCCATTCAAACCCCTTTGTGTCAACTTGTGTGCATGTTATCAGGCCAAAATCACCAGGGTATGTAAACTTTTGATCAGAGTCATTTTAGTAGTTTGTTGACATTATGATTTAAAAAGAGTAAACACAGTTGATTGACAATAAATGGCACAAAAACATTTTTCACTCATGGTTAGTGTTTGGCTGAAGCCATCATTCATATTCTCTGAAAAAATGGCCAAGAAATCATAAATTCTGCCAGGGTATGTAAACCTAAAAAGCACAACTAATAAATTATATACATAAAAATTTTAATTTGGCTTTAAGGTCGCTGTAGAATTCAGGTAATAGCTGCACTGTTAGAATGGAGGTGGGCATTTCCTTATGGTTTCTAATTTGGTTATTTGTTTATTCAGATCGCAGCCACATGTAGATTTGTTCTCAGGAATAACATACTATCTGTTAAGCTACATACAAATTTTTCAGTTGCATAGAGGGCTACCCGTTACTTTGGCTATCAATTGAATGTGCTTGGACCGGGTGTGGTGTTGTATTAAAATCAAGCGTTTGTTTTTTGAAGGAGGGGGACATGATTGTTTAGGGTAGTCATAAGATTGGTGTTCACTGAGGCACTATAGGTGTTTGGCATCTTTTCCATTAACAAAGGGCAGGGCTCTTTCAAAAAGCTAACTTTTAAGGTCTGGCAGTCGAGCAGATGTTTATACTTTCAGAAATACCCTGAAGTTTAGTTCATGGTTCATATCATTTGGGAAGAGTACACCCTATGCAAAGATCCATCTCTTTTCAACCTGTTGTGAGAGTTGCCGCTCCTTCAGGGCTATTATGCCTTTTACCTTTAGGCCCTCTTTTTCCTGTTGCGGTCCTCCCTGAAGTGCTGCACCATGGGGCTTCATTTTTGGTCAGATTCACTTTCGTGTTCTCCCCCCACCCTTTGTGATTGAGCGAATGTGCTCCCCAATACATACTCTTAAATCATATATTGAAAAAACAAAGGGCCCTATGACAAAGGGCACTCAAGCATGTATGACTGTCCATTGAACAGTTGATTAAGCTTTTAATTTCATAGGTTTTAGTTGCCTCTACGTTTTGCGTTTTTATTTTTTCAACGAATGGGCAGATGTTGCAATAGCCACAGGCATACATTGCCATTGGAGGGGGGGGGGGGGGGAGTGTCTTGAAAATACTGAGTGAACCAGGGGGTCTTTAAGATTGTTTGCCCTTCTTACTGCCATCTGAGGGTGTGGACCCACTATCCTGGCAGGTTGGAAGTTATATATGCCAGTGTTTATTCAACACTTCTCTGATGGTTCTCCAAAGTTGGTGATCTATCCGATTTGGTCATTTATGTTGGCTTCATTGCCTCTTTGTACATCACCTGTTTGCAGGAGTTGCTCTCTGTGTTGGAGGCCCTTTTCTTGGCCCTACTCAGGGTCTTATGAGGGTATCCGCTTTCCCTAAAACGCATAGAATGGGAATCCGCTTCTTTTCTAAATGGGTCTGGTTCAGTGCAGCGCCTCTTAATTCTGAGGAACTGACCTATTAGACTACCTTAAAACAGTCACTTCCACCGCTAATGGCTCTTCTGGGGTGAACAGTAACCGGTATCAAGCGTAATGGTGGTAATAAATGGTATCCCAGAACTGGGCGGATGGGGTAATCCGAATGAAACAAATATGGAAAGCATGCACACTTAATGCATTACCCAAAGATAATTTATTGATTTATATAATAAAAAAAAATTGAAAGTGGATACTCACAAAATGCGACTGCCAATAAGCCATAGACACACAGTGTATGGACATGGACAGGGTGCAGCTAACGTGTTTCAGGGGGGGCAATATTGACAGTTACATTTGTGAGTATCCACTTTTATAAAAAAAAAAAAAAAAAAATCCAAAAATTCTTTGGTAATGCACAAGGTGTGCGCACCTTCCGTTTTGTTTTTCTTGTATTGTGATTCCTTGTACGAGGGGCTCAGACTATTGGCTAGTTGCATGTAGGAGGGTGTTTGCTGCCGTCTCCTTCCTGAATGTTGATGTAGTTATAGATCCATGATCAATACTGATGTTAAGATATGGGAAGATATGGGAAGGGAGTTCTCTGATGCACTCATGTAGTTCTTTAGTAATGCCCGTCCAAACCATCAGTACAACATCGATGGACCGTGCCCATGTACTCACATGGGCACCATATAGAGGCGATTGATAGACCAGTTCTTCCTCCGAGACCAAGGTGTGGGCAGGCAAACGCTAGTGCCCAGGGAGCTCCCATGGAGGTCCCTCTTACTTGCTGGAAGAACTTTTCAGAAAAAGTTATGGCTCAGAACAAACGCCAGCAGTTCAACAATGAACTCATTCTGGGTCCCCATTGTTGGATAGAGTTTGTCAAGCAAGTGTGAAACAGATTTTACTCTGTATGGTTGAGATTATAATTCCCCACTAATGCCCTTGCTAAAACATGAATATTTCATGCCGGGAGTACGTGATAAGGGTTTTGAATCATGGTTCCCAGAGGTAACACCGATATTACACCAAGCATTAAACGACTTAAAAATTAAACCAATTAAGTCCTTATGTGGAGTAGAGCAGTCAACATTTATGGACCAATGGAGATGCATACAGTGGTCTAAATTTTTTTGGAATCTCCCTCAGCCCATTCATTCGTTAAAAGAACTAAATCCTATCGAAAAAATTATGCAATATAGAAATCAACCACAACATTGTATTTCTCGTTTTCACAAAGCCAAATTTTAAGAATCTGCAATACCCTGGGGACCTAGATTATATAGGTCAGTGGGAAAGAGATTTGCAAATTACACTTACAAATAAACAAAAAGATATTATACAATTTTCTTATATGCCCACCACCTCAGGTAAAATGACAGAGGTAAACTTTTATCTCAATGGCATTATGCACCAGTAAAATTACATGCAAAGTCCGACTACCTCACCCCTGTGTTGGAGGGAATGTGGAGAGCGAGCTACACACGGGCACATATGGTGGTTCTGCCCATTTTGGGAAGAAGTGGTGAAGGTGATCTTTGATACTGGGCCAAGCAATTAAACCTGAACCATTAAACGTTTTTCCTTCATTGTACGAATGAAACAGGAATACAAGATATCTATGATCCCACATTTGTTGAATGCTTGTTAATCTTTGATTCCACTATACTGGGGAAAAAAAGACGTTTAATACTATCTCTCAGTGGCGCTGAACAGTTGACGAGATCCATCTAATGGAAGAAATAACCTGTAGAAATAAAGGGCTGACCAGAAAATCTATTAAAAGACATGAGAAAAATGGTTTGAATTTAACCGCTTGCCGAGCGCCGCACGCAGATGTACGTTGACAGAATGGCACAGACAGGCAAAAGGGCGTGTGTGTGTGTGTATATATGTCCACTTTAAATTGCCGGACGTGTGATCGTGCCTGCGATCGGGTCACAGAGCTGAAGAGCGGTGAGATGTTAGTGTAAACAACATCTCTCTGTTCTGCCTAGGTGGCACTGATCGTGCTCCCTCTCATCGGGAACAACTATCAGTGACGTGTCACAGCAAGCCACGCCCTTTAACAGTAAGGATCTCTCCCTAGTTCACACTTCACCCCTTCAGCACCCCTAGTGGTTAACCCCATCACTGCCAGTGTCATTTTTACAGTAATCAGTGCTAAAAATGACAATGGTCCCAAAATAGTGTAAAAAAAAAAAAAAAAAAAAGTGTCCGCCGTAATGTCGCAGTCACGAGAAAAAAAAAAAAATAATTCACTGATCATCGCCATTACTAGTAAAAAAAAATAAAATATTTTTTAATAAAAATGCCATAAAACTACCCTCTATTTTGTAGACGCTATAACTTTTGCACGATCCAACCGCTTGTGATTTTTTTTTACCAAAAATATGAAGAATACGTATCGGCCTAAACTGAGGGAAATGTTTTTTTATATATTTTTGGGGATATTTATTATTATAGCAAAAAGTAAAAAATATTGCATTCTTTTAAAAATTGTGGCTCTATTTTTGTTTATAGCGCAAAAAATAAAACCGCAGAGGTGATCAAATACCACCAAAAGAAAGCTCTATTTGTGGGGAAAAAAGGACATTTGTTTGGGAACCGCGCAATTGTCAGTTAAAGCGAAGCAGTGCCAAACCGCAAAAAGTGGCCTGGTCTTTGGCCAGCAAAATGGTCCAGGCCTTAGTGGTTAAGGAACCTAAACTATCTTATGCAATATCAGACCCGGATGGTAAATCAGAGTATGGCTTATTGATTAACCTTATAGTTTCTGTACAACCCCCCCCCCCCCCCTGATAGTTCTATTTACATTTGTTGTAGGTATACCCACCCCACCATCATTTTTTTGTTCAATCCCCTTTTTTGTGTGGTGCCCACCCCCCTCCCTCTTTCACTATTGGAGGAGAGAGGATAGGAACTGATGAGATAAATTCCATAGTATATATATGTTTTAGGATAATGTTTGGAATTTTTGAAATGCTGAAAATAGTAAAGACAGGAGTTTGGCTCTGAACTAAAAAGTTTTTTTTTATTTTAAACGGATAAATGAAAGCGTAGATTTCTGGTTTTGCTGGTACTCAGTTTGTATGCCCCCCCCCCACACGTGCTTTTATGCATTCCTGACGTTGTCGGGCATGCTCTGACTGAGATGGTGTCCTGGGGCATTTTCTCCCAGATCTGGACCAGGGCATCACTGAGCTCCTGAACAGGACTGAGGTGCAACCTGGCAGTGTCGGATGGACCGAAACCATCTCCCAGAGGTGTTCTATTGGATGTAGGTCAGGCGAGCATGGGGTCATTCAATAATTTTAATGCCTTCATCCTCCAGCCACATGAGGCCGGGCATGGTCATGCACCAGGAACCACTGCACCAGCGTAGGATCCGACAATGGGTCCAATGATTTCATCTCAAAACCTAATGGCAGGCAGGGTGCCATTGTCTAGCCTGTAGAGTTCGGTGCGTCCCTTCATGGATATGCCTCCCCAGACCATCACTGACCCACCATCAAAATGGTCATGCTGAACGATGTTATAGGCAGCATAATGTGCCCCACGGATTCTCCAGACCCTTACACATCTGTCACATGTGCTTAAGGTGAACCCTGCTCTCATCTGTGAAAAGCAAACCTGCCAATTCTGGTGTTCAATGGCAAATGCCAATCAAGCGCCATGGTGCCACCCTCATAAAGTGTTTGATCAGATACATTCACACCAGTTGCCTGCTGGAGGTCATTTTGTAGGGCTCTGGCAGTGCTCATCCTGTACCTCCTTGCACAAAGGGTTAGACACTGGTCCTGTGATGGGTTAAGGACCTTCTACAGCCCTGTCCAGCTCTCCTAGAGTAACTGCCTGTCTCCTGGAATCTCATCCATGCTCTTGGGACTGCTGGGAGACACTGCAAACCTTCTGGCAATGGCACCTATTGATGTGCCATCCTGGAGGAGTTGGACTGCCTGTGCAACCCCTATAGGGTCCAGGTATTGCCTCATGCTACCAGTAGTGGCACTGACCCTAGCCAAATGTAAAACAGTCAGCAGCGATGATTAGAGGGGGAAACAAAAAATGACAGTGGCCTCCACCTGCAAAACTATTCCTGTTTTGGAGGTCATCTTTGTTGCCCAGCTAGTGGCACCTGTTAATTTCATTAACACCAAAGCAGGTGAAACTGATTAACAACCCCTTCTGCTATTTAACTGACCAGATCAATATCCCAGGCGTTTAACTGACTGTTATACTCTGTATATACCTCCAAAAAATTTAAAGGAGCACTTTTTCATCACCTACACATGCCACCCGGGGGGGCAATAGTTTTAATTTCATCTAATTTCAGCTCTGACGTTTGTGAGCTTCTGTATTGTTCCTACAAAGCACAAGATGGCTAGGACAATTACCATATTTATATGTTTGCCTCAACCTTCTGCATGCAAGAAAGATATTTGCGGATGCCAAGTTCACTACCTGATAAAGATGGTCTGAAGGCCAGGGACTGAGGTCTCAGGGAGGGAGAGTCATATTACATCTGGAGTCAGATTATGCATTCAATTGAATGTTGTTGCGAGCTGCCTATTTGAGAGTTAAACAAGTTTGGCGTACTACACTCCAAGGGCATTTCAGTTATTCTACAGATAAGCCTCACTTTCAAATAAATGAGGTAAAAGCTTAAGTGGAAGAAAGGTATAGAAGAGAGCATACTAATCCCACAGCTCTACAATGTGAGTTGAGATAATGGAATACATCCAAATGTGGCATCTCCATTGCTCCAGGCAGGTCCGTTCACATTAGCCCCAAACTTATCTCCAGCTGTAGGCAATTGTCCAGTTCGCAGCCAAAATATTAGTGAAAGGATGAATGACCGCACTTCAAACTTGCTGAAAATCCAAGGTTTGCGTGTGGAAAAATAAAAACCATTTTCGCAGCTCTGTAAAGACAAGTGCAGGCCTTAACATATTTAACACTAGAAAGCTCCCAATCATGGTTATGGGCAATACCTTTTGGGTGAAGTTCAGCTTTAAGGTCACACAGAGATAAAAGGGGCCCACACAGGCAAAAATCTGCATTCCACCCTGCAAAAAAAGTCTACCAAGCAATGAGACACTACCGGTCTCCAACACAGAGCAGCCAAGGCAAAGATCTGCCCCTTAGTGGTACCTAAGACCAGAGACCTCTCCACATTAGGCTGGAAAAGAACATAAATGTGCCCAATAACATTGGTGGGGCTGAAACTTGGAAGGCTTATTTTGCCTGGTGCGAGACTCACGTATGGTGATACACAATCTTGTAGGTCTACTTGCTTTCAGAGTGAAAGGCAGAGATCAGTATGAACAAACAGATTCCAAAGAGTGACCAGGCTATAAAGTACAAAATGCCCAAGGACCCCTGGTTCAGGACATTGCTATCCAGCTGGCAGAGGTGGTGCTCTACTGCTAACTGCATAAACTTTTGGGGATGCTGGAAAATCAGGTTGCACCAGTCTGGTCCAATGGCATCAGACTAGAATGGTCATGCTTTTCAAACACCAATATGGCAGTATAGCGCGCCAAGTACACACCGCCCAGCACATGGGGCACCACTGGTAGGACATTCATCATCTGGCTGCAGGACCAGGTCGTATCCAAAATTCACTTATCACGATGGGCATGCATGAAAGGGCCTTCATGGACAGGACTTGCTAGTAGGGGATTACCGCTCTGGACCGGCACATCCCCCTGTGATTGCCATTGGGCACTAAACCCTGTGAAAAGCAATTTTACAGGCGCTCAGCTTTTCCACAGTGGGGTCCGGGCTACTGTCCCCTCTGGTCTCCAGGCAACAGATCTGGAGAGTACCCTGCCATTACCCCAGCAAAGGTGTAAAGAACAGACCACCTAGGGCAACGTGCAAAAACAAATCTGCCCACTGAAGGACACCAAGGAGACACACGTGTATTTTTAAATACATCTCAGAAAGAAAAGCAATTCCAGGCTGTAGGATAGGAAAAGGGGAAGGCAGTTTCTTGCGCCCCCCCCCCCCCGCCCTTTTCCTCATGGGAGAGCGGTGCGAAATGGGCAGTTTCAAGTCCCCCCCTGAGGAGCCCGATGCTCTCAGGGGGAACACAGTAGTGCTCACGTGGCCTGGGAGAGGGGTACAGGTGACCTTTCCCAGGTCTCATGTAAAAGCCCAAGAAAATCCAGTTAAAACTGGACAGAACCGGCTCCAATAGGGGTATAAAAAAAAAAAAAAAAAAAAAAAAAAAAAAAAAAAAAAAAGGGTTCCGTCGCACCAGGCTCATTCGCCTCAGAAGATAGGAGCTGTGGTGTCCCTTCCCCCCCACTAAAAATTTTTTGTCGCAGCTTGTTATGTGGTGGTGTCACCTTTATTAATTAAAAAAAAATATATATATATAACAAAGGGGGATTAGTAGGTTTGATATGTACAGTTATTTATTAATAAAGCTATGTTATGATTAAAGTTATTGAAGTTGGGAAGTAGTATTTGCAGCCTGAGCCGTAGTCGCTAGGTTAGCTTAAAGCTTATATCTGAATTTGATTGGATGAATTTATTTATAATGTTTGAAACCAATAATAAACAACCACGGCCTTTATATTCAACACTTGTCTGTGGTTTTTATTTAAGGTAAGGTTTGTTTGTCTATTTCCCGCCTGCTGTCCCATGTACCTGTGGTAATCCTCTGCAGGCTAAGAAACAGGAGAACGATATGATGCACAATTTCATCCCATCGCTGCCACTCTGGTCCCTGTAGAGGAGACAAATCTCAATGTTGGCCAAGATGGCTTACTAAAAGCAACATGGAAAAAAAAAAAAAAAAAAAAGAAAAAAACACTCATGTGCAAAGCATTAACAGTATAATCATATCCTACAAGTCAGGCTTCAGAATCTCAGGCCATCTCACCAGATAACCCGATGCCTGTTGAAAAATGTAGCTATCTTATAAAGACCTGGAAGAGGGCAATTGTCATGTTAATATCATATATACACAAAATTCTTTTTATACACAATATTCTTCTTATAATCAGATTGCCAGTATATCCTCTAAAGTCTACCGTTTATGATCAATATGTCGATAATTGGGCGACATCTATTGATACAATGATGGCGTTATGATATACACGGTCGACAATTTTTTTTTATTTCAGACCGTTTTTGACAAACGATTTTCTATCCATGTACGACTTTTGCACAGAGTAGGGCCACCCGAAGTTCAATTTTTTCCTGCAAAAAAATTTGCATGGTTCCCCCATCAACACACACTGATGACAGGGGAAACTGCTTCCCCCGCCCTCGCTGGGAGAAGACAATAGCTGATTCACCTGTCAACATTGACAGAAAATACCATGATTATTGCTAGCAGCTATAGCAGCACCCAGCGATAAGTTGCAAGAAAATCAAGCAGGCGAGTTGTACTAAAGTTGATCAACTTGGTAGATTCACCTTGACCATTAATGGTTAGAATCTTAGCCAATTCCTGCTGAACCAGACATTTGAACCATGTATGTCCAGCCTTGCTTTCAGTGGGTGCTTTACCCTAGTACAATTACAGTGAGGAGGGTGGGAATTAATATGACCCCCTGCTGTAAAACACAAATCCCTGTTCTGAGAGGGGAGGAGAAAAATAGTGTAACAGCAATCTGGCTCCTCCTCTTGTCAGGCCCCTTTCACACTGGGGCGGGAGCAGCGGTATTTTTAGCGGCGCTTTACCGCCAATTTCGCTGCGGTATTCGGCTGCTAGCGGTACGGTTTTACCCCCCCCCCGGCTAGCGGCCAGAAAAGGGTTAAAACCGCCGTAAAGCGCCTCTGATTTTAATGGGCAGGAGCGGTATACACACCGCTCCAAAGATGCGGCTAGCAGGACTTTTATTCCCGTCCTGCTAGCGCACCGCTCCAGTGTGAAAGCCCGAGGGCTTTCACACTGGAGAGTCTGCAAACCACTGCAGTGTGAAAGGGGTCTTAGAAACACACCAAGTGAACATACTTAACCTCTTGATCGCCCCCTAGTGCTAACCCCTTCCCTGCCAGTGACATTTATACAGTAATAAGTGCATTTTTATAGCACCGATCGCTGTATAAAATGTTAGTGGTCCCAAAAAAAAAAAATAGTCAAGTGTCCGATCTATCCGCCGCAATAACGGGGAAAAAAAAAAAGTCATAAATCTATTCCCTATTTTGTAGATGCTACAACTTTAGCGCAAACCAATCAATATACGCTTATTGCGATTTTTACCAAATTTTTTTATTTTTTGGTCATGCTTACCTGTAAAATCCTTTTGCGTATATCATGAGACTCAGTCAGGCTAATATTCATTACCTGCTGGGTTATACAACATCTCCAGGTGAATGGACACTGGTAGACCAAAAGTCTTTAGACAGGAAGTGATCCCCTATATAACCCCTCACATACAGGAAGCACATCAGTTTTGTAGCAAGCACTGAATCCTCAAAAAAAAGAGGGGAGGGACCTGTGTCCCATGATGTACTCAAAAAGGATTTTACAGGTAAGTATGGCGAAAAAAAAAAAAAAGATAAGATTTTTGTACTCACCGTAAAATCCATTTCTCCAAGTTCATGGACGGACACAGCTTCCTATTGACAAGTGGGTATTATCCTTCATTTAGGAGTGACTAGGCAGAAAACTTGTAGAAAGTGTTAATCACACCTCCTACAGCACCGCCCAGGGGTTGGACCCTCTGGGTATAACCCCTCTCTCTGCACCTCGCAGATCAGTTTGTCAAAAAGTAGTACAAACTTAAAAAAGGAGAGGGTGGGTGCTGTGTCCATCCATGAAAGAAATTGATTTTACGGAGAGTACAAAAATCCTATTTACTCTTTCGTTCATGGACGGACACAGCTTCCTATTGACAAGTGGGACGTCCCAAAGCAGTGTCAAAAAAACGAGGGGTGGGAACAGCATAAAAGTAAACTTTCACCCCAAAACAAAGCAGAGCTCCTCACCGAGGAGTTACAACTCTAAACGGACGCCTGCAAAACATTGCAGCTGAAAGAAGCATCCGAAGATGCACCTACATCAACCTTGTAGAATTTAGTGAAAGTGTGAGCGGACGACCAAGTCGCAGCTTTACAGAATTGGGAAACAGACGCTTGATGTCGGAAATCCCAAGAGGCACCTATTGCCCTGGTCGAATGCACCGTGACAGGAAAGGGGGGCGCCCGACCCCTAACGGCGTAAGCCTGAATCACTATCCGTCGGATCCACCTAGAGATGGTGGCCGACGAGACCGCTAGTCATTTCTTGGGACCAGCAACCGAAACAAAGTGCGTCTGACCTCCGGAACGGAGCAATAGCAGATAAGTATACTCTCAGAGCTCAGACAACGTCCAAGAAATGCAACACCGACTCCTTAGGAGTCGACGGAAGATGACACAAGGATGGAACAATGTCTTCATTGAGATGAAAAGCCAAAACAACTTTAGGAAGAAAAAGAAGGCTGCGGACGCAGCACCACCTTATCCTTGTGAAAGATCAGATAGGGAGCCTTGCATGACAAGGCTGCCAGCTCAAAAACTTATCTAACAGACTTAACCGCCACTAAAAAGACCACTTTTTGAGAAAGTGTCAACAAGGGAATTTCCCTAAGGTTCTCAAACGGTGATTTTTGAAGCACCGAGAGGACCAGGTTCAAGTCCCACGGAGGTAGCAGGGGACGGACCGGAGGAGCCACATGTTGAACCCCATGCACAAACGTACTCACAAGAGAGTGAGCCGCCAGGGGTTGCTGAAAAAAAAAAAAAAAAAAAAAAAAAAAAAAGACAGCCAGGGCAGAGAGCTACCGCCTTAAAATCGTACTCAAGACGAGCCTTTGGGCCACCCCACGCTGTAGGAACAGCAGGATTCTGGAGACCAAATAAGTACGCGGATGCCACTTCATTTCCTCACCACATGGAAATGTAGACCTTCCAAGTGCGATGGTAAACCTTCCTAGAGGACGGCTTCTGAGCACTTCTAATGGTAGAGAGATCGCCAAATCTGACAGGCCCCGGTGTCTCTCAGAACCAGGTTCTCAATAGCCATGCCGTTAAAGCCAGTGACTGTAAAGCAGGATGGAGTATGGGACCTTGCGACAGCAGGACCTCCCGTAGTGGTAGGCGCCAGGGGACGTCTGCTACCAGACGTACTAGATCGGCGTACCAAGGACGCTGAGGCCAATCTGGAGCGATCAGGCTCATTGGAATTCCCTCTGCCTCCACACAAACCTCAATACCTTCCGCTTGAGTAGGGATGCCAGAAGATCTACATCTGGCGTGCCCCATCTTTGGCAGAGGAGCTGGAACACATCCGGGTGTAAGGACCACTCTCCTTGGTCCAGCATTTGGCGACTCAGGTTGTCGGCCTGCCAGTTCCACACCCGGAATGTACAGTGCCGGTACACTCCTTTCTGCCCACCTCAGGATGCAAGCGACCTCTGATGCTGCAACTGAGCTTCTTGTTCCTCCTTAATGATTGACATATGCCACTGCCGTGGCGTTGTCTGACTGGATGCCCTTGCAGCCTCTGAGACCACATGGAGAGGCACTGCCTGATCGCCCGGAGTTTCAGGACATTGATCGGCAGGCGGGATTCCTCCGGGTTCCAGTGACCTTGCGTCGACTGGACACCCCAGACACACCCCCCCCCCCCAGCCGGTAAGGCTGGCGTCCGTCGTGATCACCATCCAGTGAACAGGAAGGAATGACTTCCTGGACAGAAGTGCCGGGGATGTCAGCCACCACACCAGGGAGGTCCTGACTAGGTGGCTTACCCAGATTTGATAATTCAGGGATGATGGGCACTTGTCCCATCTGGACAGAATTTCCTTCTGCAACACTCGTGTGATTTTGAGCATACGGAACCGCCTCGAAGGAGGCTACCATGAGGCCTAAGACTCGCATGCAAAAATGGAGTGACGACTATTTCTTGGATGTCAGCTGCCGCAACGCAGCCCGAAGGATCTGCAATTTTTCCACAGGAAGGAAAACCTTTGCCTCTGAGGAATCCAGAATCAACCCCAGATACACTAGGCGTTGAGACGGCACCAAAACTGACTTTTGCGTGTTTAGCACCCAACCACAGTCGGAGAGTCTGACAGGTTATAGACACGCTCACCTCTAATTCTGAGCTTTAAGCGGCCCTCAGAAGATGCCCCGGTGTCTTAGAAGGGCCAGAATCGGGGCGAGCACCTTAGTGAACACCCTGGGTGCCGATGCCAGGCCAAAACGGGAGGGCCACAAACGTATAGTGGTCCGCCCCGACTGCGAAGCACAGAAACCTCTGATGCCTGGAGCATATGGGAACATGCAGGTATGCGTCCTTGATGTCCAAGGATGCCAGAAAGTCCCCTGGATGGAGAGCAGTGACTACAGATCGAACCGACTCCATCCGGAATCTTTGTACTTTCACAAAGCAATTGAGGGCCTTGAGATCCAGGATTGGACGAACCCCATCCTTCTTTGGCACTACGAACAGATTCGAAAAACCCCTGAAATCGTTCCTGCACTGGGACAGGAACGATCACCCCGTGTTCCAGCAGATCCTGGAACGCCCTATACAGGGCCTCCCGACGGGACGGCTGAAGCTGGAGGTTGGAGGGAAAGAATCTGTTCGGCGGACAAGAGAGAAACTATCTTGTAGCCCGAGGATATTACTTCGCAAACCCACCGGTCGGAGATCAGAGACGTCCACCGAGTCGCAAATTCACGAAGACGTCCCCCCCCACCGGAGAGATGGGTGGGGGCAGACTTTCATGCGGACGCAGATTTGTCCGCAGGCTTGTTGGGCTTGCGAAACCAAGGACGCTTTTGTCCGAGCAAGCGCTTTAATCGGCCTGGGATCTTTTACCTGCCGCCCTGGGCAGACGAAAAAAAAACATGTGTGTAGTAAAGGAGGGCCCTTGCCTCTGGCGTGGCTCCTTACCCTTCTTGGATTGCGGAAACATGCTCTTACCTCCTGTGGCATCTTTAATGTAATCTAGAGAGGCCCCAAAAAGTCTGTCACCCTAAAGGGCAGATCCAACAGGGCCTTCTTGGAAGATTGGTCTGCAGACCAGCACTTTAGCCAGATCAGGCGGCGTAATGCCACCGCATAAACCGAGGCTCTGGACAGCAAGGGGATAGTATCCACGTCTGACTCGCAGACAAACTTAAGGCCCTGTACCAATTGGTCGGCCAAAGCCAACTCATTTTGAGGAGCCTCCCGCGCCTTTAACCGCTGGAGTAGCATCTTCGCCCACTCAGTAAGTGTCTGAGACACCAAAGCCCCAGCCAATGCTGGACGCACCGCTGAGCCCACCACCGTGTATAGGTAGCAAGCGAGTGCCTCAGCCTTCTTGTCCACCGGGTCCTTGAAGACATGAGCCCCTTCCACTGGAATCGTGGTAACCAAGTTAAGTCTGGACACAGGGGAGGTCCACTACTGTGGGAGAGGACCATTTTTTCAGGAAACTCTCCTCAAAAGGGGTACCGGACCACAAAATTTTTTTGGCCCGCAAAAAACATTCAGTGGGTTCTCCCACTCCTTGTATAAAAGCTCATCAAGATCACACACACACACACACACACACACACACACACACACACACACACACACACACACCCACCCCTTGGCAGTGCGGGCTGGCTTACGGAACCCAAAGGGGACCGCCGTTTCTGCAGCATTTTCCAATTTCAGCGTATCCCGTACTGTAATGATAAGGTCAGATACCAAAGCCTTTTCGCGTACTGACCTGGAGTCATTCTCACTGTCCGATCAGTCACTGTCCGCAGTCTCTGATGCATCAGAATCCGGGCTATGAGCCACAGCCGGGCCTGGTTCTGCATCAGAATTCTCCCCAGAAGTTGGCAGGGGAAGGGGGCATTTTACCCCCCGTGCCACTTCCACCTTGGCAACAAAAGCCTCCAGGATTGCCGACATAGCGTCCACCGATACATCAGGGGCACCAGCTGCCAACTCAGCTGTTTCAGGGGAAAAAATTCTGCTTCAGACGCCATGCTGACCCACGTGCCTGACACCCACAGGGACTTCAGGCAAGGTATTTATAGGCCACCCTCCTAGTTGCTGCAGAGGACTCACCACCCTTAGAATGGTACCACTATTGCTGCCGTCTGCTCCCGCCTGAGATGCTCTCCCACCACTGCCCGTGTCAGTCTGATACTCATCAGCGTGTATCTCTCTATGCTTTCGCGCCTGTGGAATGCACCACTAGAGGCCAAAGACTTCCACAAAATGGCCGCCATGCTGAAGAATAGTGTGGTCCATAAGAAAATGGCCGCAGAGCAGTCGACAGAGTCCAAAGCGGCCGCGAACCACAAGAAAATGGCCAAGCGGCGCGAACCACAAGAAAATGGCTGCCAGTCGACAGGCCAAAGCGGCCGCAACCACAAGAAAATGGCCGCCAGGCGGCGAGAACTACAAGAAAATGGCCACCGAGCGTTAGAGGCCAAAACAGGCGTGAATCACAAGAAAATGGCCGCCGACAGCATGGAGGGAGAAAGCGCGCACGCACACACACACATTAATAATGACAGTCTACAGCACAGCCCCGCTCCAGATGGAACCCCCCCCCCAGCACCCAGCCTTAGCTCAGAGCCCAGGGGAGGAGGTAAGGCAGGGAGAGAGCAAAGAAAGGACAAAAAAACAAACGCTTACTTGATCTCTCCAGGAATGTCCAGCCAAGTCACCCTGCCGAAGCAGGGGAGCTACTTACCCTTCCCGCGTGGCTCATGCTGGAATACATTCCAGACAGATCATCCGCGCATGGAGGTGACTGTTGGCCCGGCATGCTGTGATTGTGCCATAGAGACCGATCATATGCATGCCCTGGAGCGTGAAGCTCACTGGCCACCTGTGGAGCGACGGGCATGTCACGTAAAACCCAGCGCGTAGCTAGGGTCCGCACACGCTCGATGGCCGAAACTGGGGAGACTACAAGGATCTGGGATCCAGCCTCTCACCCAGTTGGCAGTTGATCGAAGAAACAAAAAAATAAATAAATAAAAAGTAGAAAAAAAAACCCCGGACCAATGGGCCCGAAGGGAGCCATGTCCTTACTAGGCAGAAAAAAAAAAAAACTGATCTGCGAGGTGCAGAGAGGGGTTATACCCAGAGGGTCCAACCCTTGGGCGGTGCTGTAGGAGGTGCGATGGTTAACACTTGCTACAAGTTTTCTGCCTAGTCACTCCTAAATGAAGGATAATACCCACTTGTCAATAGGAAGCTGTGTCCGTCCAAAATCCTATTTTTTTTTCATACATCATAGAACACCGTCAAGATAATATTAATTACCTGCTGGGATGTCCCAGAGCAATAGCCTTGAGGGGAGGGAGACACTGCCAAACAATAGCCATCAGAACTTATACGGCAACCCGCAGTACACTGCGGCCAAAAGCCGAATGCTCGGCTGCTCGAACATCCACAGATACCTGATGGCGAAAAGCCCCAGAGGTTCCTGCACCCCTGGTAGAATGAGCTCTCACCCTAAAGGGAGGAGCTTTAAGTTTCAGATCATAGGCCTGAGTGACCAATTGGCAACGGAAGCTTTGGAAACTGCGTGCCCTTTTCTGGGTCTTTTTTTTTACCAAAAAGTCTGATCCTCGGATCTCCACAGATCTAGACAAATAAACCTTGACTGCCCGGACAACGTCCAAAGAATGCAGTCTCTTCCACCAAAAGAGGCCGAGAGGAAAAAAAGCAGCAAAATAATGTCCTGATTTAAATGAAAGGCGGACACCACTTTTGTCAAAAAGGATGGAACAGGTCGTAACACGACTGTCATGGTGAAGGATCAAGTACGGTTCCCTGCATGAAAAGGCCCCCCAACTCCGACACCCTTCTAGCCGAGGTGATAACCATCAGAAAGACTAGTTTGTGTGACAGCAAGTCTAATGGAATTTCCTTAATAGGTTCAAATGGTTGTTTCTGTAACACAGACAGCACCAAATTTAAGTCCAAGGACACATAGGTGACCTAATGGGGGGAAGCAAAGGAGTTGCCCCTTGCATAAAGGTGCGGATCAGTGAATGGGAGGCTAGAGGCCTTTGGAAGAATACTGATGATAGGGCCGAAACTTGACCTCCGATTGTACTCAAAGCAGATTTTATTTCTACAGCTGACTGTAGAAAAGAGAATTCTCCCAATCACGTATGTCTGTGGATGCCATTTTTTAGCTTCACACCAAGCAATACAAGTCTTCCAGACCTTATGATAGATCTTCCTAGTGACAGCTTTTCTAGCATTCACTAAAAGTAGACACCACTGGTCCCGAGATGACACGGTCCTTTATCACCCTGGCTTCAATAGCCATGCTGTCAATTTTAGAGACTGTAAATTGGGGTGGAATATAGGACCTTGAGAGACAGTAGATCGGGGCACCGTGGAAAAGCCCATGGCCATCTATTGTTGGTCTCACAATCTCCGGGAACCAGGGCCTTCTGGGCCAGGCTGGTGCCACCAGAAAGACTGGAAATCCCTCTCTCCGAATCCTGCATAACAAATGTGGAAGGAGAGGGACCGGAGGGAAAGCATAAACCAGGGAGTATTGGCTCCATGGAACTACTAGAGCATCTGCTCCGATTGCCAGAGGATCTCTTGTTCAAGACACAAAACTGCTCTAGCTTGTTGAACCTGGATGCCAGTAGGTCGACCTCAGGCCATCCTCAACATTGGCAAATTTCCTGGAACGCCCCTGGGGTGTAGGGACCATTCCCCCGGGCAGATCTGCTAGCGGCTGAGATAATTCTGCCTTGCAGTTCCTTACTCCCAGGATATGTCCTTCTGCCCAGGCTAGTATGTAGTTCACCTCCTTCAGAGCTGAACAACTCCCGGTACCGCCTTTGTGGTTTAAATAGGCCACTGCAGAGGCATTGTCGGACTGAAGCTCCACCTTCCAGGACCGCAGGGCCAGTCGTACTGCCCGTAATTCCAGGACATTGATGGGCAGGATCTGTTCTGTCCTTGAACATTTCCCTTGAGCTACAAGCCCCTCTAGGGTCCCCAGCCTGAGAGACTGGCATCAGTAGTCCTTACTCTCCAAGGTACCGGGAGAAAGGATTGTCCCTTTCGCAGGTTCTGATCCTGCAACCACCAGTTTAGGCTTAAACGTGCCAGAGGAGATAAGCACATTGGATAATCCAGGGCTTGTCCTCTCCTGTTACAAGCCAACAAGATGCCTGGAATGGAACTGGGCATAGGGCACCGCCTCGGAGGATACCATCCTCCCAAAAGACTCATACAGTGCCAAATGCAGAGTTGTTTGGTGCCCCTTATCTGACGCACCCGATTCTTCAGAACACAGATCCCTGCAGGTGACAAGAATACTCTTGCTTGGACCGTATCTGGGATCAGACCTAAATACTTTATGATCCAGCCTAAGCTTTCCGAATACTGCATTGTATATGTTATGCTCTGTTCTAGAGCCTGTAGTGAGTGATCTGAGCAGGAGGTCATCCGGATACCCGAGCACCAAGATCCTTTGGGCCCTTAAAAAGACCCAGTACTTGTGCTAGGACCTTTGTGAACACCCAGGGAGCTGTAGCAAGCCGAAGGGTAGAGCCACAAATGGAAAATGGCGTTCCTCCATTGCAAGTCACAGGAACATCTGATGAGGCTGAAAGATCGTACGTGTAAATACGCATCCTTTATATCGATGGAGGCCAAAAAGTCTTCCATCTGGAGCGAGGCTACAACTGAGCGGACAAACTCCATCCAAAAGGACTGGATTAGTACATACTGGTTCAGGGATCGTGGGTCCAAAAAAAATAAAAAAAATAGGCCCCGTGACCCCGTTTGGCATTTACCGTAAAACGGGTTCGCTCCTTCGGATACAGGAACCTGTACAATCACTCCTTGATGCACTAAATGTAGTGCCTAAAAGCAAAAATCCTGAGGGGAAACCCCCCCGCAACTTCAGCTTGTAACAGTGGAATATAATTGAGGTGACCCACTAGTCCTGAATTATTGTTCTCCAAATGTCCGCAAAGTGCAGCAGCCTTCCCTCCCCCCGATAGAGTGGGGGGAGTCTCCTTTAAAAGGAGGGCTTGGTGCTGGATTTAGAAGAATTTTGGACAGAGGGCTTTTTCTGGCCCTGGCCTTGCCCCTGGCTCTAACACCCTGTTGGCGACGAACTGCCTTGGCTCTGACACATTTGAGGAAGCAGTCCCTGAAGTTTTAAACAAGGGACATCTGGTGCTTTTCTTCACAGGAAGTAGAGAACTCTTCCCTCCGGAAGTCCTTTTGGATATATTCGTCCAAATGATCACCAATAAACGTTCCCCCTGAAAAGGGAAACCTGCCAATAGCTTTTCATAAGGAAGCTTGGCTGACCAGTTCTTAAGCCACAAAAGTCTGTGCACATGTACAGACAAGAGAGCCAAATGAAAAACCTGCTGTATTGAATCCTTTTTAAAAAAGGCATCAACAGCAAAACAGCGCTTGAGGAATATCGGTCTTACTTTCAGGCAGATCATCCTCCTGGTTGGGCCTATCTGGCCGTCTGACCTAATCCTTTACAGACTTGCAGATAACAATTGCTGCAACAGCCGGCTGAATAGCTGAACTGACCAAAGAAAAGGAAGTTTAACCACTACATTACCAAGCCTATTTGAGATTTAAAGAGTTAAAAACTTTTTTGCTAGAAAATTACTTATATATTTTTCTATGTTTGGGGGTATTAACACCGGAGAGAATAAAATGGCAGTTGCTGCAATACTTTGTCACACCGTATTTGCGCAGCAGTCTTACAAGCGCACTTTTTTTTTTTTTTAAACTTTTTTTTTAATAAAAAATAAGACAACAGTAAAAGTTAACCCAATTGTTTTTATATTGTGAAAGATAATGTTACGCCGAGTAAATTGATACCCAACAAGTCTTGCTTCAAAATTGCGCCTGCTCGTGGAATGGCGACAAGCTTTTAACCTTTAAAATCTCCATAGGCAACGTTTTTTCTTATTTATTTTAAAAATTGTTTTTTTTTTTTAAAAAGAAGTGTCACTTTTATTCCTATTACAAGGAATGTAAACATCCCTTGTAATAGAAAAAAGCATGACCGGTCCTCTTAAATATGAGATCTGGGGTCCAAAAGACCTCAGATCTCATTGTTATACTAAAATGCAATAAAAAAATGTATTTTGAAAAAAATTAATTGAATGTCCCTTTAAGAGCTATGGACGGAAGTGACGTTTTGACATCGCTTCCGCCCTGCAATGACTTTGAGACGGGTGGGGGCCCTCTTCCCCTCACTCATCTCCATGAGACAGACGGAACAGATCCGGATCGCCTCCGCCGTTACCGACGGCCACGGTAAGTGGCAGAGGGCACCGGAGCGCGGCGGGAAGGAGCCCTGTCCCGCTGATAAAAGTGACCTCGCGGCGATGTCGCCGCAGACCACTTTAATCTAAAAAAAAAAAAAAGAAACGCCGGCTCTTGAAGAGGATATCAGGGTTACGGTAGCTAGCTGCTACCATAACAACGGTATTCCTCTTAAAAGACAGGACGTTTATAGTCGTTCTACGGTAGGGAAGTGGTTAATAAGGACTCCAATTTTTTGTCAACAAGGTCCTTCAAGCCCTGTGGCTTACCCACCGGATAAGTTAAGTTTTTGTTTAAGGAAGAGACTGCTGCATCTACAGGTAAAGAACAGCCAGACAAGCAAAAAAAAAAAAAAAAAAAAAAAAAAGGTACACTTTACAATCACACACAGCTAGCCCAAAACTCCCCTGTATGGTCACCGCACACAGGTGTCCAGCCTTTAGTTAGCTTGACTGATTGTTACAATCACTGGGACACCCTACAATAAATAAAAAGGGGTTTCACTTACCCGTCCAGGCGCAGGGCCACTTAGAAACTAAGGGCCCAATCGTCACCCTTCAGGGCGGGTTCCTGTCACATGGACCTTCAAGGACTGGGTACCCTTTCATGTTTAGGGTCCACTCCCTTGGACCTGTATAGCACCCTGCAGGAAATACCTTAGCGCTGTTGTGTCCAGGATTTCCACTCCGCATGGTGCAGCACCTGGTGGTCGCTTGCAGGCAAAAGCTTGAAGGATCTCAAGTCTTTTTTGCGAAGCTCGGGTACCATCTATCCAAGCATAAAAGCCTGTTCCAAAAATGAATCAAGGGATTGACCGATCAGATCCAATTGGAACAGTTTGTGGGAATAGAGACCTGGAGCTCAGAGAGCTCAACACACTGTCATCCACCTTGCAGACACTGGTAAAAAACGGATGTGCTTCCTGTATGGGAGGGGTTATATAGGGGATCACTTCCCGTCTAAAAATCTTTTGGTCTACCAGTGTCCATTCACCTGGAGATGGAGTATAACCGGTAAGTCTAACTTGAATTTTTCCAAAACGTCTTTCAGGACGAGAGGAAAAGCGAGACTTACCCCATTTAGGGTGGGACAACAGCCTGTAAGACTTTACTTCCAAAAGCCTGGTCCCCAGCCGTCATGAGGTCTAACCTATAATGATGGGCAAAGGTAGTCAGACTTATCCATGTAGCTGCCATACAGATTTGTTCGGGGGTGGCACCAGCTTTTTCTGCCCAACTCACCGCCGAAGCTCTTGTAGAATGAGCCCGAATACTCACTGGGCTCACCTGGCCTGTAAAGGGAATAGGCCTCGGCGATAGCCATTCTCAACCATCTGGCACTGGTTCCTCTGGAAGCTTGTCTTCCTTTTTTACAACCAGCAAATGAAATTAATACGTCTGAATTTCTAAATTCTTTAGTGGCTTCCAGGTAACTTAAGACTGCTCTTTTAACAGGGCATGGAATTCTTCCTTCTTACCCGATGGATTAGAACAAAAAACAAACATAGGAAGTATCATCTCCTGGGTTCGATTTTAGACCGAAGCGACCTTCGGTAAAAAATTAGGCACCAGGTGACCCTGCCCTCTCGGCCCTAAATGACACTGCTCGCCAACCAGAAATGCTGCCACTTCCTGAATAGTGCACAGGACGTGGCCAAGGGCTCTCCTCGGCCACCAGATTAATAGCAGCTGCCTTCCCGCACCGCCGCCATTCCACAATGCGGGCGGCCAGCGGTACACCACAGCACACCGCCCTCTGCAAAAAAAAAAAAAAAAAAAAAAAAAAAAAAAAAAAAAAAAACAGGCAGCATATCCAGGTTGTACAGGCTCTCCAAGCATGGAAGGGGGAGAGGGAGCCCACGGCCCAACAAAAGGCAAGTGGGAGAATCACTCAAAAAAAAAAAAATAGGAATTTTGTACTCACCGTAAAATCCTTTTCTCTGTCGTCCATGGATGGACACAGCTCCTTAATTCTTTACTTGTGGGTTATGTTCCGTCTATTAGGAGAGGACTAGGCAGACATGTTAGTTCTCTAAATACATGTAACTTTAAACTGAGTTGAACAGCCCCGTCTAGGGGGTGGTCCCTCCGGTCATAACCCCTCACCCTGCAGCTAGCAGCTCAGTTCGTCAAAAAGCAGTACAAACTTGAGGGTGGGTGCTGTGTCCGTCCATGGACGACAGAGAAAAGGATTTTACGGTGAGTACAAAAATCCTATTCTCTTTTCGTCCATGGACGGACACAGCTCCCTAATTCTTGACTTGTGGATTGTCCCCAAGCAGGGTCAGAAAAAACGAGAGGTGGGAACAGCAATCAAACTAACTTCACCCCAAACAGCAGAGCTCCTCAACAGAGGAGTTGCAACCTCCAAAAGCCACCTGTAAAACCTTGCAGCCAAAAGAAGCATCCGAAGATGCACTCCCATCAACCTTATAAAATTTGAAAGAAAGAGTGAACTGACGACCAGGTCGCCGCCTTACACACCTGTGAGACAGACGCTTGATGTTAGAAGGCCCAGGAGGCACCAATTGCCCTGGTCGAATGCGCCGTGACGGGAAAAGGAGGCGCCCGCCCCTTAAGGGCATAGGCCTGGATTACGGTCTGATGGTGGCCGACGAGACCGCCAGGCCCTTCTTTGGACCAGACACTGACCCCGAACAGCGAGTCAGATCTCCAGAACGGAGCAGTAGCCGACAGGTACACCCGTAGGGCACGTACCACATCCAAAGTATGTAGCGCAGCCTCCTTGGGATGCAATGGCCGAGGACACAAGGATGGAAGTATAATGTCCTCGTTTAGGTGAAAAGCCGAAACTACCTTAGGAAGGAATGAGGGTTGCGGGAGTAGCACCGCTTTATCCTTCTGGAGGACCAAATAAGGCGACTTGCAGGACAAGGCCGCCAATTCGGAAACCCTGCTGACCGATGTAATGGCTACTAGGAAGGCAAGTTTCTGAGAAAGTGTCAAAAGAGGAATCTCCCTGATGTTCTCAAAAGGAGATTCCTGAAGTACCGAGAGCACCAGATTCAAGTCCCACGGAGAGAGCAGTGGTCTAATCGGGGGAATCACGTGTCGGACCCCCTGCACAAACGTGCTTACCAGTGAATAAGTCGCCAGGGGTCATTGGAGAAAGAAAAAAAAAAAGCCAAGGCTGAAATCTGCGCCCCTTAATAGTGCTTAAGGCCAGTTTGTGATCCACTTCACGCTGTAAGAACAGCAGGATCCGAGAAACCAAAATATGCCCGTGGGCGCCAATCTGTCTCTTCACAGAGATGTAGGCCTTCCAAGTGCGATGGTAGATCTTCCGAGCTCTCAACATGGTGGAGATTACCGAGTCTGACAGACCACGGTCCCTTAGTACCTGACTTTCAATAGTCATGCCATTAAAGCCAGCAACTGTAAAGCAGGATGAAGTATGGGCCCTTGAGACAGAAGATCCTCCCACATAGGCAGACGCCAGGGAGCGTCCGCCACCAGGCTCACCAGGTTGGCGTACCAGGGACGCCGGGGCCAGTCTGGGGCGATTAGAATCACCAGAATCCCCTCGTCCTCCACTCTGCGGAGCAGACGAGGAAGCAACTTTAGTGGGGGAAAGGCATAAGTTAGACGATACTGACCCCGTGGAGCCACTAACACATCTGCCCAGGAGATCCACATCTGGCGTGCCCCATTTCCGACAAAGGAGTTGAAACACCTCCGGGTGTAGCGACCATTCCCCTTGGTCCAGCATCTAGCGACTTAGTTTTCTACGCCGGAATGTAAACAGCCGATAGAAACGGTACACACCTTTCAGCCAACCTTAGGATGTGAGCGACCTCCAACGCTGCGGCCAAGCTCCTTGTTCCTCCCTGATGGTTGACATAAGCCACCGCCAGGGTGGTGTCCGACTGGATGCCCTTGAAGTCTGACCACTTGGAAAGGCATAGCCTGATCGCTCAAGGACATTGATCGGCAGGAGAGATTCTTCCGGAGTCCAGCTGCCCTGGGCCGACTGAACCCCCCAGACTGCCCCCCCAACCTGAAAGGCAGGCGTCCGTTGTGATCACAGTCCTGTGGAAAGGAAGAAACAACTTCCCGGACTGTAGTGCCGGGGATGTCAGCCATCAAGTCAGAGAGGCCCTGACTAGGCGACTTGCCTGAATATGATGATCCAGAGACAATGGGGATTTGTTCCATTTGGACAGAATCTCCTTCTACAAAACTCATGTGGGATTGGGCATAAGGTACTGCCTCGAAGGAGGCTACCATGAGACCCAGGACTCATGCAGAAAACGGAGAGATGAGCATTTGCGGGATGTTAACAACCTCACCGCAGCCTGGAGCGTCTGCAACTTCTCTGGAGGAAGAAAAACTCTAGACTCCGAGGAGTCTAGAATCAGCCCCAGGTATTCTGGAGGTTCAGTACCCAACCAAAATCTCGGAGAGTCTGACTGGCTATAGCCATGTCCTCTAATTCTGAGCGTGAAGCAGCTCTCAGGAGATCTTCCAAGTAGCCCATGACAGCAATGCTTCGCTGTCTCAGCAAAGCCAGAATCGGGGCGAGCACCTTGGAGAAAACTCTTGGTGCCGATGCTAGGCCAAAGGGGAGAGCCACAAATTGATAGTGGTCTTCCCCGACTGCGAAACGCAGGAACCTCCGATGCCCAACGCTGATGGGGACATGCAAGTATGCGTCCTTGATGTCCAAGGACACCAGAAAATCCCCCGGATGGAGCGCAGCTACCACCAACCGAATCTATTCCATCCTGAATTTCCGAAACTTCAAAGGCATTGAGGGCCTTGAGATCTAGGATTGGGACAAACTCCGTCCTACTTTGGGACCACGAACAGATTTGAGTAGAATCCCTGAAACCTGTCCTGCGGCGGCACGGGTATGATCACCCCACATCTCAACAAATCTTGCACTGCCCCAGTCAGGGCAGTCCGACAAGATGGAAGGGGAGGCAGATTTGAGGGAAAGAATCTGTTTGGTGGACAAGAAAGAAACTCGATCTTGTACCCTGAAGTGATCACGTCAGAAAGCAGGGAGGTCCACCGAGCTGCAAAGACGCCCCCCCCGCCCACCCAAGAATCGGGTGGGGGCAAGACTTCACGCTGAAGCGGGCTTGTTTGCGGACTTGGATTGCTTGCGCACCCAGGGACGCTTCTGTCCCCCAGTTGAAGCCTTATCGGCTTGGGAGGGTCTGCTATCGGGCCCTGACTGACGAAAATACCGCTTTTGTTCAGGAAATGAGGGCCCCGGCTCCTTACCTTTAGTGGACTGAGGTAGAAGTGTGCTCTTACCTCCAGTGACATCCTTAATGTCGTCGTCCAGGGAGGCACCAAAGAGCCTCCCACCTTTGAAAGGCAAATCGGTCAGAGCTTTCTTGGAAGCTTGGTCCGTGGACCAGCACTTTAGCCATATCAGGCGGCGCAAGACCACCACGGATACAGAGACCCTGGAAATTAAAGGGGCCGCATCCAGTGTTGCATCACAGACTTGCATAAGACCCTGCACCAGCTGGTCGGCCAGTGTCATGACTTCCTGTGGGAGCTGATGCTTCTCCACTGCTTGGTGCAAAAGTTTAGCCCATTCAGTGAGTGTCTAGACACCAAAGTCGCAGCCATTATCGGCCGCAATGCTGACCCCAGCATGGTGAACATGGTCCGACTCACCGCTTCGGACCTCCCATCAGTAGGGTCCTTAAAAGCAGGGGTCCCCTCCCCCGGGATAGTGTTTACCTTGTTCAACCTTGAGACCGGGGGGGGGGGGGGGTCAACGACAGGGGGAGAAGCCCATTTTTTCAAAAGGCCCTCCTCAAATGGGTAACAGACCGCAATGCGCTGAGGGACCACAAAGGACCTCTGCGGCCATTTCTCATCTATGAACGTGTCAAAGAAACCTACACAAGGAAAAACCTTAACAGAGCGGGTCCGTTTGTGAGACCCAAAAAGGGACTGACACCTCAGTGGATGTCCCAGCTGCATCTTCTAGCTTAAGGATGTCCCTTACTGCGTTGATAAGTGCTCCCACAAGTGCTCTGTTCCGTGTTGACCCGGACGCGGAGTCCTCCTCAGTGCCCGGACAGTCCTGGTCCGCATCCTGACATCCCAGAACAGGGGTCCTGAGCTGCAGCCAGGCCCGAGTGAGAGTATTCCCCAGGAGATGGCGGGGGCGCTTTTTACCCCACTTACGCCCACATGCCGCTTCCACCCTGGCAACAAATGACTCCAGGACTGCCGACAAAGTGTCCATGGGAACCGCAGGGGCACCGGTTGCTGCCTCTGGAATGTCTGGGGAAGAAACGCTAGCTTCAGACTCCATTCTGACCCACTGACAGTCCTTAGGGACTAAGTCAAGGCACTTGTAATAACAAATGTCCACCCTCCTAGCTGCGCTGACGGGGGGGGGGGGCTACCCAGGGACTCAGCACCCAGCCAAAGACTGCTCAGCGCCGCTGTCCGCTCTGCCACACACACGCGCTTCCCTAATGACCCTCCAGGAAGCTGAGCTGTTCCAAACTGCCCAAAACAGGAGGAACTGTACTTACCCGTCCATGCCTGGACTTGCTGGTGAGTTCCAGACAGACTCACCGCTGGACAGTACAGAGTGGCTGTTGGCCATGGTCCACTGTGACGGAGACACAAGTAGCCTCAGTCATATGTGCACACCGGAGTAAAAACTCATTGGGCACCCCGGGAGCAAACGGGGCATGTCGTGGCTGACCCAGTGCTTAGCCAAGGTCTGCTCACGCTCGATGGCCGGGCTGGGAAGACTACCAGGATCTACATTATCCAGCTCGTCACCCAGCCGGCAATTGATAGAAGATCTCAGGATCAAAATATAAAACAAAAAATAAGAAAGTTAAAATTTCCATTAGGACTGTGACCAAGGGGGAGCCAGGTCCTCCTCTGCTAGGCAGGAAAAAAAACGGAGCTGCTAGCTGCAGGGTGAGGGGTTATGACCGCCTCCTGGGCGGGGCTGTTCAACTCTGTTAAAGTTACATGTATTTAGATAACCAACATGTCTGCCTATTCCTCTAATAGTAGACGGAACATAACCCACAAGTGAAGAATTAAGGAGCTTTGCCCGTCCATGGACGAAAAGAAGAATTTAATAGGCGAGTACTTTTGTCTCAGAGAAAAGCCCTGAGAGATCATGGCTCCCACCAGAGGTGTTCCTCCGGCTGGAGGAAACACAAAAAACTGATGGAAGCAATGTGGAGGCCTCCTATTAAAAGACTTAATTGATGAGGTGTTTTGTTTCCTGTCGGAGGAGGAGCCATGACCAGAAAGCAACGCAGTGCCGCAAAAAAAACGGCCTGTTATTAAGCGGGCAAATCCTTCCGGGCTGAAGTGGTTAACGGTAGGTTATTTTTGAAACCAAAAATAAAATTCAGAAAAACGCATTTCAAAAAAGTTACAAATTGATTTGTATTTTAATGAGTGAAATAAGTATTTGATCCCCTATCAAATCCGCAAGATATCTGGCCCCCAGGTATCTTCTATACAGGTGATGAGCTGAGATTAGGAGCACTCTTAAAGTGAGTGCTCCAAATTTCAGCTTGTTACCTGTATTGAAAAAAAAGGACCTGTTCACAGAATCAGATTCCAATCATTCCACCATGGCGAAGACCAAAGAGCATCCTTGGAGCATCCTCCGACATCCTTGGACCAAAACCGCTGTCCAAGGATGTTGGACAAGATTGTGGACCTAACCAAGGCTAGAATAGGCTACAAAACCCTCGCCAAGCAGCTTGGTGAAAGGACAACAGTTGGTGCGATTATTCGCAAATGGCAGAAACACAAAATAACCTGTCAATCTCCCTTGGTCTGAGGCACACTGCAAGATCACCTTGTGGAGTTTCAATGATCATGAGAATGGTAAGGAATTAGCCCAGAACTACATGAGAGAATCTTGTCAATGATCTCAAGGCCGCTGGTACCAGTCACCAGGAAAACAATTGATAACACTACGACGTGAAGGACTGAAATTCTGCAGCACCCTTAAGGTCCCCCTGCTCAACAAAGCACATGTACAGGCCCATCTGAAGTTTTCTAATGAACATCTGAATGATTCAAAGGAGAACTGGGTGAAAGTGTGGTAGTCAGACAAGACCAAAATCAAGCTCTTTGGCATCAAGTCAACTCTGTGTTTGGAGTAGGAGGAATGCTGCCTATGTCCAAGAACACTAACCATGGGAGGTGGAAACATTATGCTTTGAGGGGTGTTTTTCTGCTAAGGGGACAGGACAACTTCACTGTATCAAAGGGACCATTGATGGGGCCCTATGCACTGTCAAATCTTGGGCGAGAACCTCCTTCCCCTCAGCCAGGGCACCGAAAATTAGTCGTGGCTGGGAATTCCAACATGACAAATGCCCAAAAAACACACGCTATGGCAACAAAAGGACTGGCTCAGGACCTTCATCCTATAAAAATTATGTGGAGGAAGCTGAAGGTTCGTGTTACTAAACGTCAGCCTCAAAACCTTAATGACAGAGAGGATCCGCAAAGATAAGTGGGACAAAATCCCTCCTGAGATGTGTGCAAATCTGGTGGCCAACCACAGGAAACGTCTGACCTCTGATTGCCAACAAAAATTGCCACCAAGTCATGTTTTTGCCTAGGGGTCAAATACTTATTTCACTCATTAAAATGCAAATCAATTTATAAACTTTTTTGAAATGAGTTTCTGGAATTTTTCGTTATTCTGTCTCAATAAACCTACCACTTAAACTATTAGTGATCATTTGTCAGTGGGCAAATACACAAAAACAGCAGGGGATCAAATACTTTTTTCCCCCTCAGAGCCGGTTCACACACAGGCGGCACGACTATGGGGGCAACTCAGCAAGGCGATCTGAAGACTACTTCAGCGGCGACTTGCAAAATGACTTCTGTATTGAAGTCAATGCAAGTCGCCCCCAAAGTCGTACAAGAACCTTTTTCTAAGTCGGAACGACTAGCGTCGCTCCTATTAGAAAGGTTCAATTGGAGAGCAGAGCGCAACTTGTCAGGCAGCTGAGTCGCCTGACGAGTCGCCCGTGTGAACCGGCTCTAACTGTAGAAGTGTTTTTATCTTAAATGCTGTCAAGTGGTGTAGATATGGAGGTCGATTCACAAAAGGCGAATAGACTGTTGACTTTATAAGCAAAGTTGCCTCAGAGCTTGGTGAATGTTGAAGGTAATTTTTCAAAGAATACGAATCGCATGGAAAGGAAAATAAAATCAAGTGAAGCTCTGCTGAATTCTAAGTTCTGGGGCAAATTCCTTTGCAAAGTAAACCACCTGTTTGCATTTAGTAAATCAACCCTATGACCTCTACATCTAGCTCCTGGAATGCCAAAAAAGTAGGTGACAAGTTTTAATATCCAATAGTACCTTGCATCATCAAGTAGCAGAATGTCAAAAAAAACACAAGTCATTGAACAAGCAGAATATATTCTCCATATGACTGTCGGCTATGTCCTATGTGAGTGAGTGAGAGTGCATTTGTTTTTGTCGAACAGGCATAAAAAAATAGGATTTTGTACTCGCTGTAAAATCCTTTTCTCTGTAGTTCATGGACGGACGCAGCATGATATTCTTGACATTGGGTATTAGCCTTCTATCAGGAGAGGACTAGGCAGAAAAAAACGAATGGCAAGAATATGCTGCTGTGTCCGTCCATGAACACAAGAGAAAAGGAGTTTGTCCAAGGTTTGGTATTCACATTACTGTTTATGCACCCATATTCAGTATTAGAGATGTAGTCAGCCAAAGTCGTGTAACATTTGCAGAGCAGAGAATCTCACAATTTTTTATATAGAATAGTTTCAATGTTTTTTTTACCATTATCTACAGCAGTGGTTCTCAACCTCAGTCCTCAAGTACCCCTAACAGACCACATTTGCAGGTTTTCCTTCATCTTGCACAGGTGCTTTAAATCAGTCAGTCAATAGCTTGGAATTGGACGGCTATTTTATCTAAAAAGGAGTTTCCAAAACATAGCCTTGAGGACTGAGGTTGAGAACCATTGATCCACAGCTCTAGTCAATTTAATTCACTCACCTGGTTCTCCAGCAGCAGTGTGGAATTGCCAATGAAGTGTAGAATTTTGCATAAAGAAAGTGGTAGGTCTCGAGGGGGCATAGACTCACAGCTATTAAGGAAAATCAGCTCTAAAATCTTTGCTCGTAGAAGGTGGTTTTCTGTGCTGCTGAAGAATAGCTCCCTGATGCAATAAAAAAAAAAAATAAAAAAAAAAAAAGTGTCTCAAAGCTTGAAATCATACCAGTTAAGAGTTTTGTGCATTGATGTTTTTTACTTAATAGCTATACAATAAAGGTACAGAGCAAAAAAAAAATCACACGGAGGAAGAAAGGTGGGGGGGGGGGGACCCACCACAAATAACCCCACCCTTTCAGTGAGACTCCAGTTTAGCATGCAGTAAGTAGTAATCAAAAGAGGGGAGGGACCAGTCTCCTGTACTGTAATCCAAGATAAGGAATTTACAGGCAAGTCAAATTCCTTACATCTTAATCATACAGCATAGGACTTTTTCCTAAACCATGGGATGTACCCAAACCATAGACTGAGGGGTGGGCAACATAGCAAACAGAACTGCCAACAGGCCAAGAAAAACAAGGATTAAGGATCCCGGACAAAAAACAGATGACAGCTCAAAGCTCACATCAGTCGACGTCTGAACATCCACCTGGTAAAATTTAAAAAGTAAACAGAGGACCAGGCAGATGCCTAACAAATTGTAAAGGCTACTTATACAAGATGAAACCTTGCGCTGTGTCAACTGCTGCGACACCTGAAACCAATACAATTCTACAGAAAAAAATAAAAAAAAAGTGTGCTGTCCTCCTAAATGAAAGAAAATGTACAAATACTCATGATCAAATGAAACAAATCAGTGCACATAATGACACGTGATCATCAGCCCCTAGAACTCCATACCTTAAAAAAAAAAAAAAAAAAAAAAAAAAAAAAAAAAAAATGCATAACCATCAGAAAATATCACTAACCACTTCACCCCCCGGAAGGTTTTATCCCCTTCCTGACCAGAGCACTTTTTACAATTTGGCACCGTGTCGTTTTTACTGGTAATTGCACGGTCATGCAATGCTGTACCCAAACTAAATTTGCGTCTTTTCCCCCCACAAATAGAGCTTTTTGGTGGCATTTGATCACCTCTGCGGTTTATTTTTTGCACTAAACAAAAAAGCACTTTTTTTAAACCACACTATTTTGTACTTTTTGCTGTAATAAATAGCCCCATTTTTTTAAAAAAAAGCTAATTTTTTTTCCTCAGTTTAGGCCGATATGTATTCTACATATTTTTGGTAATAAAAAAAAAAACAAAAAAAAAAAAAAAAAAAAAAAAAAAAAAAAAAAAAAAAAAATCGCAAAAAGCATATTGATTGGTTTGCGCAAAAGTTAGTGTCTATGAAATAGGGAATAGATTTATGTCCTTATTTATTACTAGTAATGGATTAATCGGGACTGCGACACTATGGCGGACATATCTGACACTTGACAATTTTTTTGGGACCATTGGCACTTATACAGCCATTAGTGCTATAAAAATGCAGATTACTGTGTAAATGTCACTGGCAGGGAAGGGGTTAACACTAGGGAGCGCTCAAGGGGTTAACAGCGTTCCCTAATGTGTGTTCTAGCTGTAGGGGGAATGGGACTGATTAGGGTAAGAGTGATCGTTTTTCATCACGACCACCGGGCACCTCGCATCGGCTCCGGGGGACACGCTTCTGCCACGCGCCGCCGGAGGCGTCTTAAAGAGCCGACAACAGCTACGACAGCTCGCGCAGAGGAGCCAGCCTGCCGCATTACTGCGGCGGCTGGTCCGGAAGCGGATAAACATCCCCAAAATTTGTTTAAAAGATTCTTCATTAGTTTAGGCCAATATATATTCTATTCTTCTACATATTTTGAGAGAAAAAAAAAACGCATATATATATATATATATATATATATATATATATATATATATATATATATAAAAAAAACTTGGTTTGCGCAAAAGTTATAGCATCTACAAACAATGGGAAAGATTTATGGCATTTTCATCATTTATTTTTTTACTAGTAATGGTGGTGATCTGCGATTTTTAGCAGTATTGCGATGGACAGATCGGACACTTGACACATTTTTGGGACCATTGACCTTTATACAACGATTAGTGCTATAAAAAATGCACCAATTACTGTGTAAATGTCACTGGTAGGGAAGGGGTTAAATGTGTGCGCCCTCAGTGTGTTCTAACTGTATGGGGATTGGACTGAGAGGAGATATAGCGCCGTTCCTACTTACTAGAAACAAACGACATGTCTCCTCTCCAACAGCACAGGCATTTGTGTGTTTATATTATACACACAAATTCCTGTGCTGGCGCTCATGTACGCGATCGCCGGCCATGCGAATTAGGTCCCCCACTGGGAACGTCCCTCTGTCGGCTCTTAAAGGAAACCCCTATGGGGTTTTCGCGCAGGGGAGCCATTCTGCCCCCGTAAATAGACGTCAGCCGTTTAAATTCAAAAGTACATATATAAAAATAGGCCATGAGGTTTGTGCAATCAAAATGCTCTGTGCTCAGATTTTTAAAAATAAAATAAAAAAGTGCTCCAGTACACAAAGTGCTTCTCAAGCACTAGGGCCTATTAATATAAATGATATTGCACTTACAAGATAAGAACAAGCGGGGTGCAAGACCAAAAAACATGCCTGTATCTAAAGACATCACCGTCTAGCTCCACCCAACAGGATCGCAGCCTCCAAATCCAGAGAATGCCCATTATGGAGAAACGCGTTGGAGCTAGAGTATGGCATCACGTATAGGCATGTTGGTTAGTCCTGCAGCTGTGCATTTGGTCTTGTACACTGCTTGTTCTATTCCCAAGTGCAGAATAATTTATAATACATACATAGTAAAACAAGTATTGAACACGTGATCATTTTTCTATGTAAAATGTATCTCTAAAGGTGCTATTGACATGAAACTTTCACATCAGCAACAACCCATCCGATCAGAACATACAAATAATCCAAAACAAATAAGTTACAAAATTAATTTGTAATAAAATGTAATGACAGGAAAAAAGTATTGCACGTGCTAACTGAAAATGTAATACTTCATGCAAAATCCTTTGTTGGCAATGACCACGACGCCTCCTGTATAGAGAAACTAGTCGCATGCATTGCTCAGGTGCGATTTTGTCCCATTCTACCACAGCCTTCAATTCTTGAAGATTCAAGGGCCTCCTCTGAACTCTAGTTCTTTCCATAGATTTTCTATTGGATTCAAGTCAGGTGATTGGCTGGCCCATTCTGGCAGCTTTATTTTCTCCTTGAAACCAATTGAGAGTTTCCTTGACCTTGTGTTTGGGATCATTGTCTTGCTGAAATGTCCACCCTTGTTGCATCTTTATAATCCTGGTAATGGCAGCAGATTTGGGTAATGGCTCAACAGGTCGATTTGGGAGATTATGAGCAACTCCCTGAATAAAAAAAATAAAAGTCCAGATGAGGGATTGGCAGGCACCACATTTCTGGAATTCTGGAGCCAGAAGTGTGGAAAGCATTTGTGAGTACTTGAGTGCAGAGGAGAAAACGAATATCTGAAAAAAATGGGCAAGCGTGAATGTGTATCTTGTAGGTCCGATGCCAAAAACGCCTCTAGTCTTGAAGCAGCAATGACAGATCTGGTTGTATCCATCTAAACTAGGTTCAGTACTGGGCAGATGCTCTCAATTTGGTTTAGTGACTGTGGCTAGGTTTGAATAGAAACCTTTAAAACCTTCTAAAAGAAAACAAACTATGTGTGAAGTTGGTGCAAGGTGGTCAATAAATTGGCCTTATTTTTGTCTTTGCTGGCAAAGTGTAATTTCAAAAAGGGTAAAAAATAGTTTCTCTACTTCTCCTCACTACCTTCCATACCAGACCCAGAGGTTCAGACTGGTGCAAATGCCAACAGATGTCACCCATTACTAGAAGTTGAGGCAACCCTTTATTGTGAGGAGGGCTTTTGGCAGGCTTGGATTGACTTTGAGGGCTAGGGATGAAATGAGGTGCCAAGCCTTGGTTTGAAAGTAGACAGCTGGGGAAGAGATTTATCAAAAGAGGCATTCCACCCTCAAAGCATGCGTAGAAGAAGCTTTTTAACACAAGCTAATTCAGCAGACCAAGCTTTTAGCCACAAAATCCTGTGCATATGCACAAAGATGAGACATTCTAGAGATTTGTCAAATACCATTCTGTATAGACCATCAACACAAAAAACGACCATGCGGATAGCAGCTATAACTCAGAGCAGGGTCCTCAAAGACAGGCTCATGTCTTCTATTCATAGGTTCTGTCCAGTTAGCAATAGTCTGGCAAATAGACATGGCAAAAATAGTTTGCAGAAGGGCAGGGTCTGCAAGGGTAAAAAGGTCCTTTAACCATTTCCAACCTGCATGATGTTATGGACTTTGAGTGGAGATATCTGGATGATTCCTGCAGATTTTTTTTTTTTTCAGCCAGCGATTCCCTACAATGTAAAAGCCATCCTAGTAGCTCATTAGTAGATGGATTGCTTTTACAGGCAGCGGGAGGGGATGTGCCATGTCAGAACATATTGGACCCATAGGAGATGATCAGGGAAAGTTTGGTCACAAGCCACAGAGAAGGCAACTGTATTAAATACATTCTCCTCAGTTTATATAAAAGAAAATAAAGACCACAATATTAATAAGTATATTGAATGTAAGGAAAAAAAAAGGAGAAGACTACTAGAAAAAGTTAACGTGAATAAATCACCATGACCAGATTGCTTACACCCAAGAGTTCTCAAAAGATAGCCATGTGATAGCCAGAGCATTGTTCCTAATTTTAAAGGACAAACTTACTGACTGGAATGGTACCAGCTGACCGGCATAAAAGCACCAGTACCAATATAAAAAAAAAAAACACCACAAGACAAACTTCGAAACTACATACTATTGAAAGAAATAAGGCACAATATCCAAGGATTTGCTGACGAAAATAGTATAAATAGTGATGATCAACAATTTATTAAGGACCATTCGTGCCAGACCAACGTTAACATTCTACGAGGTGGCGAGTTGTAATTTGGATAGAGGCAGGCCTGTGGATGTAGTCTATCTGGATTCCACAAAGGATGTTGATACAGTAACCCACAAATGCCCAATTTACAAATTGATGTCTTTTATGAGATCGTACGTACCTGGATGGAAAACTGGTTGCAGGGTGGCGATAAGTGGCATATTTTATGATCTAGAGTTGTAAGTGGGGTAACACCCCAGGGCTTTGCCCTGGGACAAATTCTGTTTGACTTGTTCCAAACAGAGGTTGGAATAAATTGTTCAATCCCAGTTCATACTGATTATTCAAAGCCAAACAGGGCAATAACTTCACAAGACCTAGTTAAGAGAGGAGTGGGCAATATGGCAGATTAAGTTTAATAGAGAAATTTTAAGTAACGCACTTGGGAGCCAAGACTATGCATACAAGATACACATTAGGGAGAGAACCTCTAGGGCAGTGGTTCTCAACTCCTGTCCTCAGGACCCACTAACAGGCCAGATTTTAAGTATTACCTTGGTGAGATGCAGACTAGAATACTGCAATCCCTGAGCAGCAAATTATATCACCTGTGATGCATTTCAGTTATCTTGCAAACCTGGCCTGTTGGTGGGCCCTGAGGACTGGAGTTGAGAACCACTGCTCTAGGGGAATAAAGGATAACATAGAAACTAGAGTCCAGAAGGGCAACAAAGCTAATAAGGGGTATGGAGGGACTCTTATGAGCAATTACTACAAACCTTAAACCTATTCTGCCTGGAGAAGAGATGCTTAAAATCACAATATTGAAATCTTTGAATGTTGACTCTTGTATTGGGAGAAAACTTTAGAGACCCAAGATTAACCCCTTCGCGCCCAGCATACGAGATTTCACGGCCACAATGTGGCTCTACAATGCCGGGAGGCAGTTATTATACGGCCTCCCCTTTCCTCGCTCCCGAGCGCGCATCGGGGAATTTCTGTGCTGGCCGTGTCCCTTAGACACTGCCATTCACAGATCGCGGTAAATAGCCAATCACAGCGGCTATTTACAGCGCGATCGAGGAGACCAATGAGAGATGATCTCAAATGTAAACATATGAGATCATCTCTCAGTGCCTGCTCTCCCTCCTCACACAGACACCGCGTGTGAGGAGAGAGAGCGATCTGTCATTGTGTAAGTGAGTCTGAGCTTCTGTCAGCTTCCATCAGTGCCCATAACACAGTATAAACACAGTGAAAACTCTGTGCCCACCTGTGCCACCTCATCCGTGCCCACCTGTGCCACCTCATCCGTGCCCACCTGTGCCACCTCATCCGTGCCCACCTGTGCCACCTCATCCGTGCCCACCTGTGCCACCTCATCCGTGCCCACCTGTGCCACCTCATCCGGGCCCACCTGTGCCACCTCATCCGGGCCCACCTGTGCCACCTCATCCGGGCCCATCTGTGCAATCAATCAGGGCCCATCTGTGCAATCAATCAGGGCCCATCTGTGCAATCAATCAGGGCCCATCTGTGCAATCAATCAGGGCCCATCTGTGCAATCAATCAGGGCCCATCTGTGCAATCAATCAGGGCCCATCTGTGCAATCAATCAGGGCCCATCTGCGCCACACACCTGTGAAGTCGCATCACCACCGCCAGCAACCAAAAGATGTCAAAAAGGCGTTTTACCGCCGAGGAGGCATACCAAATTCTTTCCACGCCTGAGAGCGACGGGGAGCTCTTTTTCAGATTCCGATTCAGGTTCTGAGTCGGACGTAAACTATGAGCCAGTCTTTAGTAGTGGAACAGAGACAGCCTCAGAGGAGGAAGATAGTCGGCCCGCCAAAAGAAGGCGCTCTGCTGAGGCAGCAGTAGCATCCACCAGCACTGCAGTGCCATCCACCAGCACCGCAGTGCCTCAGCAAGAAAGGCCAAGGACCCATGCCGGCCTTCCCTATGCCCTCCAGAACCCCTTGTGGCTTCCTCCTAATTCAGGAGAAGCCAACATTCCCCCTTTCACTGCCCAGCCAGGAGTCCAGGTGAATATGGACAATTTTTCCCCCATCAATTTTTTCAATCTAATTTTTACCGAGGACATGCTAGCCAACATTGTCACCCAGTGCAACCTATATGCCCAGCAATTTATTGCAAGTAATCCTACATCCTATTATGCCCGTCCCTTCGAGTGGAGAGACCTAACGGTGGAGGAGTTGAAGGTTTTTTTAGGCCTCACATTTTGCATGGGACTCAACCCAAAAAACACTTTTCGTTCCTTTTGGTCCAAACGCCCCATCTATCACATGCCAATATTCTCCAGCGTAATGCCCAGAATCAGGTACCTCATGATCATGAGGTTTCTCCACTTCAACGATAACACCCAGTGCCTTCCCCGAAATCACCCAAATTATGACAGGCTTTTCAAAATTCGGCCCTTACTAAATTATTTTTCAGAAGTATTCCCCCAGTTATATACCCCGGACCAACACACTTGTGTGGATGAGTCCCTTGTAAAATTTAAAGGCAGGCTTCAACTAAAGCAATTTATCACCAGCAAAAGGGCCCGCTATGGGGTGAAGGTGTACAAACTCTGTGACCGAGTCACAGGGTACCTGTATGGCTTCCTAGTGTACGAAGGGAAGGACACCCAGCTGCTTCCCCCCAATTGCCCAGACTACTTGGGAACAAGCGGGAAAGTTGTTTGGCAACTCATCAGCCCCCTACTGGAAAAAGGCTACCACTTATGTGTATATAACTTTTATACATCCCTTCCCCTGTTTCGCAACCTGCACCTGAAGAAGACGCCAGCATGTGGCACGGTCAGAAATAACCGGAAGGGCTTTCCTCAAAGTCTTGTGAATAAGAAGTTGAGAAGAGGAGAGTCGGCAAGTCTGCGAAACCAGGAGGTTCTGGCAGTGAAGTGGAAGGACAGAAGGGATGTATATATGTTATCTTCCATCCACAACGATACCTTCGTGGAAAACCCCAGAAGGAATGGCACCACCATCCAAAAGCCCAAATGCATCCAGGACTACAATTCGTTCATGGGGGGAGTCGACTTGAACGACCAAATGCTGGAACCATATCTTTCCACAAGACGGACATACCATTGGTATAAAAAAGTAGCAATTTATTTTTTTCATTTGGCCATATATAACTAATATTATTTATTGCAAGTCCACCCAAAACCCCCTACCCTTCCTTGGCTACCAGGAGGAAATCACCACTGCCCTGATATTCCAGAGTGGCCCACCCCAAAACATCCAATCTGATGTTATGAGTCGACTCTCCGAACGTCACTTTCCTGATAAAGTCCCTCCCACAGCAACAGGCCGACAACGTAAAAAAAAAAAAAAAAAAAAAAGTAAGGTGTGTGCCAGTGGAGGAGTCAGACGAGACACAGTTTATTATTGTGCCGAGTGTCCTTCCCAACCAGGCCTCTGTGTAATTGGCCGCTTTCGCCGTTACCATACTTCACTAAATTATTAGTGAAGTATGGTAAACGTAATCCTCATTGCCTGCCTTCACACCCCTTATGCTACTGCCTGCTTTGTAACTGACCCTGGCTTGTTATTCGACCACGCTTCTGCCTAACGATTCTGTACTACCTCTGCCTGATCTGGAACTGACCTTGGACTGTTTGACCATGCTTTTTGCCTGCCTCTTTGATTGATCTTGTACCCTGCTACTGGACTAGTGGGATTCAACACAGGGGTCTCACATATGTGAGGGGCTCCAGAAAAGTTTTTCTGGATGAAGAAAACAATTTTTTGTTTTCTCATCCGAGATTAGGGTCTGGAGACTCGGAGCCTTCAAAGAGATTTGGGTGGGAGAAGCCTCTACCCCTGTCCCCATTCTGTCCTGAACAAGGCCCTACTTATGTCTGCTGCCTGTAGGACCTATGCCATCATGCCTCTGCCTGTCGCATGAACTGACCACACCAAATGGATCTGCCTACTACCAGGACTAATATCTTTGGCACTGCTGACAATATTTCTGCCTGCACTGACCCAGTACTGTTTATGGACAGTATCCCTGCCTGCTGCCTGGACAATTGTGTATGCCATTGCTGACGAAGTCCCTGCCTGCTGCCTGGACCAGTGCTATCCTGCTGTGTAGAACTGTGCTACTAAAACCACAGGTAATCTTTTGTTTACGCTTTGCTCAGCATAATGTATTTTGGGGTGTAATTCTTGGTATGTGCATGCTATGTGTCCTTAGAACATCTGATGGTGTTCCTTGCATGTTGGGCCTCTGTATGTGGACAGGCTGTGTAAAAGTCCCACACATGGGGTATCGCCATACTCAGGAGTAGTAGAATGTATTTTGGGGTGTTATTTTTGCTATGTAAATGCTATGTGTTGGAGATATCTTATAAACTGACAACTTTGTGTAAAAAAAAAAAAAAAAAAAAAAAAAAATGTGTTTTCATTTTTTTTCCCCACATTTTCCAAAAACTTCTGGAAAAAAATGAACCGTTCAAAAGACTCATTATGCCTCATAGATTATACGTTGGGGTGTTAGCTTTCCAAAATGGGGTCATTTTGTGGGAGTTTCCATTGTCCTGGTGCTCCAGGGCCTTCAAAAGTGTAATAGGTAGTCAACTAGTTAGATGTGTAATTTATGCTCATAGAACACCTGATGGTGCTCCCTGCATGTTGGGCCTCTGTATGTGGCCAGGCAGTAAAAAAGTCCCACACATGTGGTATCGTAATACTCAGGAGTAGCAGAATGTATTTTGGGGTGTCAGTGGTATGCACATGCCATGTGAGAGGAATAAGCTATTACAATGAAAAAAAATAAAAAAAAATAAAATTGTAATTTTGCAAAGAATCGTGGGAAAAAATTACAACTTCAAATAACTCACCATGCCTCTTACTAAATACCTTGGAATGTCTACTTTCCAAAAAGGGGTTATTTGGGGGGCATTTGTACTTTCTTGGCATTTTAGGGTCTCAAGAAATGAGATAGGCCGCCAGTACATCAGATGTGATAATTTTTTTATGATTTGCACTATAGCTTGTAGACTCTAAAACTTTCACACAGACCAAATAATTTCCAAAAATTTGGGGTTATTTTTATCAAAGATATGTAGCAGTATAAATTGTGGCCAAAATTTATGAAGAAAAAAATAATTTGCAAAATTTTATCACAGAAACTAAGAAAAATGTGTTTTTCTTCAAAATTTGTCTTTTTTCATTTATAGCGCAAAAAATAAAAACCCCAGAGGTGATCAAATACAAATAGAGCTTTCTTTTGGTGGTATGAAAAAAAGGACAAAAAAATCATTTGGGTACAGTGTTGCATGACTGAGTAATTGTCATTCAAAGTGTGAGAGCACCGAAAGCTGAAAAATGGTCTGGGCAGGAGGGGTGTTTAAGTGCCCAGTAAGCAAGTGGTTAAGGACAACATGCAGCCACACAATGAGTGACCATTTCTCACTGAAATTGCGTAAGGGGTTCTTTACTGTTAGAGCGGTACGGATGTGGAACTCCCTTCCACAGTGGTTTGAGGGGATAAATTAGCCTCCCTCTCTCCACACACACAGCGTGTCCAAAGTCCAGCCCACGGGCCAATTGCAGCCTGCGTTCCGGTTTCAAACGGCCCCACTGGTAATATGGAGAAATAAATTACATACATACATACCCCTTTTGTGGCCCCCCAACAAAGCCCCGAGTGCCACAAAAGATATATACCCATATTTATCGGTGCCTCGGAGGGGCGGGATGAGTGCCGTCAGATTGCATTCAGGAGAATCTCCTGTTTACTCAGCGGTGTCTGTAATAGGAAGTGCAGTCTACTGGGCCAGTGGCCGACTGTTCTGTCCATCATAGGAGCCGTGACTTTGTATTAAAGAGTCCACCGAGTAAACAGGAGATTCTCTTGTATGTAATCTGTCAGCGCTCATCCTGCCCCCCTCCCTGTCCCCTCCGAGGCTGCAGATGGGCATGGATCATGGCAGCATTCATGGGCACTGACCCTTTATTTGGGTCAAACAAAAGATCAAGTCTTCTGGACAGCAGCACTCCAATAAAAAGTCTTTATGTAAAATCTTCAAAAATCCAAATACAGCACAGCAAGTCACAAAATTCTGGTATAGAGCTGACTAGTTTCACACTTAGTGTTTAATCATAGCTATGATTAAACAAACACCAAGTGTGAAACTAGTCCGCTCTATACCAGAATTTTGTGACTTGCTGTGCTGTATTTGGATTTTTGAAGATTTTACATAATAAAGGCTTTTTATTGGAGTGCTGCTGTCCAGAAGACTTGATCTTTTGTTTTGCCTGAAATTGCATTGCCTGCACACTTGGCTGTTGGGAGGAGATAACCACCTAGAGGACATCTACACCTGAGCGCTTTTTGTTTGTCCTTTATTTGGTCACAGTTCATTTAAACTTATTTTTTTCTCTGAAACTTTCCTCAGAAAGTGAAGGCGCGTGTTAGACGCTTAGAAATACGGTACATCAAGATAACACGCCCAAGCTCATCCTTCCTGAGCGGTGCTAAGGGATTCGTTGGGGGGCACAAAAGAGATAGAGATAGATCTCTATCCAAAGCACACACAGCCACAAAGGCAAGAGAATGCTTGTTGGGCAGTGTATTGGTGCTCGGATGAACACACTTGGACCAAATTTTAATGGTTCAAGGAATGTCGGGTAAAAAGGGTCGGCCCTCATGTACGTCCACTTCATCAAATCTGGCCCTCTTTGAAAAAAAAAAAAAAAAGTTTGGACACCCCTGATATAAACATACTGCGGTTTGCAAATGGTTTACTGGGATTATGGCTGGGGAGATCAGCCATAACCCTGGTATCATTTTTTGTGGCCGGCTCTCATGAAAGCAGTCCAAGTGGCTCATGAGCCGCTGGAACACTTTCCAAAGCAAGAGGGGACCTTCACTTTATGTACTTGTAAAGTCGTTACCCGAGCAGAGGTTATTTCAGATTTATTGTTCAATTAGAACACCTGTATTATCAGGCTTTCAAATTGTCATCTAAAAATCAGTTATGAGTGGTCTTCAGCTGGAAGGCAAAACAGTTTGGAACTTGGAATGTTTTTTAAATATCTTATTGGCTCTGTAATAGGTTAAATAAAATATGCTCAGGTCTTTGAATCTTAATAGGTGTATAAAAAGCAGTGTATAACTGAAAGAATCAGAACACTTGTTTTCATTGTTCTGCCCACATGTAATTAAACCTTCACTTGGCATAGCAAGAAGTCTTTGTTCTTTTATCAAGGGGCATTTCCAGGCCAAAACAACAGACATATCAGAAATATGAAAGGTTTGGGGTAACACCAAGGATGCCAACAGCTAAAATGTTTATCTGCTCCATCCTGCTAACTTTAATACAGCAGTGTTCTGTGTACCAAAGCGCTTTTCAGTACACCAAGACCTTTGCATACACCGCTCTGGCTACTTGTATCCTGCTTATTTTTTCCAATACAGACATGCACCCTCTCAGACCCTGGTAAAATAGGATTTTTTACTCACCGTAAAATCCTTTTCTCCGAGTTCATGGACCGACCGTGGGTATTATCCGTTATTTAGGAGTGACTAGGCAGAAAAACTTGTAAGTGTTGCATCACACCTTCTACAGCACCAACCAGGGGACAGACCCTCTGGGTATAATCCCTCTCTGCACCTCGCAGATCAGTTCGTCAAAAGCAGTACAAACTTAAAAACGAGGGGTGGGTGCTCTGTCCATGAACTCAGAGAAAAGAATTTTACATTGAGTAAAAAATCCTATTTACTCTTTCGTTCATGGACCGACACAGCTTCCTATTGACATAGTTGGATGTCCCAAAAAAACAAGGGGTGGGAACAGCATTAAAACTTCACCCCAAACAAAACAGAGCTCCTCCATGGAGGAGTTTCAACTCTAAACGGCCGCCTGCAATATCTTGCGGCCGAAAGAAGCACCCAAAGATGCACACACATCAACTTGTAAAGTTTAGCGAAAATGTGAACGGACGAGCATATCGCTGCCTTACACACCTGGTGAAAACAGACGCTTGATGCTCAGAGCTCGGACAGCATCCAAGAAATAAGTCGTTTCCTTGGGATTCGACGACCAGTACCTTAGACAAATCAGGTGGTGTAGCGCCACCGCATAACCCGGTGTCCAAGACAGCAAGGGGATAGTCTCCAAGTCTGACTTGCAGACAGACTTAAGGCCCTGTACCAACTGGTTGGTCAGAGCTACCTCATACGGAGTAGCCTCCAGTGCTTTTAACCCTTGAAGTAGCATCTTTGCCTACTCAGTAAGTTTGAGGCATCAGACAAAACCCAGCCATTGCTGGACGTACCTCTGAGCCCCCCACTGTGTATAGGTAGTGAGTGTCCCTGAAGACAGGAGCCCCTGCCACAGGAATCGTGGTAACTTGTTAAGTCTGGACACAGGGGGGTCCACTATCAGGGGAGAGGTCCCTCCTTTCAGGAACTCAAGGGGTACCGGACTGCCCAAAAACAAAAAAATTCCTTTTTTGGGGCTGCGAAAAACCCTCAGTAGGTTTTCCCACTCCTTGTACAAGAGCTTATCAAAATAAGACACACAAGGAAACACCTTAGCAGTGCGGGCCGGCTTACGGAACCCCAAAGGGGACCGGTGTTTCTGCTGCATTCTCTATCTTTAGCGTGTTCCGCACTGCAGTAAACAGGTAAGATACCAAAGGCTTTTCGCGTGCCGACCTGGACTTGGAGCATTCTCACCGTCCGATCGGTCACGGTCTGCAGTCTCTGATGCATCAGAATCCGGGCCATGAGCCATAGCTGGGCCTGCTTCTGCATCAGAAATATCCTGGGAAGCTTGCAGGGGACAGGGCGTTTACTACCTCCCGTGTTCCCATAAGCCGCTTCCACCCTGGCAACGGTCAGACCTAGCGTTCCCAGATACATCAGGGGCACCAGCTGCCAATCAGGTGTTTCAGGGGGAAAAAGCGTCTGCTTTCGACGCCATGCTGACCCACGCGCTGACACCCACAGGGCTCCAGGCAAGGTATCAATAGGCCACCCTCCTAGCTGATAGAGATGCAGGGTCTCCCAGAGGACTCACTGTACCGCTGTGCTGCCGTGTGCTCTGCCTGTGATGCTATCCCACCACTGCCTGTGTCCGTCTGATTCTTATCAGCGTTTCCTGTGTGAATTCGCGCCAGTGCAAATGCACCCTAGAGGCCGGAGACTATCGCAAAATGTCCGTCAAGCGGCTGTATGGAAACAATGTGGGCTCTAAAAGAAAATGGCCGAGCCGACTATAGAGACAAAAGCGGCCGCAGACCACAAAAAAAAAAAGGTTGCCAAGCGGCGGTCTATAAATACAGCGTGAATCCTAGGAAACATGGCCACCGAACATTTGATAGAGGCCAAAGCGGGTGCGAACTACAAGAAAATGGCCGCTGAGCGGCGATATATACATATAGGCGCAAAAAAACAAGAAAATGGCTGCCGGGCAGTCACTAGAGGCCGAAACAGGCATGGACCACAGCAAAATGTCCGCCGACAGCATGGAGGGGGAAAGCACGCACACACACACACACACTTTTTAAACGATAGCTACAGCCAGCCCCGCTCTTGGTGGAGCCCCTTAGGTGACCCCCAGCAACCTTAGCTCAGAGCCCAGGGATGAGGGAAGGCAGGGAGAGAGGAAAGAAAAGGCACAACCACTTGATCTCTCCAGGAATGTCCAGCCAAGTCACCCTGCCGAAGCAATGGAGCTATTTACCTATCCCGCGTGTCACATGCTGGAAGACATTCCAGACAGTTCATCATCCACGCACGGAAGGTGACTGTCGGCCAGGCATGCTGTGATTGAGCCCTAGGGAACGATCATATGCATGCCCTGGAGCGCTAGCTCACCGGACAGGCTGTGACTCGGTCGTAAGGTCAGCTGAAGCTGAGCGGTCCGATGCAAGCCCTGGAGCGTAAGCTCACCGGACACCCGTAGAGCGACGGGGATGTCGTGGAAAACCCAGCGCGTAGCTAGGGTCAGCACACGCTCGATGGCCGAAACGGGGGGGGGGGGGGGGGGGACTACAAGGATAGAGGACTCAGCCTGTCACCCAGTTGATCGAAGATCGCAGGAAAAAAAAAAAAAAATTGTAGAAAAAAAAATTCCCCGGACCAATGGGCCCGAAGGGAGCCATGTCCTCCTTGCTAGACAGAAAAAAACTGATCTGCAAGGTGCAGAGAGGGATTATCCCCAGAGGGTCCACTCCCTGGGCGGAGCTGTAGGTGTGATGCAACACTTTTTACAAGTTTTTCTGCCTAGTCGCTCCTAAATAACCGATCGTACCCACTATGTCAATAGGAAGCTGTGTCGGCCCATGAACGAAAGAGTAAAAAGATGTCCACTGAGAGGTAGAACTCTGCTTCACCAGACAAATGAGTGGAAAATCAAGACCACTTGGGCCCAAAAGGTGAGCTAAATCATCTATTCTCTAGGCTGTGTAAGGGGGGGGGGAAAAAAAGGCAGCGAGTAACAACCTTGTGCAAAACTGGTGATTCCACAACATCTAAAATATTACCAATATATTACATTCCCCAAGCTTTGTCTTCTGTTTAGGATAGGGGGGGAGATTTTGCATTCTCCTTGTTTGCAAACAGGTCTACCTGGGGAATACGTGCTGGTTTATGGAGACATTTGATATCTGCCTGGGGGTGTTTTTCCAGCTGCTGCAGGGAGAAACTGTTTACAGTGCACGGATTATTATTAGGTCTGCTACCTGGGGAATACCCAATCTTTCTGATCTCTCGAAAACCTTCCGATTCCTGCATTCAATGTCTGCCAACAGTCAGTGACCTGGTTTAAATATTCCTTTGAATGCATAGCTATTAGAGAAGCTACATTTACCTCTGCAGGTACAGGGAATAGTACACAGGCCTTACATTATCCATGTCGCTGAACCAATCGGTGATCCAGGTGTCACTGGCCACCCCCCCCCCCCAGAAAGTGTCTTCAGGGTCTGGGAACCAGATAAATTGACCACAGCCCTGAAGCCAACTACATCATGCATGACATGGCAAGGTGAGCACCTAACCGTATCCAGTGCCCAAAGCAAACATTACAGGCTGGCCCCACAGTACAAACCATGGGTAACCGCTCTGGAAACTGCTAGATATCCCAGGACAGTACAGTCAGATACCGAGAGGCTTCAGGAAGAAGAAAAAAAAAAAACAAAGAAAAAAAAAAAAAAAAAACCACGGAAGATCACCCAAGGACACTAGCAAAAACTGGAGTCTGAGTGGTCAGGGTTGTAGTGTGCTGCTCTGAAGGTTGCCCTAGCACGTTTTTTTTTGCCAGTGTCCACACTCCTGAAGGTAGCTATGCAGAAAAAATGTCCTGTACGATAAAAGTGGATGTAAACCAAATTCATGAAATTTGAGCTGGGCACATTTGTAGCATTTGCTTCTCTCTTCCTCTGTAGCTCTGTTATCAGCCTGATAACTTCAGAGAGACGGCAGGAGGAGGTTGCTATAGATTAGCAGCCAGCTAAATACACAGGCACGGGGCTGTGTGAGAATCTGCCTTTTCTCCAATCAGCATTCCTACAGTCTCTCACATTGATCTCCTCCTACTGGGGAACCAGGAAGTGAAAATTCGAATAGAACGTGCACTTTCTAAAGTGTATATAGAGCTGAAGACAGCAGATATACATGCAAGACTTGTATAGAAAGATTTGTTTCATCTCTGTGCATCATCACTGGGTATATGCAGGGTTTACATCCACTTTAAGATATGTGATCCGTTTAATTCAACTCAATGTATAAAAAAACCTAATAGGCAATGAAGCCTTGGAACTGGCCACAGAGTGCAACAGCCTTGTTTAGAAGTTAGAATCTGTTGAGTTGGCCTCAATGATGAATTTCCTACATGTCACTTTGACAAGTTTTGTTGACACCCAACGGGTAAAAAGGTGACGGGAGGGAGCTCCAGCACACAACCTGTGATCGACAGAATCAGTTCTGTTGCTGTGCAAGGCCAGCGGGGTCCCTTCCCTCCAATCAGCTCACTGAGCTCTGCAGAGTAATTTCTCCCCACCCCCTGCTTTCTAGAAGTACAAAAATACTAAATGTATACAGCTTGTTTGAACAGATGCAGAGACGAGCTGGCAGTAATAGAATACACACACACACGCTTTGTTTCATCTGTATAAACCGAGGCTTGTCGTTACACTGGCTATAGGTGAAGGTTTACAACCACTTTAAAAAGGAGAGGCAACCTCTAAAATAAGCTTTCTAGTGGGAAACTCAAATCTTTGCTTTTAAGTAGGGCTGTGGAAATTAACTATTAATTCCTCGATTAATTGCTTTGATCGATCAAAATTATTTTGATCGATCAAGATTCTTTGGGCTTGCCGTGTCCATCTGAATGGCTCCTTTGCTGTGCCTTCATATCTGCATGCCGGCAGGACCTTACTATCTGCCACACGCAAGGGCTGTTACATTTCCCTTTATCAACCTGGGATTCTACAGCCATCCACTGGGAGTTGCGATAGTTCCCTTCACAGGACATCTACATGCCGACGGACTGATGTTGGCCCCTTCGCAGTGGTATCGTTGTACACATTTTTATACCAGTATCATACTTAGATACATGTTTTTATGACTGCTTTTGCTACCATAGATTTTATCTCCAGTGCAATATTTATTTTGTTACCTACTTGACTATAAAAGTTTTAATGCTATTCCCATCGAGCGCTGCCTTTGTGTGTTTTTTGTATCCTGCTATCGATTTTTCTAGTGGTTGGTAGCTGCACTGGGAATCCACCTGCAAGGAGATCAGCTAAAAGTAGTTGGATATCTATGTGCGATATAATTAATCGAAATTAGTCGATTAATCGATTAAAAAAAAAATCGATTAATCGAACACGAAAATTTTAATCAGTAACAGCCCTACTTTTAAGAATTCTGGGAGCCACTAGTATCCAACACTTTCAAGTGAATCCTGTAGCGTGTCCTCTGCTAGAACCTCTTCCTCCCACCAGCAGGACACCTTAGTAATGTAGGGGGGGTCACTAGAAAGGAACCACAGCATCCAGTGGGGACACTTTCCAATACACCTAGAAGTGTCAGATAGCTGGGGCACTGGCACCTGGAGCTATTCATGAAAGCAAACATTTGAGTCATTACACACTGGACAGGCAAATATAAGCACATCATTTTTACAGTCCACTTTTTTTTTTAAAGAAACATGGTCACCTAGTAGTAATCTTAGTGCTAAATGATCTGAGCAGATACCCAACCATCCTTCCAAAATATGAATAAATAACCCCGGCTTCCACACACTCATTTATATGGAGGGCAGCGCATCCAAAATGTGCCCTCTTTCCATATTTGCCTATATACTAAAATATCCAGCATTTTCTTTTGCTCCAATGTAATGGATACATCCTGTCTACATTTGACTTGTGCTACTGGATTTTCCTGGCCAATATTTAGGGTTTTCAAAAGGCTTAACTTTTTTTGCATATAACTTTATGTAAAGCTTGGCGACTTAAACCACTTGCTTAAGATAACATTTATAATAATTGTGCAAAGAACACATTCTACCAAGTATTTCTATGCTACTGTTGACCTGCATGTTCTTAGTTTGTGATGTGATAAGTTTCCACATCTGCAGCATGGAGTTTCAATCTTTTGCAATTACTTTTCTTTGGTAAAAGGTCATTAGATTTTTATTTTGTTTGTGCAAAAATTACCTCTGTTGCCTTGTTTTTAAGACAATTACGTAAGGAAAAAGGAGATCTGCTATCCTGTTTGAGTTTGTTACTGGTAGGTCATCTACTTCCACTGCAATAGTGAGCATGCGCTGTAACAGGAATGCCACCCTGGAGAAGAAAAAAAAATATGTATTTTTGTAAATTTTTGACAAGGATACATCGTGCACAGCAGGTACACCCAACCCCTCCCCCCCCCCCCCCCCCCCAACTTTGACAAGTCAGTTTATTGTAGGTGGAGGAATTGCTCAGTTTTACCCTACTGGCCAATGGTACAGCCACAACATTGGTTCTACACCTACCATCTGATCAGGTGAGTATTACACTCTTCAAAGCCCTGACCCAATGAAACACAGCTTCCAGTCCTGCTGAAACCCAAGTTTTGCTCCCAACCCCGCACTTTTTTTCTACTGAAAACTGACATTTCCCACCCTCCTGATCACAGATGTTAGGCATTTCTTCCTCCCATTGAACATAGATGTTGTACTTTTTTCCTCCCTCTGAAATGCAGAAGAGGTCTGTCTAAAAATGCTCAATTGGGGTGCAGTAGTTAAGGATTCTGTGTGTGGTTTATACGGTGAGCAGTAATAAGCTCAGGTGCATTGGAATACAAGTCCAAACCCATCTGAGCTATCCTGCTGGGAAGCAGTCAAAGCCAATAGGCAGCAAAAGCATTCCCCACTCTGCAGCCACACTTATGCATGCCTCTTGTGTGATGGATAATTAATCGGCAAATCATCCTATCCATCTCACAAAAAAAACAAAACAAAAAACCACCAAGAACCCCCTCTTCCTTATAAGAGATAAAAAATGAACACATCCTACCTTTGCTCACACTCTGAGGGTGCATCCAATTCCCTATTGACCGCTATATCACAGGCATTTTCCACAGCATGTATAAGCCAGGCAATTACATTCCTAGAATACATAAAATCACTTAAGCAGAGGCTGGCCAGAGAAGATTATGGGGGATGTTCTAACAGATAAACAAGGGTGTTCTATACAGATAGCAGAAAGGTTGTCATGCTGATGAATAGCCCACGCTATAAAAAGGAGGTATGGATGGTCCGATTAGGTCCGCCTGAAAAGTGACAGGCAGACCGAAAATCAGTCAGTATGAAAGGGGCCAAAAAGAGTCATTAATCCCAGAGTTCTAATTTCATATAGACCATCTTCATTAAAATGCAATATTCTGTTGCATTTCACACCAAAATAAGGAGCCCCGACATTAAAATCACTCCCTTCCACACCAAGCTCTGGAGGTGGAGCAAGGAATAATCCTGTTATGCACTTGCCACTCCAGGGACTGTACAGACTTGGCAGGAGCCACTGCCACGAAAAACACACCCTCAAACTTGTGGAATGGTTCACATGCAACTAGGGAAAAGACAAAAAGGCAGGGGGAACATGTCAATTTAAGTGCCGGAGCAGCCCTTAAGGCCTTTTTCACATGGGGCTGATCAAAGATGTCGCGGAGTACAGCGGGCGGATAACACACATATGTCCAATCAGTTTCTTCAGCGTAGAAATGGACAGGGCCTGCTCTGCTCTAGGGGCATCCAGGAGTAAAACAGACTTTGCTGTCCGTATACAACGTTAACTCCGATCTTGCCTGAAATAAGAGGATGTATTCCTCTTTGGTTTTTAGCAGACCCGACTAGACCCAGAGGTAGGCAGGTGTAAACAGGCACAAGTCAGTTTAGACCAACCTGTCCATAGGAATGCATTCAGAGCCGAGCAGTGACTGCTCTGCCTCTCCAGCACTCACTGAATCACCAAGCTGTGGAGGGGGTGGGAGCAGCTGGCTCATTAGGCATCTGGGTGGAACCAGACAATTGTGAGTTTTTTTAGCCCTCGTTCCCACTGAAGGCAGGTTTGAAACTGTGCAAGTTAAGCTGAACTCGCGCAATTTCAAACCCGCATTTCATTGTTATTTTACGTTCGGGGGCGATTTGAAAGAAATCTGTGTGGGTTCATGCACAGATATCTATTGAAAATCGGCACCGAAGTCGCCACACTACTTTTGAAAAAAATCGGTGAGGCACTGCAAAGTCAGGCGGTGCCGTTGCCAGCAATAGGCTGCGATTTGACATGTCAAATTGCCCCGATGTGAACGGGGGCTTAAAATCGAGCTGTAGTCAAGGACAGAATATGCCAGAACCTTACAGAAGGTCTGGGGGTTAAGTGAACATTGATTTTATTTTGGGCTTCAGGACTAGCTAAAGGATTGTTTAACCCTTTTGCTGCCAGCTCCGTACAGTGTATGGACTTACAGCACTGCTTCACACTGGCCAGGTCACTGCGCCGTATGGGTGCGACATACCTCCTGCTAGAAGCTCATAATCACTCCTGTGACCATGAACTTATAGCACAAGTGTTCAACAGACTCTAACAAGCCGATGATCGGAGCTATTCACCTAAAATGCAACCCCAGATGTCCTAGGAGACGAAACGCGACGGCGGACTCCATTGTTGCTACATTCTTTGCAAAGCGCTTTTATATCAACTTAAATGTAAGGGTTTCCACCACATTCAATTTTGATTTATATACAGAGTTATGTTATGTGGCTGTTTCTTTTCTCTATTACATGATACTTACCTGTTCATATTGATTGGGATTTTCCCAGACCACTACTGCATATGGGAGGTTATCTGCTAAGAGGTCATCTTTCTTCTGCGGTTTCTCTCTCCATGTTGATGTTTGGCCATTTCCAGCAGAGCAATTTGCAGCATACAGATTGTCCAGGTTCCATCGTGGTTCCACCACACCAAGCCCGTTTGACCTACTGAACATATGTTCCTCTGGGTTCAAACTATCTGGTAAGCTCCTTACCTATTGGTGGTGGTTCTTTTCATCTTCTCACCGTCACCTTTCCCTTCAAAGTCTTCACCCACTTGAATTTCACCATTGCCCTCATTTTTTAAATACTTTAGGACACTCAGTTGCACAAGTTTTCACTTGTATTTTGCATATAGACATTTTGTGTATATATATATATATATATATATATATATATATATATATATATATATATATTTATATATATATATATATATATATATATATATATGGACTTCTTACTGCTTTTACTTAATATTTGAGTGTCTTTTTATATTGTACCGTTTTTATATGCTCATTTGAGTGCGTCATGCATTCTTGTTCATTTTTTTGATTAGCGCTACACTTTGTTTCCACCTAAAATGCATCCCCCGGCAGCTCCAGAGGCTGACAGGAATTAACCCCATTTTTTCAGACAAATGTGCTGCAACCATGTGTATTGCATGCGGTTGCATGGCATATGCGGCACTTTGCCATTGACTTGAATGTGTAGCGTTTAGCCTCACTACGATTCGGACCAACAGCATTGTGGGCGTAGCATGTCAACACCCCCGTCCAATGCCTATTGCACCTTAAGAGGGGCAGGTGGCAAGTGTTAAGCGCAGCGCGACCACTTTTGCCTTACACACCCCCCCCCCTCCCCCAAAGGCAAGTGTAATAGGCCCATGTCATACGGGGCATAATACAGCAAAGCAGCATTTAGCTGGATATCCAGCGATGTCAATTGAGACACAGCAGCTGCATTAGGTATTCCGTGCATTCCTGTGCAGGCAGTCCCATTCATGTCTATTGGGACACAGCAGCTGCATTGACACAGCCACTGCTCCCAACCTGTCCCTGAAATCACACTGTTTGGGGCCATGCACCTACACATCAGATCTGAACTGGCAGCTGCTGCGTCCCAGTTGACATGAATTAGGACTGCACAGACCACCACTGCATTCCTGTGTGGGTAAAACACAGCCCTCCATGGGCATACGCTTTAGTACACCCCATGTGAATATGGCATTAGTAGGATTCTAGCAGGCATTTTGAAAGTTATGTTGTGTTTAGGTGTGAAAAGAATTTTAGGAGTTTTTTTTCTCTAAAAATAGCAATATTATAAAAAATTACTACTGTAGGGCAAAAAAATAAATAAAAATAAATAAAAAAAAGTTTGGAATGTCTTGCTGGCCAATAATTCAGTCACTCCTGGCGATTCTTTTGGTCTTCAGTAAAGAGCTCATTGTTGGAAACTCACTTGATATTGGCCTTGTCACAAGACAGCATTGCTTTACATAAGCTTTTCTGAAAGCTTCTTCGATGCAGGTGGATTTGATAGTCATCATCCAGTGTCTGTACTACATAGTGGAGGAAAAGGTAGTAAGTATGGGTTTCCTTTAAAAAGAAGAGAAAAATTTTTTTTTTTTAAAAAATCAGGCCAAAAACATATTTCTTACTAATTCCTTCACTAACCACATGTCACACACAAATGCATGATCCACAATAAGAGGACAGAAGCAGCTGGAAGCCCCAGTAAAATGCATGAACCAAAGGCGACCAACAAGAGCATCCTGCGGTCCTGAAAATTGAGTTACCCGGTAACTAGCTTGGTTTTTCCAAATCATCCTCAAGAATAAATGATAATGCAGAGATTCGTGCTTGAATCATGGCAGAGCAACAAATCGCACATGGCCAAACCAAACTTCCACAATATGCATTCCTAAACTAGATTGCTTTCCGTTTCCCTCTGGCAATGAGATACAACATACAGAAAGGTGTTCATCCCTTTATACCAAGGCAAACCTGGAATGGCTGTGCAGGAAAAAAACGTGCGTATCCTGTACTTGGGTTACAATGCAGGGGTAAACAGCGCATGTATTTTGAAAAAGGGATAGATGGATATCTCCACATCCCTGAACAAATGGCTGCATTTACACCTGAGCATTCCAGTAACGCAAGCATACACACCACGTTTCTTCCCACGCAGACATTGACATTTTTTCTTCCAATGGCAACCCAGACCCATAGCAGTCCTGCCACCCAAAATACACAGGACGCATAACAGGTTTGGCTCTGTGCTGAAAAAATAAATAAAAAATAAATAAATAAAAAAAAAGGTACATGAAGTACTTTGGCATGCGGGGAAGCCCATTCAAGAGAATGGGCTGCCCTATGCAGTTGAATAAATGCACCCAAATCTGTGTCCAGCCGCTGTGATATACATGTGATCCTTCGCAGCACAGCCACCCTGTAGCAGTAAATGTGCTATGGGGCAGTCAGCAAGTGGTTAAAGCCGATCTCCAGCTTTAGTTTCAATTTAAAATTGGTTTGGGCCAAGCTGTCCCCAGCCAACATGTGTAGCTGCTGGATGTGCTATATACAAAAAGCGTATTTAGCTGAGTCTACAGCACTGTATTCCAAGTGCGAGATGAAGCTTTTATCTCACATGGACCAGTCTGAAAAGGGCTCAGCCATTCATAGAAAGCTTTGTATTCAATGAACACAAAGCTTCATCTGATTGGCAGAGTCAGAGATGGGCCGATTCAATCAGCTTCGTAGAATTACGAATGGCTGAGTGCCAGGACAAAGGTCTCATCTCACACCTGAAAAGGTGCTGTATACTGTGTCACCTAAGCTACATGCAGTTCATCCAGCGGCCACACGCTGGAGATCAGCTTTAAAGCCAGAGACTGCAATGCAGGGTGGCATAGGGAGCCTTGGACTAGTAAATCTGGTCTGTTTGCCAAGGGACCAAAGCTTGTTCACTAGAAATCTGTACCACTTTGGTTTGATGAGTAATCACTGGAACATTTATCCTGTCTTGCACAGCAGTCAAGGGAGGATAGTCAAAGAGAAGGCATAAACCAAACGGAATTGAACTCAAGGAACCACCTGAGCACCTTCTGTGAAAGTTAGCGCATCCCTGCACTTTACCACACTTTGTTCAGCTTGTTGAACCTGGGAGGCCAGATGTCCATGTCAGATTTTCCCCACCGTTGAGATTTTTAAAGATTTCAGGGTTCATAGACATACAAGAGAATTGAATGCAAGTTTCCACCCAGGAAAGTATCAGAATTGTATTATTCTGACTGCATCCTGGTTAGGTTGACCCTGAAGGAGGGAGATTCCACACTGTAGAACTAATTTGATAGCGCTCAGTTACAGAAGGTTGCCTCCTGTGGAGACCTGGCTCCTTGGGACAGTTAAGGAGTTGTAAACTCCCAACGTCATCCCCCAAAATGTGCAAGGTTGGAATCCATTGATACCACCTTAAAAGGGCATGTCAAGAAAAGACTGGAGAGGGGGGCGACCCATGGATTAAAGAAAAAAATAAAATGAAAAAAGTGGATTTGTAGTTTTGAGTACTTCCAAGCCCAAAGGGTTCAATATGGACTTCAATTTCAATGTTTATAGTTGCGTCCACTTGAATATTTTAGCTCCCAACTCCCTCTTCCCCAGTGCTCCCCTCCTCCCCCACAAAGTAGAAAAATAAAATTACAGGGAGGAGGCTGGGCGGCACCAGTGTGTACCAAGTATTCGGTTGTGCTAAGCATATGGCAGCAGAATGGGGGGGGGGGGGGGGCAGGAGCTAGGTTGAAACTTCACATGTGTACCAAACTACACAGTTAACAGCTGGATTTCAACGAGAAAAGCTGGGGTCTAATGCAACCATGCCCACTGCTTTGCCAGAATTGTTGAGGTCAATAGACGTAGGATTTTTAATATTTTTCATAAACAAAATCCTGAAGAAGAGTGCAGGGTCATGACTACTTGATATGGCTTCAGAATTTTCTTTCAGAAAAAATATTAAGACTATGGAATCCACTATATACCCCAAAAATGTTGATCTTTGTAAAGGTTGTCGATTAGCCAAACCAATTCTTTTAGAGGACTTGCAGTATCACATGAGTACACCCCCTCATATTTTTGTAAATATATTACATGTTTTCATGTGACAACACTGAAGTAGTGAGCGTACAGCTTGTATAACAGTGTAAATTTGCTGTCTCCCTCAAAATAACTCCCAGCCATCAATTGCTAAACGGCTGGCAAAAGAAAAGTACACCCCCAAGTGAAAATGTCCAAATTGGGGCCAAATTGTCAATATTTTGTGTGGCCACCATTTTCTAGCACGGCCTTAACCCTCTTGGGCGTGGAGTACACCAGAGCTTCACAGGTTGCCACTCAAGTCCTCTTCCACTCCTCCGTGACAACATCACGGAGCTGGTGGATATTAGAGACCTTGCACTCTTCAAACTTCCGTTTGAGGATGCCCCACAGATGCTCAAAAGGGATTAGGTCCGAAGACATGCTTAGCCAGTCCACCACCTTCACCCGCAAGGCAGTGGTCATCTTGGATGTGCGTTTGGGGTCGTTATGTTGGAATACTACCCTGTGGCACAATCTCTGAAGGGAGGGGGATCATGCGCTGCTCCAGTATGTCGCAGTACAGGTTGGCGTTCATGGTTCCTCAATAAACTGTAGCTCCCAGGGCCGGCAGCACTTACACAGCGCCCCAGACCATGACACTCCCATCACCATGCTTGAATGTAAGCAAGACACTTGTTTTTGTACTCTTCACCTGGTTGCCGTCACACATGCTTGACACCATCTGAACAAAATAAGTTCATCTTGGTCTCAGACCACAGGACATGGTTCCAGTAATCCATGTCCGTAGTCTGCTTGTCTTCAGCAAACTGTTTGCAGGCTTTGTGCATTATTTTTAGAAGGCTTCCTTCTGGGATGAGAGCCATGCAGACCAATTTGATGCAGTGTCTGGCATATGGTCTGAGCACTGACAGGCTGACCCTCCCCTTTCCACCTCTGCCGCAATGCTGGCAGCACTCATACTTCTATTTCCCAAAGACAACCTCTGGATATGACGCAGAGCACATGCACTCAGCTTCTTTGGTGGACCATGGTGAGGCCTGTTCCGAGTGGAACCTGTCCTGTTAAACCGCTGTATTGTCTTGGCCACCATGCTGCAGCTCAGTTTCAGGGTCTTGGAAATCTTATAGCCTAGGCCAGGGGTCTTCATACTATGGCCCTCCAGGTGTTCAGGAACTACAATTACCATCATGCCTAGTCATGTCTGAATGTCAGTTTTACAATGCCTCATGGGATTTGTAGCTCCGCAACAGCTGGAGGGCCGTAGTTTGAGGATCCCTGGCCTATGCCATCTTTATGTAGAGCAACAAATTTTTTTCAGATCCTCAGAGTTCTTTGCCATGAGGTGCTATGTTGAACTTCCAGGGACCAGTATGAGGGAGCAAAAACACCAAATTTAACACTTGCTACCGATTCACACCTGAGACCTTGTAACACTAACGAGTCACATGACACTGGGAGGGAAAATGGCTAATTGAGCCCAATTTAGAAATTTTCACTTAGGTGTGTACTCCCTTTTGTGCGATACTGTATGTCGATTTGCAAATTGAGCAGTGATGCTGTAGAACACCCTACAAAAAACAAACAGAAGTGGTCTGTCCAAATACTGAATTGCGTTAATTCCCTTGCATCTCAGAATCAACAGTGCTTCCACCAACATTATTATGTATGGGCAGAACAGACTAAAAAAAGGGGGAAGTGGTAAACAAAGCAACTATCCCCTTTGGCCCTTGACAAGAGCTAGTGTGGCTGTTGTCCCTCATGTTCCTTTGACAGAAGTTGATCATGCTGTAAAACTTGTTAATCAGTGGCTGCAGCTGCTGATCAGTGTATTCTAACTGGTCCCGCTGTCAGAATGCAATGTCTCAGCAGGGGATAGTGTTCCTCTATCCACCTTGTTCAGGACGATGGAAGAACATTTCCCATTTAGCCTGCTGGACACCGCTTTAGAAAACAGAAGAAATTCAAGAACTTTGAGGTCTTTGACCGAATTTAGGATCTGCAATGATCAAGACAGGCCCTGGACACAAGCCCTGGCAGCAATCGGTGTCCAGAAAAGCGAAGAAAACGATTTTAGAAACTTGAAGGATAGGTCTAACTTTCAGCAATTTTGTCACAATTTTGCAACTTCCTCTGTAAAAGGGGAACCTTCACTTCATTCTACACAGGAACAGATAAACAAAAACTATTGCTAATGAATGGGCCTAACGTTTAAACAAAAAAAGTGTTTTTTGGGTCTGTAAGCCTTTGTACATTGAAGAGGAACAGGCCTGGCTTTCTTTAAAGCCTAGCATGCCATGGAGGCTTTTCAAAGCTCATGCATGTCTTCAGTTTGGAACTTGCCATTTACTTTGACAGCCCAGTATTGCTATTGAGAACTCCTCAGGGGCTTTGGCCTGCAATATCATTGCTCTGTGTCCCTCCAACAGGTGTCCCTCCCAAGGGGTTTGGATTTTGAAAACCTGGGGCCCTTCCACATAGATTTATGCAGGATGCCATCTGCCCAAAGGAGAGAAGAACTTCCAGTGCATTGAATATGTTGGATATAAAAGTGATGAGAAATTTAAAAGAGCCATCCCCTTTCAGGAGTCACATGCCTGCCATCCAGAAAAGGGGACACCACCTGTCTGGGAGCAGAAAAACCTACAGAGGAGGTTCATCAACAGAAGAGGAATTCATATAGGGAACACATCCTAGTGACCAAGTTACGTCCCTCATGCCAATTTGTTTGATTTTGTCTGCACTTACGCTTTGTCTGATACTGAATATGCAGCTTGTGTGAAATCTAAATGTGTACAGATGTTTTAAAGTTAATCTGAAGCATATAGACCAACCCCCAGGCCAGTGCCAGTCTGCAGCCTGTTGATGACCACACAGCAGGTGGCGAGTGGTGACTGCAGTCCGCACAGGGCTATCACAGACCACAGTCACAGTTCACCATGCCCGTGTCCTCTTCTGGCTCCTCCACCCACCCCACAATGTCCTCCTAGTAACAGGGCAAGGGGCAATAGCAACTGCAGATCAGAAAGGAGAGCTCCTCCTACCCCCTGCCCTGCTGAGAGATTAAATCGTTGGGGAGAATGAGCTGGTAGAGGACAGACTGAGCAAAGCCTCTGCCCTGCCAAACGTAGGAGTTCTAAGCAGGAGGAGGAAGAGATTGGAATGGGGAGAGGGAAGGAGGAGCAGATTGCTGGGGCACTGATTGAGGAGGCTGTGATTGCTAGGGGCACTTTAATATAAAGACTGCACTGTAATGTAAAAGGGGAACTGAACACACTGCTATAAAAGGGGGGGGGGGGGTTGGGGCTGAGGACACTTAATATCCCAACACACACACACATCCCTGGGAAAATTGGCTGCCATGAAAACGGTTCCTAGTGCCAAAAAGGTTGGGGACCGCTGATAGACGTACCTTTCTTTCCATCACCCCAGAGAGTAGACTCCAGTTCCAGGCCACTGTATTCACAGAAGCTGGATGCAGCCTGAAATAAAATATTTTAGTTAGTGCAGTTGTAAAACATTACTAGATAGTGTACAACACAAGCTATAATGCCTAGTGTGGGAACATCTCAGTAAGGGCGGGAAACTACTGTATATACAGTGGGTATAGAAAAGAATCACCCCCTTTAAAATAAATCACATTTTGTTGCTTTGCAGCCTGAAAAACGGACAGTTGGTTTTATCCAGCTGGATTTACTAGTGCTACTTCTAAAAACATCCAAGTGAAAGCTAGAATACCAACATGTCAGAATGAAAAAAAAAAAAAAATGAAAAAACCACACGGAAAAAACCCTTACCTTATGCGAGTAGTTTGTTGAACCACCTTTTGCTTTAAAATTACAGCCTGTTACAGCCAGTCAGTTGGGATATATATCTCTACCAACTTTGTACATCTAGACTTTGCAATATTTGCCCACTATTTGCAGAACTGCTTAAGTTCAGTAAAATTTGATGGCGACAGTTCGTGGACTGCAGTCTTCATTCCACAGATTCTCAGTGGGGTTCAAGTCTGGGCTCTGACCAGGCCATGCAAGGACATTCACTTTTCTCCAACTACTGTGATCATTTTTTGCTGTGTGCTATGGTTCATTGTCATGTTGGAAGGTAAACCTTCCCAATGACAACTTTCTGGCAGATTTTTCTCAAGAATTTGATCGCATTGTGCCCCATCTGTTTTTCGCTTCTATCCTGACAAGTGCTCCTGTCCCTGCTGCAGAGAAACACCCCCATAACAGGATATTACCACCTCTATGCTTTACTGTAGGAATGGTGTTATTTGGATGGTGAACTGAATTGGATTTCTGTGAGACACATCGTTTGGTGCTGAAGCCAAATAATTCAATTTTATTCCCATCGGACCAGAACACCTTTCTTTTCCCATGTGGCCTTAGAATATTTGGGCTGCATCGTGACTGCATGTGGCTTTTTTCTTGCAACCCTCCCATACAAGCCACATTTGTGGAGAATGCGATATTGTTGTCACAGGCACACAATGACCACTGTCATAAATTCCTGCAACTGCTTTAGAGTTGTTGTAGGCCTCTTGGTAGCCGCTGACAAGTTACCTCACGGCTTTTTTTTTTTAACAGAAAATCAGCATTACAATCATCATGCAAGTCCAGTATGGCTTCTGTCTACCATTTCTCCAGAGGCTTCCAAGTATATTCCCCTCCAATACCCTCCCTCAGAAAACATTAGGCTATACCATCGCTTTCCCGTAAGGTGGTTTGGTACCCAGTAAGATTGTTGGTTGCATGCAATCAGAATAACTGTGGGGTTGGGGGGGGGGGTCTGACACTTGGTCCCCCCCGGTACCTCATCCACACGGGTCAACCCACGCCGACCAAACCTTATCAAATTTAGCAGGGCATTGCCTGCTCTCGTAGGAGAGTTTGTACAGGGGTAGCACCAAGTCCACTGCCTTTTTCCAGGTTATGAGGGTAGGGGGTTCGGCCGACATCCAGTGCAACATTATTTCTCTCCTAGCATAGAACAGCGAGAATGTGATGCAAAGCTTGGTGTATCTGTCCCCCTCCACCTCGCCTAAGTAACTCAATAGAAGCACCATGGAGTTCACTGGGACCCTGGTCCACCCCATGTCACCAAGCACTTCCGCCACCCCTTCCCAGTATGCTCTGAGTCTGGGGCTGGCCCAGACCATATGCCAGAATATTCCCTCCGCGGTCCCGCACCTGGGACAGTTTGGGTCTGCCTGTGGATATATTTCTCTTATCATCCATGGACCAACACGGCGGCTGTTATCACTGAATGTATGGGTATATGTCCCTGCTTGCAGGAGAAGACCTAGGCAGAATGTTAAATGTTAAAACATTCTAGAACAAAACCAGAGCTGAACAGCCCCGCCCAGGGGAGCGGTCCCTCTGGACATTACACTCCCACCTGCAGCTAGCAGACCTCAGTTTTTTTTGCCTAGCAGAAGAAGAAGACGTGGCTCTCTGGAGCCAGTCTCCTGGAAGATTTTACTTTTAAAAATTGTATTCCTTTGGGAATTATTTTATTTTTGAGACCTTCAATCAACGGTCGGCTGGGCAACAGGTTGGGTACACTGGTATCCTCGTAGTCTTCCCTGTCCGACCATCGAGCGTGCTGATTCTCGCCTTGTGTGCGTGAGACTCAGTTCACGACATACCCCATGGCTCCAGGGGTGGCCGGGTTGCTTTCATGCTCCTGCGGTCCTCTCAAGATCGAACAGTACCTACTGTATCTTTCGCGGTGGACCGGGCCGACAGCTACGCAGTACGACTCTGATAGGTCTGTCTGAAACAAGCCAGTGAGTACCTCTATTGGCACCGGGGGTGTTCTCCAAGGTGCTTGCGGGACGGGTAAGTAGTCTCTCCTGCTGCAAGGCGAGTACATGCTGGCTGTGTTTGTGTGTGGGGGGTTCTCCCTGTCTACCCCCTGTTATGCTGCTCTCTGCACCCTGTTGTGCTGTGTGGGGATGCTTGGGGGGGTCACTCTGCCCTGGGGGGGCCGCTCCATGACCGTTATTTTGCTTGGGAAGCGTTCTGGGGGACTCGCTGTTTTTCTGTGCGCCATTGGCGCGGTGTTTTAATTTTTAAAAAGTGCGCCATTGGCGGCCATTTTGCTGGGGCTCAATGCACAGTTATACTGGTGCCCGGCGGCCATTTTCTTGTAGCCGCGGCGCTTCAGTTTCTAGCGCTGCTGAACGGCGCGAATTACAAACATCCTCACAGATTCTTCACCTCAGGCTGCACCCGCACTACAGCGCGACTCATACAGCGCTACAGCACGACTCATACAGCGGTACCGAGCAGTCCCTAGGGGTGGTGAGTACTCCAGGTATCCCCTCCTCAGCCCCAGCGCGGCCTGTGGGTGGGCTGTATTATTCACTGTAATGGTGAATAAGGTCTCAGAGGGTGGCAATATTGGAGTCTGGTTCACCTGTTTCTTCACATTGTTAGAGACAACTGGCAGTGCTCCTGCGGTCCTTAGGGACCAGTTGTCGGCAGTCCTGGAATCATTAATCTGACCAGGAGGAAGCAGTGTGAGCGCAAGGGAGCAAAAAAAAGGGTGTGTGCGCCGATTCAGATATGGGCCTAGCCACTACCGCTCAAGACCCTAACTCTGAATATATTTGATGGTTTTGAACAGGACATTCCTTGCAAGGAAGACTCCAGTTCTGTGTCAGTAAATGACAGGGCGCTTGTTTTGTGAACTCATTGATGCAGTGAGGGACACTCGCAAGCTAAATGCTGCGGATGCAGAACCTCAGGTGGACAGTCTCCTCTGGTTCCTTAGGGCCGGGCCTTCCAAAAAAGGGTTTTTTCCATGTGTCGCTTTCATTAAACCAGCTCATTGATAAGGTCTGGGGAAAAAGCGCAGAAGACCTTTATGGTCCCGCGGCGTTTGTCTATCAGATACCCCTTGAAGATGCCCTACTTAAAACGTGGGCTTCTTCCCCCCCTGTGGTCGACCCTAAAGTTGCCCGTTTGAACAAGGCCACCATTCTCCCGGTGGAGGGGAGTCATGCATTTAAGGACCCCACTCACAGGAGGTCAGAAGTGGCGAGTAGAGCCATGTTTGCCTTGTTGGGGTCCGCCCTACGGCTTGTGGTAGCGGTGACCCTTGTGTCTCCAACACTTACGGGTTGGGCAAAAAAAAATTTGCACCAAAACTGAACAGGAGCATAATCTTCCTCCAGAGACTATTGCTCTGGCACACAAATGGTGCAGGGCATGGTTTTTGTGGCGACGCCACGTTTGACGCGGCCCCTTATAACTCAGGGCCTCTGTCTTGGCGGTGGTATTGCGTGGTCTGATCTGGTTGAAATGCTGGTCTGCTGACCTAGCTTCTAAAAAGCCTCTGAAGGCTTTACCATTTAAAGGTGGTAGGCTTTTCAGTGCTGCGCTGGATGACCTCAAGGATGTCACAGGAGGTAAAAGCACTGTTCTTCCTCAGGCTAGCAAGGGTAAGGAGGCCGCCGTGAGCAGGGTCCTTCCTTTCCAGCAAAAAGTTGTTGTTTTTTTGTCAGTCAACGGGGAGGCCCTCCCAGACTGACAGCGGTACGGCTGGTGGACACCAGCGCCCCTGGGTACGTATGCCGAACAAGCCGGCTCCCTAGCCCGCCTCCGCGTGAAGTCTTGCCCCCACCCGACTCTGGGGTAGGGGGGACGACTTTGCAGGTCCACGGATCAATGGACCTCCCGGATCTCCTACCGGTGGGTGTGCGAGGTGATCACCTCAGATTACAGGATAGGTTCTGTTCCTAATACCAGACAGATTCTTCCCTCGAATCTTCCTCTCCTTCCTGCCCGTCGGCCCTATTCAGGTTTGAAGTCCGGAGTGATTGTGCCGGTTCCGTCACAGGAGAGGTTTCAGGGTTTCTACTCTAATTTGTCGTCCCAAAAAGGGGACGGGGTTCTGCCTATCTTGGACCTCCAGGTCCTGAATGCCTTCGTGAAGGTGCAAAAGTTCCGAATGTAATCCATTCGCACGGTGGTCAGTACACTCCGTCAAGGGGATTTTCTGGCGACCTTGGACATAAAGGACGCCTACTTGCATGTTCCGATCTGCGCTTGCGATTGGTGAAGTCCACTATCAATTTGTGGCTCTTCCTTTCGGCCTAGCCTAAGCACCAAGGGTGTTTCACCAAGGTGCTTGTGCTGGTTCTAGCTTGCTGAGACAGCAAGGCATTGCTGTCGTGGGCTATCTGGACGATCTTCTCAGAGCAGGAAATGGCTCAGAATTAGGAGACAGTGTGACTATCGTCAGTTCAGACCCTCAGGGACTTCGGGTGGCTCCTAAACATTCAGGAGTCAGTCCGGGTCCCGACTCGGGATCTGGAGTATCTTGGTCTGATTATGGACTCCTTGGAGGCAAAGGTATTCCTACCTCCGGGGAAGCTACCGACACTTCAGTCTGCAGTGCGGATGCCGACGGTTGTCAATCCGTTTTTGCATGGGAGTCCTGGGACTCATGGTGACCTTTCGAGGCCATTCCGTATGCCCAATCACACACCAGGGCATTGCAGAAGGAGATCTTGTTCCCTTGGGACAACTCCATTGTCTTTGGATTTTCCGATCCAGGTGAGCCACCTGGTCAGGGCATCCCTGACATGGTGGTTTGGGTCCCCGGCTCTTCGGTCCAGGAAGTCATTGCTCCCCGTCCAATGGACGGTGTTCACTACGGACACCAGCCTGAAGGGCTGGGGTGTAGTCTGGGGAGTCCTGTTGGCCCAAGGGCTTGGACTCCGCACGAAGCCCGTTTGCCGATTAATGTTCTGGAAATACGGGCCATCAGACTGTGCCTCTCCTCGTGGTCTGAGAGATTGCAGGATCGCTCCATTAGGATCCAGTCGGACAAAGTCACGGTGGTGGCGTATGTCGACCATCAAGGGGGGACTCGGAGCTCAGCTGCGGCTTCCGAGGTCCCCCCGTACCCTGAAGTGGGCTAAAAGAAGCGTTTCGGCTCTGTCGGCCGTTTACATTCCGGGCATAGAACTGGCTGACTATTTGAGTCGCCAGACGTTGGACCAGGGAGAGTGGTCCTTGCACCCGGAGGTGTTTCAACTCCTTTGCCACACAAACGGTGGGGCACGCCGGAGGTGGACCCGATGGCCTCTCGACTCAATCGCAAGTTCGAGATTTGTGGCCAGATCCAGGGATCCTTGGGCGGATGCCTCAGAGGCGTCAGCGGCCCATGGGGTCATTATCACCTGATAAACGTTTATCCTCCGCTGCAGTTGCTCCCTCGCCTGCTGCGCAGGGTGGCGACCGAGGGAATTTCGGTGATCCTCATTGCTCCGGATTGACCTTGGCTTCACTGGTACGTCTCGTAGCGGCCGTTCCCTGATGGTTGACAATAAGGGAGGACTGTCTCAAAGTCATATATTTCATCCTGCCTTTACAGTCTCTGGCTTTAACGGCATGGCTGTTTAAAGCCAGGTGTTGAGAGACCAAGGTCTCTCGGACTCGGTCATTTCGTCCATATTAAGGACACGGAAGTCTTCCTTCAGAACTATCTCTGTACCTGGAAAGCTTACATCGCCACGGCGAAGAGCTGGACTGACATCCTCGGACATATTCCGTCCCTAGAATCCTGCATTTCCTACAGCATGGAGTGGCCCAAAGGCTCGCTTTGAGTATCATTAAGGGTCAGATTTCGGGCCTTGGTCGTCTTCTTTCGGCGACCACTAGCGGGTCATTCCTTGGTTGGCACCCTTGTGCAGGGGGTTCGCCATGGGCTCCCTCCTGTCAAGTCTCCTCTCCCCCCCGTGGGATCGGAATTGGTACTCTTGGTTCTCTAGGAACCTCCTTTTTGAGAATATCAGGGATATTCCCCTCTTCACTTTGTCTCAGGGGGTGGCCCTTTTAGTGGCAATCACTTCTGTTAGACGAGTATCTGAATTTGCGACCTTGTACTGCAAGCCACCATATTTAGTCATCCATAAGGATAAGGCGGTGTTGCATCTGCAACTTTCTCTTTTGTCAAGGGTGATCTTGACTTTTCACCTAAAGGAGGACATTGTCCTCCCGTCCTAGTGTCCGACCATCGCATCCCAGAGAGTGTGCGCGGCACACTTTGAATGTGGTATGAGCCTTGCGGGTGTGCCTGTCTGCTGCTTCTATTCGGAAGTCTGACTCCGACTGTCTCTGGTCAGAAACAGGGCCAAGCGGCTTCGTCCGCCACCATTTTCTAGGTGGATCAGACAAACCGTCTTTCAAGCCTATGCTCTCATGGGGCGGGCACGGCGCATTCCACCAGGGCAATTGGTGCTTCCTGGGTTTTCCGACATCAAGCATCAGTTGCACAAGTGTGCAAGGCAGCGACCTGGTCGTCTGTTCATACCTTTTCTAAGTTATGGGGTTGATGTGGCTGCATCTCCGGATGCTTCCTTTGGCCGCAAGGTGTTGCAGGCCGCTGTTTAAAGTGGCAACTCCTCCGTTGAGGAGCTCTGCCTTGTTTGGAGTGAAGTTTTTTGGTTTTTCCATTTATACTGCTCCCATCCCTCTTGACACTGCTTTGGGACGTCCCATACGTTCAGCGATAAGAGCTGCCGTGTCGGTCCATGGATAAGAGAAAATAGGATTTTTGTACTCACCGTAAAATCCATTTCTCCGACATCCATGGACCGACACGGCACCCACCCTTCCTTTTAAGTTTGTGCTGCTTTGTTACAAACTGAGGTCTGCTAGCTGCAGGTGGGAGGGTAATGTCCGGAGGGACCGCACCCCCCCAGGGCGGGGCTGTTCAGCTCTGGTTTGTTCTAGAATGTTTTAACATTCTGCCTAGGTCTTCTCCTGCAAGCAGGGACATATACCCATACGTTCAGTGATAAGAGCCGCCGTGTCGGTCCATGGAAGTCAGAGAAGTGGATTTTACGGTGAGTACAAAAATCCTATTTTTGGCCAGTCTGTTGGGTAAAATATGCCCTAGGTATGAATTTGAGTTGATGAACTGGGCTTTAGCAGCTATCATAGTTGGGAAGTAGGCAGGGATGCAGTCCTCCCATTCATCCTCCCTCAGAGCCGGGATGTCCTCCCTCCATTTGTCCATTGAACGGGCAGGTTTAGCGTCGTGGGCTACCGTCAGTTATAAGTGGAGAGGGGTTTCCCCATCATACTCAAAGTCAGCAGTCGTTCAATTGAGTCCGGTTCCAAAGTTAACTTGTCTGGGAACTAAGCCTTCATTGCGTGCCTTAATTGCCAGTAGTTAAATAAAAAAAAAATAAAAAAAAGGACCTGGGCAGAGAGTACTGCCGTTTCATGTCGCAGAAGGGCATGATCCTACCACTTTCTATTACATGTTTAAAGGGTGGTAATCCCCCCCCCCCGTTTGGCCCATTGCCCAGTATAAGCAAGAGGTGAAGCAAGGTGGGGTTACCCCACAACGGGGTAGGTGGAGATGAAGTGTGGCGGGAGGCTAGGGCCATTTATGCTAAGCCAAATCGCAATGGTTGTCTTCATGAGGGCGGTCAAGGGGTAGGGGGCTTCAAATCCCCTGTAAACCAGGTTGGTCAGGGCCGCATATGAGCCCAAGATAGCTGCCTCAAGTCTGACCGCTGGGTTCTGTCTGGGTCTTGAGAACCACCAGGGTACCGTAACCAGGACTGCCGCCCAGTAGTACAGTAAGAAGTATGGCAGAGCCAGGCCTCCTCCCGACAGGGGGAGATGTATAGTATCTTTTGCCACCCTGGGTGGCCTCCCAGCCCAAATGAATGAGGTTAGTACCCCCTCCAGGCACCTAAAGGAGGATCTAGGTATGTGGGAAGGGGTGTTGCGAGAAAATTTTTTTTTAGGAAGGAGCACCATTTTTAGAAGATTGACTACCCACCGGTGTGAGCGGGAGGCAACACCACGCTGTACACTTAAGGGGTTGGACATTCTTTTCTACGTATTCGTGTGTGGTGTTGCTGACTTTAATGCCCAGGTAGGTGAATTCCCCCACCCACTGAAGTGGGGTTCCGTATCTGCTCTGGGGAGCGAGAGGTGCAGTGGAAACAGGACTGACTTACCCCAGTTTATGCAGATGCCAGAGAATCGGCCAAAGTCTTCAAATAGTTCTAGTGCTTTTCATAACGATTGTGAGGCATCCGCAAGGTAGAGTAGGGTGTCAGCATATAGGGATACTTCATCTCCCCAACTATTATGCCCCTCACCCCAGTCTCGGCTCTCGAAGGAATGGCAAGAGGTTCCACCGCCAGGGCAAATAGTCACGGTGATAGAGGGCATCCCTGACGAGCACCCCTACCCAAGGAAAAGGTATCTGAGAGAGCACCATTTGCGTGGACCCTCGTCTTGGGTCCAGCGTAGAGCATCCTCAGCCATGACATAAATTTTGGGCCCAAATCTGAACTGCATAAGCACTCCCCACAAGAACTCCCATTCCACCGAATCAAAGGCCTTCTCGGCGTCAAGTGATGCCACCGCTGACTCCAGCTGCGCCCTGTCCCATGTGCGTGTAAAGCCTTATGTTGAGGTCTGTCCAACTCCCCGGCATAAATCCTGTTTGCTCTGGTGCATCCAGACCAGTTATAACCGTGTTAAGTCTTATGGCTAATACTTTAGCTAAGAGTTTTGCGTCCACATTAATCAGGGAGATAGGACAGTATGAGGAACAAACAAATCTTTGCCTGGCTTGGGGATCACCACCGCCGCCTCACTCGGAGTTCAGGAGTTCCGCCAGCCTCTGTGCTTCAGAGAAGATGGCATGTAGTTTGCCAGTCAATTCTTCAGCGTATTGTTTGTAAAATTCCACTGGTATACCGTCGGGGCCCAAGGACTTACCCGATTGGAGAGTATTAAGAGCTTTTAAAATCTCATCTGTGGTTATAGGGGCATCCAGCATCTGTCGGTACGTTTCTGTCAGGACTGGGACGTAGATTGGGTCTAGGTAGGAAGTTAGTTTGTCAGGGGTGTACGCAGCTCTCGAGCTGTATAGGTTGCTATAGGAGGCCAAGTAGTTATTTATTTCGTCCGGGGGTGTACAATAGGTCTCCGTCTGGGCCCTGTATGCAGGGCACACACAACCCCCTCCCAGCTTGCTCCCGCGCCAGCCAAGCCAGCAGCTTCCCAGACCTCTCCCCCTGCTCAAATATACGTTGCATTTGAGCCAGCAATCGTTTGAGAGGTAAGAATTCACAGAACCTCTCCAGTCAGACTGAAGTACGCTATAGTCTGTGGTCCTTGAATCTGACAAATTGTGCTTCCTGCTGGTCAGCTTCACTCTCCGCTTTATCCAAGTCAGCTCTGCTCTCCCTACGAACCTTTGCCATGATGGCCTGGTAGCTTCCCCTGGTATAGGCTTTAAAAGCGTCCCATACTGTCAGTGCGTCCGCCGACCCAGGGTTGACTCCCCAATAGTCCTGCAGTGCCCTTTGGAAATGTCCATCCACCGCCTCGTGAGACACCCAGAACCTGGACAGTCCACAGAAATTTTCTGGAGCCGAGGAGAGTTCCAGCATCAGGAGAAGCGGCGCGTGGTCAGATATACCCCTCGGAAGTATCTTGAAGTCTGCTACCTTAGACAGAGCTAGGCCACTCAGGTATGCTAGATCCATCCTCGAGAAGGATCTTTGAGATCCAGAGTGACAGGTGTATGCCCTGGGGTGTGGATTCCTCTAGCGCCACACATCCGCCAGTCCATTCCACAAGTCCTGAGTGAGAAAACACGCGCCCGTGGACATCCGATCTCCACGCGGCTCCTTAGTCTGTTGTGCCAGATACCATCCACTGTGCTGCTAGGCATTAATAAAGCCTGTGAATTGTTTTTGTATCCGACTTGTGCCTGTCCACAACTTAATCCCGGAGATCTTTTGACAATGTCTTGTCCCCCTTAGTGGATCGTTTGCTTCAGATGCACTACCATGGACTGAAATGTGTCAGAAAAGCGCTTTTCATGCTGAGCTAATCAAAATAACCACAGCTGATCACCGTTAAAAGTCAATGGCTTTGTGTGTTCCATTGGGAAGGTGATTAGCTACACTCGATTGCTTTTTTTTCCCCTCTAAACCCAGAGTTTGACTTAGCGCCAACTCCTATACTAAAAGTCTTCCCAGACAGCTGGACTGCCCACGAGCCCTAGGTCTCATGGGCTGTCCTGGAAAAGGACCGGGAAAAAAAAATAAAAAAAATTCAGGCTGCAAAGCAACAAAGGTAAATAAAAAAATGGATTCAAAAGACTAACCACAATACGGGGCACTTTCAACCCCTTTCCTACCAAGGCCATATTTTCAGCGCTGTCACACAGAGACAATTGTGTGGTCATGCATGCAACACTGTACCCAAATTAAAAATGTAATAATCACAAATTGTATCACTTATGTTTGACGTGATTGGCAATCTCCTGGGCAGCGAGTTAGTGGGTGGGGGCAGTGGAGGACAAAATTAAAGGTAGAGAAGAGTTGACAGGACAAGTTTTTAATCAGTGAGAAAATAGATCTGCTTGGCAGTAAGGCAGGGCTTGACAAATTTGCTTGGAATCTAGGAGCCCGCTAAAAAAGTTAGGAGCCAGGAACGCGCCCTGTCCCGCCGAGCTCGCGCGCAGAAGCGAACGCATACGTGAGTAGCGCCCGCATATGAAAGCGGTGTTCAAACCACACATGTGAGGTATCGGTAGATCGAGAGCAATAATTCTAGCCCTAGACCTCTTCTGTAACGCAAAACATGCAACCTGTAGAATTTTTTAAACGTCGCCTATGGAGATTTTAAAGGGTAAAAGTTAGTCACCATTCCACGAGCGGACGCAATTTTGAAGCGTGACATGTTGGGTATCAATTTACTCAGCGTAACATTATCTTTCACAATATAGAAAAAAAAAATTGGGCTAACTTTACTGTTGTCTTATTTTTTTTTATTTAAAAAATAAAAAAAAAAAGTTTTTTTTCCCAAAAAAGTGCGCTTGTAAGACCACTGCGCAAATACGGTGTGACAAAGTATTGCAACGACCGCCATTTTATTCTCTAGGGTGTTAAAAAAAATATATATATAATAATGTTTGGGGGTTCTAATTAGAGGGAAGGAGATGGCAGTGAAAACAGACATGGAAACTCCATTAGCATTGCTGTTGTCTTGTCATACCAACGGCCACCACAAGATGGCGCTAGATCACAGAAGGAAGCATAGGCCTGCAGAAGGCCGCGGCCTCAATTACCGGCCGGCGTGGCCCGACGCGATCCCGCGGCGCGGAGGGGGGGCACGGAGACACAGGATACCCCCAGCTGTGCTGCCCCAGGTCGCTAATTCTAGTCGCAATGGCGACCTGGCGCCCGAGGTTTGTCGAGCCCTGCAGTAAGGAGGCGGAATTTTTTTTTTGGAGGGTAGATAAGTCTTGGTTGACATCTTTGAGACTCTTACACTACAAGAGCGTGCATATGCTTTTTCAGACTTCGTGTAGTTAGCAAAGGTTTTAGGGGTCAGGCCAGATTCTGTGCATAGTGAGGGGGGCCAGTGTGTCTAGGAAGGATGACAGTGAAGTGTAGTAGACAGAAGTGGCTAAATTGGGGCAGGACAGGGATGAGATTGTCAGAGGTGGTCAGCAGCAGATTAGAGACAGGTTGGGGTGGCAATTGTGACACACACTCCACCAAAAGAAAGTTCTATGTGTGTGAAAAAACAAAAGTTTTTTTGGGTACAGCGCAGCGTGACTGCGCAATTTTCAGTTAAAGTCACGCAGTGCTGTATCAAAAAACGGCCCGTCACGAACCCAAAATTTCAAACAGTTATCAGAAAGGATGTATTCGATACTAGACAAAAATCACTCCTGTACACGTTTCACAAGTATCTGCTTCCTCTGGACATGTGGAGCTGTACAGAACAAAAAAAAAAACGAAATAAAAAGAGCCCACCTTGCAGAAATAGAATAGCGACCCACACATACATTGCCTGACTGGGATATGAATTCCACTCACACCAGGTCCCCCGACCCGTGGGAAGACAGCAGGGATAAGGAGGCTGCACAAGGGGCCAATCCAAGAAGCCTTAAAAAGGCACAACTCTGAACAAAAAAGCATAGCATATAAAAAAGGTAAGGAGTTGAAAAATATTAATACTCCAGCATATTATTTTTTAGGTACACTATGCAGCAACCAAGAATTTTGAACCTTTTTAATGTAGTACAGGCAGAATGCTAGAAAAACATACATTCTAGAAAAAACCAGCTGAACAGCCCCTCCAGACATAACCCTCCTACCTGCAGCTTGCAGCCACAGTTCGTAACAAAGCAGTACAAACCTTAAAAAGGGTGGGTGCTGTGTCCGTCCATGGACGTCAGAGAAAAGGATTTTATGGCGAGTACAAAAATCCTATTTTCTCTTATCGTCCATGGACTGACAAAGCTCTAATACTGCTTTGGGACGTCCCACGTGTTTCAGTATCAGAAAAGGGTGGGAGCAGTAGTAAAGGAAAAACCAACTCCACTCCAAACAAGCAGAACTCCTCAACAGAGGAGTTGCAACTTTAAACAGCGGCCTGCAACCCTTGCGGCCGAAGGAAGCATCCAAAGATGCAGCCACATCAACCTTATAGAACTTAGAAAAGGTATGAATGGACAACCAGGTCGCCGCCTTGCACACATGTGCAACCAAAGCTTGATGTCGGAAAGCCCAGGAAGCACAAACTGCCCTGGTGGAATGCACCGTAACCGGAAAGGGAGGCGCCCGCCCCTTAAGGGCATAGGCCTGTATAACGAACAGTCTGTCTAATCCCCCTAGAAAAGGTGGCAGACACCGCTTGGCCCTGTTTTGGACAGAGACAGCCACTGAGTCAGCCCGGGCCGAAATCCGACCCTCGATGGTATGCAAGGCCAGCTTTTGGGTCACACCACGCTGTAAGAACAGCAAAATCTTGGGAACGGAATACTTCCGTGGACGCCATCAAGCTCCTCACACATAGCGATGCAAGCCTTCCAGGTACGGTGATAGATCTTTCTGGAGGAAGATTTCCGTGCCCACAACATAGATGAGATGACTGAATCCGAGAGACCTCGGTCCCTCAGCACCTGGCTTTAACAGCCGTGCCAAAGCCAAGGACTGTAAAGCAGGATGAAGTATGGGACCATGGAACAGAAGGTCCACCCAAATAGGCAGTCACCTAGGAACGTCTGCGACTAGCCGAACTAGATCGGCGTACCAATGTCGCCGTCCCGGAGCAATAAGGATCACCGGAATGGCCTCGACTACTACTCTGCGAAGCAACAGTAGCGGAGGGTAAGCATACATCAGGCGATACTGCCCCCACGGGCCACCAACGCGTCTGCCCAGGGATCCCTAAATCTTGCGAGTGAGTCGAGAGGCCAAAAGGTCCACATCCGGTGCCCCACCTCTGGTAAAGGAGGCAAAAACACCTCCGGATGTAAGGACCCTTCCCCCTGGAATGCACACGGCCGACAGGACCGTCCTGCAGCGGGATGGGTATGATAAACCCAAGGAGACCCCGCAATGTATCGGAGAAGGGAGGCCCCGGCTTACGGGGTGCCTCAATTGTTGGCCAAGAAAGGCAACCTGACAGAGCTTCCCTAGAAACTTGATCAGTGGACCAGTAACTCAGCCTCTACAGGTGGCGCAGACCCACCCCGGACACAGACCCTAGAGGCTAAAAAGCAGTTTCAGTGCACCTGCTGGTCGACTGATAGATGAAGCAGAGGCTTTTGCCCAGTCATTGAGCTTCAGGAACGCCAGAGACGCAGCCACTACCGGACGCAACGCTAACCTCAGCATGGCGAACACAGTCCAAGCCAGCGCTTCTGATCACCACTGAAGGGCAGGTGGAAGGTTTTACCCCTGATACCAGGGATCCCTATGACAATGCTCCATCCAGCAGCTACTTCATTGATAAGTGCCGATTGTACACAGTTTATACTGTGTATTGCGTCAAAATGTGCAGAGCGTGGGAGGAAACCCCCTTAGCCACAAAGAGCATAGTACAACCACATACGGCGCAAGTTGTTTAGCAAGTGTGGATAAACATATTAAAACACGTTTATACTGTGCCAGTGACAAAGGTGCGCACCTCATTGGGGCGTAGGCGGAAACCAGCCACGCAGACTGCGTACACAACCGTGTAGGCATGTTAGAATGCGAATAGACCAATGGCACATGTTTATGCTGTGCATAGCGCTAAAAATGCGCACACCATAGGAGTGCGGGGGAAAAACCGGAGCACCCGAATGAAACCCACACAGACCAGATACCGTGTAGGTACTATAGTATGTGTGATAAACATCTTGAACATGTCTATGTGTGCATAGCGCTGAAGGCGCACACCCCGTTGGCATGTGGGAGAAAACCGGAGTACCCGGAGGAACCCCACGCAGACCCAGAGAATACAATCCATACATCTACTGTGAATGTATTTAGTGTTGTGTATAAACATAATGTGTAGGTTTATACTGTGTATGGCACCGAAGGCTAGGGCTGGGCGATTTTCCCCCCAAAAAAAATCTGCTATTTTTATAAAAAACTCGATTTACGATTCGATTTTTTTTTTTATTATATTAAAGTGCATCAACAAACAAAATTGCAAAGGCAAACCCTTTCTCTAACTGCAAAGTCAGTGTGCAACAAACACAATATATTCCAGCGCTCATGGAACATACATTATTAACTATTGAAAACTCTTGAAACTGTGTGATTCCTTCTGTCCCAGCCTTGCTGCGATCCTGGGTCTGCATCCTTTTGGGTTGGAGGGCCCTCCACACTCTGGTCTGCCTGTTGTCCATCATTCAAGGTACTGTGCTCACACTGAGACCATGCCACAGGCTTTGTTTTGACTTTAACCCCTCCTTGCTCCACAGATGTCACTGCAAGTTTAACAAGTTTGTCACCACTGGTAACTGGAGAGTTAAGATTCATTTGCCCTCTGCACAATGGGGATTGGATCCCTCTCTTTATTGTGATAAATGGACTAAGTTTTTTTATCAATTCTTCAAGAGTTTAATAGTTAATGTATGTTCCATGAGCGCTGGATTATATTGTATGCATGTTGTGTAGTTTGTACTTCTGGGTACGGATTTTTTCTTGCTGCGCTGGATCCTGTTTTTTCCCCCTTTTTGGATACTTTGTACTTCCCAAAATATTTGGGATTTTTTTCTTATTATTATCATCCATTATATTTTTTTCTTTATCCACCAATTTAGCGCTTGTGACCTTTTGTTGTTTTGTGCAGTGTGCAACAAAGATTGTTAAACATCCAAATTATTAATACTGTATTTGGATTTAGCTAATAAAACAAAAAATCCTGAGGTTACTCTTAATTGAATTGAACTGTGTCCATGCCTCACTGTACCCGTGTCTCACTGTGCCCGTGCCTGATGCATATTTTAAATGGTATACGGATTTTACTGCTACACCGGTGGCCATTCCAGTATTCAAAAGCCGCGCCTCCTCCTCGTCTGTGATAGGCGGAACACTCAATTTCCCAGCATTCAGTGTTCTGCCTATCTGTCATGGTCATCCTCATAACACAGCCGAGGATGAGAGGATGTCCCTGATAGGCTGAATACTGCCTGCTGTGAAATTGAGTGTTCCGCCTATCACAGACGACAAGGACTCGGGAGGCGCGGCTTTTGAACACTGCAATGGCCGCCGTCTGTCTGCATGACACGCTGATCAGGTAGGCAGACGCAGACGGCGGCTGCAGCGAGTAGATGTAATTGGGGCAACGCTGCCCAGTGCCATTCCGGATACGCCCCCTGCAGTCCTGCTATGGAAACTTTGAAGGAAAAAAAAAAAAAAAAAAAAAAAAATCGATTTTCTTCAAAACTGAATCGATTTGAGCTCAAAACTCGATTCAAGATTAAAATCGATTTTTTTCCCAGCCCTACCGAAGGCACGCATGTAATGTAGCGTGGGCAGAAACCGGAGGACCCAGAGAAAACCCACGCAGACTGCACACACATACCGTGTAGGTTTGTTAGCCTGTGGATAATCAAATCGCACACGATTCAGACTGCATACACATACCGCGTAGGTATTATAGTATGCATGATAAACATATGGAACATGTTTGAACTGTGCAGAAAGCCAAAAGGCGCGAGAACACCGGAGCACCCGGAGGACACCCACGCCGACCCAGAGTATAATGCATACATATACTGTGAATGTATTTAGAGTCGTGTATAAACAGTGTATGTTTATATTGTGTATGGCACTGAAGACAGCATTGGAACGTGGGAGGAAACCCACACAGACACAGATCAATACACATACATACACTGTAAATGTATCCAGTGTAGCGTTATAAGATAAGATTTAATTATGGCGCTGAGGCGCATAATCTTCTCTATCATTCCAACCTGCTTAAATGTGCTGCCAAAGCAGCATGCAGGTAAAAAGGTAACCTCTGACACTGCAGACCGTGGTCCTGTCAGAGCTCAGAGCGTTCCCCAGGAAATGGCAGGAAACCACAGGTGCAGAGACCCTGTTTCCTCAGTCATCACACCGCAGGCTCACAGGGACTATAGAAATAAATAAAGTCCCCCCCCCCACCATGCTGCACCGACCGGGGGGGGGGGGGGGCACTTTGTCTTCCAGGTGAAATTTTGGTTCTCTACAATGATGCATAGTAATCGCTTTTAATGTCTGGTAGGTTCATACCCCTTAAGATTTAGTGGTTATTAGAATTGAGAATGCCACTAGGTTTTTTCCCATGAAAATAAATTTAGTTTGGTATTCCTCTGTAAAAAATTTGGTAGGGATCAGGATAGGTAAAGATCGAAAATATTATAAGATTTTGGGCAGAGTTTGCATTGTGAACCAATGAGAGTTGGGTTTTCTGTATATTTTGCAGGTCTTTGTTGACTTTTTCTAAAAGGGTGGGGAAATTGGCCTTATATTTTGGTTGGTGGGAAGGCATGTTGTATCCCCAATAAGGTTGAGGATTTATCCCAGTTGAATCCATGAGAGATTCATAGGGAAGACATAGCATTTGCTTTGGTTAATTTTGTAGCATGACACTTCCTCCAAATCTTTCTATTAACATTTGGACTGCTGGTAGAGAGGAATTATGATTGGTTAATGCAAGTATGACATTACCACACCGTGAGGTTTTGATGCCATAAAATTTGTCACCGATAAAGTATCTTTAAAGTCCCATTTTTTGTGGTTACACTCGATTATACTTGCTCCGGGAAGATACCAACCAGTGGCATTTACTATAAAAGGAGTATTGAAGTGTGGCACTATAGTTATACACACAACCCACTTTCTTAGGTACTGTAACCAAACGTCCCACACTTCACGTGAGTGCTTTCGTCATATACCGCTTCCTTCCAGTCTGAATATAGATATTCCAACCGCTGACAACCAAAAACAAGGCTGCTCACCATGAACTGTTTATTAGAACAAGAATAGAGTCATGCAAACAGTTGAAGAGGTTCCCCCCTCCTGCTCATATTATTACAATACACCTTTAACCAGAAACAAAGTAACATGAGCCAATTAACTAGTCCCTTAAAGCACCTGAGGTGACTCCATGCCCACCTGGCCATTGTTGTGATTAATCAGGATTTCACTACAGGTCCGATTTGTTGAAGCTTCACACAGTAGATTATAAATTATCATAAGTATAAACACAAGACACCTTCTCACAGTAGCAGTAGCTCCAGTAGGAGTTGGCCCTTCTCTTACATTTTACAGAGGCCAATGTGATAAGCTCTGTCAATTAACATGTGGAGTTCAGAATCAAAACCAAGAATAGTCTTTATATAGTCTTTATATATCCTGGGAAATACTGTGGTTAAAAAAAAAATACTGTCCCATTTTAAAGTAATCCCAGCCACATTTTCTCAGTCACCCTGTGCCCCTAATAGACACAGGGTCACTTGGACATAGGAGGTGCATGGGGAGCTAAAACAACCTCTCCAAAGGATTTTGGGTTCCACAGGCTTTACCTTCACAGGTACACCTTTGGACCCCCTTTTGCCTTCAGAACGGCCTTCATTCTTTGTAGCATAGATTCAACAAGGTGTTGGAAACATTACTCAGATTTTGGTCCAAATTGACATGATAGCATCATAAGTTGCTGCAAAATTTGTCGACTGCACATCCATGATGCGAATCTCCCATTCCACCACATCCCAAAAAGATGCTTTATTAGACTGAGATCGGGTGAATGGAGTCCATTGGAGTACAGCAACCTCATTGTAAATCTTGACAAGTGGGTATTAGCCTTCATTTAGGAGTGACTAGGCAGAAAAAGTGTTAACTTCAGAGGTGAACAGCCCCACCCAGGGAGCGGTCCTACTGGCTATATCCCCTCAGCCTGCACTAAGCAGATCAGTTTGTCAAAAAGCAGTACAAACTTAAAAAAACGAGGGGTGGGTGCTGTGTCCGCAGCCGCTGATGCATCAGAATCAGGGCCATGAGCCACAGCTGGGCCTGGCTCTGCATCAGAATTATTCCCAGAAGATGGCGGGGGCGGTTCCTACCCCCCCCCCCCATGTTCCCACGCGCCGCTTCCACCGTGGCAAAAAAAAGGCCTCTAGGATCACCGACATAGCGTCCACTGACATAGCAGGGGCACCAGTTGCCAACTCAGGTGTTTCAGGAGAAAAAAAAATAAAAATACAATGTCTGCTGACCCACGCGCCTGACACCCAACAGACTCCAGGCAAGGCATCACAGCCCACCCTCCCATCTGCTACAGAGATTGCAGGGTCTCCCAGAGGACTCACCACCCTAAGGACGGTCACTGTTACTGCTGATCATCTGCTCCCGCCAGTGATAATCTCCCATAGCTGCCTGTGTCAGTCTGATACACAGTCAGCGTGTCTATCGCGCGCCTGTGAATGCACCCTAGAGGCCAAAGACTTCCACAAAATGGCCGCCGAGCGGCCGTACTGAAGAACAGCGTGAACCACAAGAAAATGCCCGCCGAGCAGCAGAAGCCAGCAGGCGTGGACCACAAGAAAATGGCCGCCCACAGCATGGAGGGAGAAACCCAGGTAAGCAGCAAAAATAGACACTTCCAATGATAGCCTACAGTGCAGTTCCCGCTCCAGATGGAGCCCCTCAGGTGACCCCCAGCACCAGCCTTAGCTTGCAGAGCCCAGGGAGGAGGGAAGGCAGGGAGAGAGGAGAGAAAGGGTAAAACCACTTACTTGATCTCTCCAGGAATGTCCAGCCAGGTCCTCCTGCTGAAGCAAGGGAAGCTACTTACCCTTCCTGCGTGGATTTTGCTGGAAGACATTCCGGACAGACCATCTTCCGCGCAATTACCGAGGAGACTGACGGCCTGGCATGCTGTAACTGAGCCATAGAGACCGATCATATGCATGCCCTTGAGCATAAAGCTCACCTGTCACCCGTGGAGCGATGGGCATGTCGTGGAAAACCCAGCGCATAGCTAGGGTCGGAACACGTTCGATGGCCGAAACTGGGGAGACTACAAGGATCCGGGATCCAGCCTGTCACCCAGTCGGCAGTTGATCGAAAATTGCAGAAAAAAAAATAAAGTCACTCCTAAATGAAGGCCAATACCCACTTATCAAGATTGAAGCTGTGTCTGTCCATGAACGAAAGAGTAAGCTTTCTTTTGGTGGCATTTGATCACCTCTGGGGTTATTTTTTGCTAAACAAAAAACCCCTGAAAATTTTGAAAAAAAAAAAAGATATAAAATTTAAAATTACGTTTTCTCCTTAACTGATGAGGGGGTACTGACGCGGTGGCACCAATGATGGGTGTCAATATGCAGCACTGATAGGCATTAGTGATTGGCATCATTTGTGAGCACAAATTGGCATCCCTGGTGACCATTGGTGGCATACGTGGTGGGGGGGGGGCCTGCACTGACCCCCCCCCCCCCCCCCGCCAGGAGAGCAGCTGATAGAGAAAAAGCCGATACACGGCTTTTTCTGTTTGCACTGATCTTTCCTAGGAGATGAAAGGTTCTCACCCGTCAGTCAGTTTTTGCTAGGTTGGTAATCCTCCCACTTGCTGGATAGTCCCGTGGGGTCCCCCCCCCCATGCCCGTGGAGAGCCTTGTACTGCCTTTTTTCTTGCAGATGGGCAGTTTGCAGTGGTCCCACACATTACAGGATGGAAGCAGTGCAAGGCTGAGCAGCCGCCATTGTTCTGGTGGCCAAGGAGAGTCCTCGGCCATGTCCTGTGCAGTGTACAGGAAGAGGCCGTACTTCTGGGTCGGGCGCGCAGCATCAATTCTGGTCGCAAGCGCAGAGGGAGAGGGCAGGGTCACCTGGTGCCTTCTTAAACTTCCGGTTCAGCACGGCTGCATTTTTGAATCCAGTAACCGGCTTCTCACACGCGACCGCAGTGCACTCTGCTATGGAGGACAATGCAGCGGATAAGGGGGCAAGCCAAGGCACCAGCAGGGCCAAGGGACTGTGTCCTTTTGTTACTTTGGCCCGTTTTCACCCCCTTCTCCAGTGAGTGTGTAGTGCAGTGGCTAGTGAGTTAGCACTTCTGCCTAGCAGTGGGGACTCCACAATAGATATCTTCCTTCCCTATGCCCAAGCAAGCTGTTTCTTTCCTAGTGCACCTAGGTGTTTTTTGTGCTGTGCAGCAGCCTTTATAGCGTGGTTCTTGTGTTTCTTCTGTTTGTCCAGGCCAAAAGCTCTGTTCAACCAGTCAAGAGAAGGTGCCCTGTCTGCAAAGAAAACTTAAAGCGAAGCTTGGACTAAATCTTTGTGCAGATTGCATCTCAGATTTAGTCAGGGAGGAGTCTTCATCCATTTGTGGCGATCTGGTTACAACCATTAAGGACGTGCCACCTTTCAAGCCTTTAGGTCAAACTTAAAAGAACCAGGTCCCTCAGGGTAACCTAGGGCTCCGCAGCCATCTTTAGAATCCCAAGGGGGTCCGATCTCCCAGGAAACTTTAAGCACCTGCGGAGGAGGCGGCAAATGCCGTAGCCAAGTACAAGATGTCACTAGAAGAGGTTGGGGGACTCTTGAAAGTAATCCATGCTACCTTGGGGATAGAGTAGGGCTGGGCGATTTTCCCCCCAAAAAAATCTGCAATTTTTTTTATAAAAAAAAAAAATCGATTTACGATTTGATTTTTTTTATTATACTAAAGTGCATCAACAAACAAAATTGCAAAGGTAAACCCTTTCTCTAACTGCAAAGTCAGTGTGCAACAAAGATTGTTAAACATCCAAATTATTAATACTGTATTTGGATTTAGCAAACAAAAAATCCTGAGGTTACTCTTAGTTGAATTGAACTGTGCCCATGCCTCACTGTGCCCATGCCTCATGCAGATTTTCATGGGATACGGATTTTACTGCTACACCGGCGGCGATTCCAGTATTCAAAAGCCGCACCTCCTCGTCTGTGATAGGCGGAACACTCAATTTCCCAGCATTCAGTGTTCCGCCCATCATGGACATCCGCTCATCCTCATAACAGACGAGGATGAGAGGATGTCCGTGATAGGCTGAACACTGCCTGCTGTGAAATGGAGTGTTCCGCCTATCACAGACGATGAGGACTCGGGAGGCGCGGCTTTTGAACACTGCAATGGCCGCCGTCTGTCTGCATGACACGCTGATCAGGTAGGCAGACGGGGGCTTGCGGTTAGTGTTACATTACATCAACTCGCTGCGGCGAGTAGATGTAATTGGGGGTAACGCCGCCCAGTGCTATTCCGGATATGCCCTCTGCAGCCCTGCTACGGAAACTTTGAAGGAAAAAAAACAAACGATTTTCTTTAAATCTGAATCGATTTGAACTAAAAAAAAATAGAGTTACGCTTACCAGTAACGTCTTTTCCAGTAGTCTTTCAGGACAGCCACAATGAGACCTAGGCTCCTCCCCTTCCACAGGAAACACTGCGCCAGCCCCTATAAATTCTTACTTCCCCTGCCGGCCTTCAGTTTTTCTGAGATCACCTCCGGACAGCTGGGGAGACACAAGAACACATTAATAGCATACTATTATCTCTATCATGCTGCGTTCCGGTCTTTAGTAAGACCCCCCAATTTTTTTAGGGTGGGTACTAGGGCTGTCCTGAAAGACTACTGGAAAAGACGTTACCGGTAAGCGTAACTCTAATTTTCCCTATTCGTCTTTCAGGACAGCCAAAATGAGAGGATAGACGAGCACTTACCAACTAGGGTGGGACTACAGCTTGCAAAACCTTTCGCCCAAAGGCTTGCTCACCTGCCGACACCAGATCCACTCTAATGCTTAACAAAGGTAGCGTAGCTGGACCAAGTTGCTGCCTTGCATATTTGTTCTGGCGTTGCTCCAGCCCTTTCTGCCTGAGAGGCTGCCAGAGATCTGGTGGAGTGTGCCTTTATTCCTGTAGGGACCTCTTTACCCGCTAAGGAATATGCCTGTCCTATGGCTGTTCTGAGCCATCTGGCAATAGTGCGTCGAGACGCCTTGTAACCCTTTCTGGCCCCAGAAAATAAAATAAACAAACAGAGAGTCTGACTTTCTAAAGACTGTTGTCTGTTCTAGGTAGTGCAGGATGCATCTCCTGACATCCAAGGTGTGGAATTTCAACTCCCTTTCACCTGAGGGGTTTGGACAAAAAGAAGGCAAGATTACTTCCTGATTCCTGTGGAATTTTGAAGTCACCTTGGGCAAAAATGCCGGATCGGTCTTTAAAAGGACCCGATCCGGAAAAATACAAAAGGGGGTCTAATGGATAGAGCTAACTCACTGGACCCTCCTAGCAGTGGTCACTGCAACCAAAAATGCTGTTTTTAAAGTTAGATCTCTTAGTAGACACTCCTCTAGGGGTTCAAAGGGAGCATCCGTAAGGGTCTGCAAAACTAAAGACAGGTCCCAACTGGGAAATGGTGGATTCTGAGCTGGTCTCAGTCTGGATAGGGCTCTGAAAAACCTGACAACCCAGGGATCAGAGGCCAGAGGTTTCTCTAAGTAAGCACTGAAATTTGACTTTTAAGGGTAGCTATGGAAAGACCCTTATCTGCCCCACATTGAAGAAATTCTAGTATGGACGTGGAATTATGGACCGAACAGGAACCGTCCGCACACCACTTGTTAAAGCGGAGCCAGACTCTTCTATAGATCTGGCGAGTCTCCCTTTTCCTACTATTGAGGGTGGTAACTAGCTTCTCTGAAAAGCCTTTGGCTTTTAACATGCCCTCCTCAGAAGCCAAGCCGCTAGTCTCCATCTGTGTACCTGGGGACAAAGGACCGGACCCTGTGAGAGGAGATCCTCTCGAGGTGGAAGAAGAAAGGGTGGTTCTACAGCCAACTGTTTGAGAACCATGCTCTCTTGGGCCAATGTGGTGCCACTAGAATCAGGGAAGTGTTTTCTATCTGAAACTTCCTTAGGAAGGCGGGCAACAGAACCGGTGGTGGGAATGCATAACATTCTGAATTCCCAACTTTGGGTTAGTGCGTCCACTCCCAACTCTCCTTCTCCCCTGTTTAGAGAGAAGAACCAGGGGGCTTTCGCGTTTCTCTTTGACGCGAAAAGGTCCACCTCTGGTGGCCCCCACCTTCTGACTAAGAGCAGGAAAACCTCCTGATTGAGGGACCCATTCGCTCTCTCTCAGTTGTGTCCGACTGAGGAAGTCTGCTATGACGTTCCTCTCGCCTCTCAGGAAGATTGCTGAGAGTGAGAGTGTGTTGATTTCGGCCCAGCCCAGAATGTCTGCTGCTAGGGCCGACAAGACTCCACTCCTTGTGCCGCCCTGCTTGTTCAAATAGGCTATGGCCGAAGAGTTGTCTGACCTCACCTGAGTGTGGTGACCCCGGAGTTGTTCCTGGAAAAACAAGAGCGCTAGACCCACTGCTTTCAGCTCTTTCCAGTTGGACGACCTGTTTAGTTCCTCCAATTCCCAGGTGCCCTGTGCTGGGAGGGATCCCAGGTGTGCCCCCCAGCCTTTGCCACTTGCGTCCGTGGTTATCACCCAAGATACCGGGACAAACCACAGATGCCCCTGTGACAGGTTTGGAACCCTCCTCCACCACCAGAGGGATCTCTTTACCTGAGCAGGTACCTGAACCAGGTTGTCTAGAGCTTCTAGACTGTGGTCCCAAATCTTCAAAACGAAGGCTTGTAGTGGGCGAAAGTGCAGTCCTGCCCATTGGACTGCTGGGAGCGTAGATGTCAACAGACCCAAAGTTGACATCAGATATCTGATTGTCACTTGGAGATTGCTCTGAAGGGACGTCACTGCCCTGTCTAGCTTCAGGATCTTCTCCATCGGGAGGAATACTCTCAAAAGAGTTGAGTCCAAAGTGTACCCTAGGTACATTATCCTCTGACGGGACTAGGCTGGACTTCTCGAAATTTAGAAGCCACCCTAGGTCCGTAAGGACCCTCGTCTTTTCCAGGTCTCTGGATAGCTGTTCTGGGGATGCTGCGAATAGAAGCAGATCGTCCAGGTAAGCTATGATTGATACTCCCTGAAGACGCAGAAACGCCAACGGTTCCGCCAGAACCTTGGTGAAAATGCGGGGGGACGAGGATAGCCCGAATGGCAATGCTTTGAACTGTAGGTGCACTACTGTTCCGTCTAGGTTGACTGCTAGACGTAGAAAACTTTGAGAGTTTTCTGCAATTGGGATGTGCAGGTATGCGTCTGAGATCCAGAGACACCATGAAGCAATTGGGGGGGGGGGGGAGGAGGGCCCTGACAGAAAAAAAAATAGACTCCATCCGGAATCGTTTGTATACAATTATCTGTTCAGGGGCTTTAGGTTCAGAATTAGTCTGAACTCTCCGGAAGGTTTCTTTACCACAAAAATGTGGGAATAGAATCGCCTTCCCTCCTCTGCTTCTGGAACTCTGCATACTACGTTCTGACTTTCCAGAGCTCCCAACAAGGCTTGGGATTTCTCCCTGCATTTGGGAAGAGAAGTGACAAGCTATCTCTGGGGGGGGGGGGGGCTTGCAAACTCTAAATGGTACCCCCTTCTTATAATCCCCAGAATAAATTGGTTGGGGGGAAATTGTCTCCCATAGTGGGAGGAAGATCCCCAGTCTTCCTCCCACTCTGACTAGAGAGTCAGGGGTTTTTCCCGGGCTGTTGAGCGCGAAAAATTGCTCCACCTCTGCCTCTAGGGGTCCAGGTCTTTCTTTGCTTTTCAGGCCTGGGAGCCCCCTTCTGACCCTGCGGACGAAACCCCTTTTTTGATAATACTGGGGCCTTCCGCTTGGGGGGGGAAAGGACTTTTTATCTGCCGTCCGGTCCAGAACCGAATCGAGACCGGGGCCGAAGAGTGGGTCTCCCGTTAGGGGTATCCCACATAGCTTGGCCTTGGAGGCACTGTCGCCTGGCCAAGTCTTCAGCCAGAGGGCTCTTCTGGCAGAGTTGGCCAGGGCTGCCGACCTGGCTGACATGCGGACAGATTCCGCAGAGGCGTCCGCTATATAAGCAACTCCTTGCAAGATAGTCGGAAAGGACGCTAGAATTATTTCTTTAGCCGTCCCAGCCTCAATGTGCTCCTGGATTTTAAGGAGCCAATGTTCTAAGTTGCGGGCCACAACTAACGGCCATCTCAGGCCTTAAATTACCCATAGTAGAGTCCCAGGTTTTCTTTAATAGGGAGTCTATCCTTTTGTCCATGACGTCTGCCAAAGCTCCCATGTCCTCGAACGCTAGGTCCGTGTTCCTAGAGACCTGGGAGAAGGCGGCGTCTAATTTGGGTTTTTTATTCCAAATGGACATTGGGTCATCCGAAAAAGGAAATCTTTTTAAAGATGTAGAAAAGGGTTTCCTCTTGGGGTCCTGCCATTCCCTTTTGACAGTGTCAATCAGTACATCGTGTACAGGGAAGACTTTTTTCTTCTGTTCACCCAGGCCCTTATACATTTTATCATGAAGGGTCAAGGGTTTTTTATCGGTCTGTATACCGAGGGTGGTATAAATTGCTCCCAAGAGGTCATCTACCTCATCCAGGGACAACTTATACCTGGAGGTTTTCCTGGACTCCCCGTCCTGGGTTTCTCCGTCTGAGTCCTCTTGAGACTCAGAGGTGACACTATCTGGATGTGCCTGTTGTACACCGGAAGGGCCTGCAACCTCCTCTGCCCTGGAAGTAGTGGCAGCGTTAGCCGGTACAGGGTCCTGAGCCGGTGAGGGGGTTGTAACCTGGGAAATGGGAACAGAGGGGAGTTGAAATCTTTCAAATAAGCTTTTGAAAGACGAAAAGGTGGACGAGAGCTCCTTCACAGAAGCTGCCAGTTCAGACTCCTGCTCTGAATCCCTTTTTCACCAGGGTGTCAATACAATTTTTACATAAGACCTTCCCCCATGCCTCCTTTAGCGTGTCCCTACAGGAGGCACTTCTTTTTAGAGGTAGGGGTTATCTCGATTTCTCTGTAGCCTTCTAGAATACAGGAAGACAACAAAATCATTCAAAAAATTTAGTACAAAATATACTTTTTTTTTTGACAAATAAGTACAACCCCTGGAGAGCGCTGAACCTTCTATATGTAAGGCATCAGTGTCTCCCCCCCTGACCACCCAGGGGGACTACCCCCCCATGGACAGGAACCATGCATGGAGGGGTATTCCTAGGTAGAGAGGAACCCACCACAGGGTACTCTTACCTTAAGAAGGCTGGAGGTGGTGTCAGTGTGTGCCGCTTGAGCCTCTGCTTCCGACATGCTGACTGCAGGTGGCTGCCTCCGCTGAGTCCTATGCTAAGGACACTCCTTGCGTGATTTGGACTCTCTCCAGCTTCTGCCTGGGCCCCTATCAGCGCCGCGACCCGGAACGGGAAGTCGCGGGTTAAAGGGAAAGCATCCGCCCTCCGCCGGAAATGTCGCCACGTCGTCCGGCCCGCGAGTTCCAAAAAAAATGCGGCATGTATCCATATACCCGGAGGACGGATTGCCTCCTTGCTGCGGCCCTGTGGACGCGATAGGGGCCCCCCTCAGCCTTCAGCCGCACTCGACCAGGCTGGGGTGGCTCACGGAAGGTGGGTGACTAATCCACAATACCCTGGAAGCCCCTTCCTTTCAGGTAAGAAATGCCTCAGTCCCCTGACTGACTTAGTCTGGCTCCTTGCAGTGTCTCCCCTCCGGAGGAAACACTAACTGAAGGCCGGCAGGGGAAGTAAGAATTTATAGGGGCTGGCGCAGTGTTTCCTGTGGAAGGGGAGGAGCCTAGGTCTCATTGTGGCTGTCCTGAAAGACGAATAGGGAAAACTTGATTCAATAAAAATCGATTTTTTTCCCAGCCCTAGGATAGAGGGGAAAAAGCTCACCCTGCACGACCGCAGGTCTGAGAGGCTCAAAAGGATGTACTTTTCCAGTCCATTCAATAAACCAGAGCACACGCACGAACACACGAACACACACGCGCAAAAACACACACACGAAACAAAGAAGCCATGTTTACCCCCTTGGGCTCACAAGAGAAGATTCCCATTTGAGGAAAATTCTGACTGACCACCTGGAACAAGGTTTCAAAACTGGATTCCGCTTTCTCACAGGTCTCAAAGTCAACTGACTTAACCTTTGAAGATATGGGCACACTAAGGAGCCCATGGGTAAGAGGATGGACCCTCTTCAAAAGAGCCTGGCAATTAGTGATTAACAATCTGAAGCCAGCAATGGCAACATGCGTTGCTAGGAATTTAGAACACTTAATTAACCAGATGAAGGCTCATGTTACTGCAGATTCCCCGAAACAGGAGATTAGTCTCCGTTACAAAACGTTATCGGCAGCATCATATTGTGGATGCCTTGGCAGAATCTATACACGTCAACCAGGTCTGCAGTGTTAAACATTGCTAGGAGGGCCTTTAGGCTAAGACACACACACACACACACACACACACACACACACACACACACACACACACACACACACACACACACACACACACACACACACACACACACACACACACACACAGAACTAGAATTCATTCTTGACCGAACGGCTGATAAAATAGGATTTTTGTACCCACAGTAAAATCCTTCTCTGAAGTCCATGGACGGACACAGCTCCTTCATTCTTGACAATAGGGTTATATGCCGTCTATTAGGAGAGGACTAGGCAGACATGTTAACAGTTTAAAAACATGTAACCATGGTAAAGCTGAACAGTACCGCCCAGAGGGCGGGTCCCTCTGGTCATAACCCTTCACCCTGCACTCAGCAGCTCAGTTTGTCAAAAAGCAGTACCAACAAAAAATAGGAGGGGTGGGTGCTGTATCCGTCCATGGACTTCAGAGAAAAGGATTTTACGGTGAGTACAAAAAAAATCCAATTTTCTTTTGTCCATGGACGGACACAGCTCCTTTATTCTTGATAGTAGGGATGTCCCCAGTGTCAAAAAATGAGGGGTGGGAACAGCAATCAAAACAAACTTCACCCCAAAACAAACCAGAGCTCCTCAACGGAGGAGTTGCAACCTTAAACCGTCGCCTGCAAAACTTTGCGGCCGAAGCAAGCATCCGCAGATGCATGCACGTCAACCTTGTAAAACTTAGTGAAAGTGTGAACGGACGACCAGGTCGCCGCCTTATACACCTGGGAGGCAGACACTTGATGTCGAAAGGCCCAGGATGCACCCATTGCCCTGGTCGAATGTGCCGTGACAGGAAAGGGAGGCGCCCGCCCTTTTAGGGCATAAGCCTGAATCACGATCCATCTGATCAAATAAAAAGGTGGCCGACGAGACCGCCAGGCATTTCTTTGGACCAGTCACTGACACGAGTCTGACCTCCGAAACAGAGCCGTAGCAGACAGATGCACCCGCAAAGCTCGGACCACATCCAAGGCATGCAAAGCAACCTCTTTGGGATGCGACGGCGGAGGACAAAAAAAGGATGGAAGCACAATGTCCTCATTTAGATGAAAAGCGGAAACCACCTTCAGAAGAAACGAATGCTGCGGGTGTAGCACCGCCTTATCCTTGGAGGATCAAGTAGGAGGACTTGCAAGACAACGCAGCCAACTCAGAAACACTCCTGACCAATGTAATAGCCACCAGAAAGGCAACTTTCTGAGAGAGTGTCAAAAGGGGAATCTGATGTTCTCAAACAGTGGTTTCTAAGTACCGAGAGCACCAGATTCAAATCCCACGGAGGCAGTGGTGGTCGAACCCCTTGCACAAATGTACTCACCAGTGAATGAGCCGCCAAGGGTCGTTGAAAGACAGCCAAGGCTGAAATCTGCCCCTTAATGGTGCTTAAGGCAAGTTTTTAATCCACTCCACGCTGTAAAAACAGCAGGATCCTGAAAACTGAATAAGTCCGTGGACGCCACTCCCATCTCCTCACACAGATGTAGGCCTTCCACGTGCGATGATAGATCTTCCGAGAAGATGACTTCCGTACCCTCAGCATGGTGGAAATTACTGAATCTGACAGGCCTCGGTCCCTTAGTACCTGACTTTCAACAGCCATGCCGTTAAAGCCAGCAACTAAAGCAGGATGAAGTATAGGACCTTGCGACAGGTCGGCAGTCGCCAAGGAACATCCGCCACCAGGCATACCAAGGACGCAGAGGCCAATCTGGGGCAATTAGAAACACCGGAATCCCCTCGGTCTCCACTCTGAAGCAGACGAGGAAGACGTTTTAGTGGTGGGGGGCACAGCTTAGATATTGTCCCCCACCAACGCGTCTGACGTGTCCGCCCAGGGATCTTTGGACCTGGCCACAAACCTAAATAGCTTCCGATTGAGTAGAGAAGCCAGGAGATCCATGTCTGGCGTGCCCCATCTCAGGCAAAGGAGTCGAAACACATCCGCATGTTTCGACCATTCTCCTTGGTCCAGCATCTGGCGACTTAGGTAGTCCTCTTGCCAATTTTCTACACGGCAGATAGAGCCGGCACGCTCAGTTCTGCCCACCTCAGGATGTGTGCGACCTCCAATGCTGCAGCCGAGCTTCTTGTTCCTTCTTCATGGTTGACATACGCCACCGCCGTGGCGTTGTCCAACTGGATCCTGACTGGACGCTAGAGCTGCACGATTCTGGGAAAAAATGAGAATCACGATTCTTTTGCTTAGAACAAAGATCACAATTCTCTCACGAGTCTTTAAAATGATCAATTTGAAAAAATAAATAAAAAATTTGCTCGTCGTTCACTTTTATTTTTAATATTAGTTTTCTTATTCTTTACTTTAATTACTTTATTTAATTATTTTTTTTTTTTTTTTATCAATTTTTTTTTCCACTTAACTTTATTTCTATCACACAGGAGAAAACAATTCCCTGTCTGATAGCAATTGGAGGAGACAGGTTCTCTTTATTGACCCTGTCACCTCCAAAAACAGGAGTTCTAGCACTAGCACTGTGCTAGAACTCCTGTCACCAGCTGAGATGGGAAGAGCACAGTGCCCCCTCTCACTGTGAACATAGGCGGCAGGGACAGGAGACAGACTCGGCAGGAGGAGGAGGGGGGGGGGGGGGAGGATGGAGTCCCGAAGACAGAGCCAGCCAAGTGTGGTATGTGGGGGGGGGGGGGGGGGAGGGGAGGACGGACGGCAGAACGCATTTTCTACTAGAAAGCAACTCACCGCCCCGGCGTATGTTGAAACTTTCTCCACTCTGCTCGCAAACAGCCCTGCCTCCTCCTAACCCCGCGCTGTGATAGACAGAACACATCCCAGCATTGGACCCACATTCTGTCTATCACAGCGCAGGGTTAGGAGGAGGCGGGACTGTGTGCGAGCAGAGCGGAGACAGTTTCAATGCATCACGCTCTATGATCCATTTGCGTTCCACGCTGGTTACGTGGAAAAGGCAGGGATTTAAGAAGTCATCCAGCTTGGAGACCGCGGGGGGGGGGGGGGTGTGAATCGAGATCACGATCTTCAAATGATTAATCGTGCAGCTCTACTGGACGCCCCTGCAGCCTCTGACCATGTGGAGAGGCACTGCTTGATCGCCCGAAGTTCCAGCACATTGATTGGCAGGGGGGATTCTTCCTGCGTCCAGCAACCGTGTCGAATGTATGCCCCAAACTCCCCCAACCGGTCAGGCTGGCATCCGTCGTGATCAACATCCAGTGAAAAGGAAGAAACGACTTTGCGGACTGAAGATCTCAGCCACCATACCTGGGAAGCCCTGGCTAGCTGGCTCACCCGGATTTGACAATCCAGGGACAACGGAGATTTGTCCCATTTGGACAGGATCTCCTTCTGAATTGAGCATACGGTACCGCCTCGAAGGTGGCTACCATGAGACCCGTAACTCGCATGCAAAAGCACAGCGGCGACCACCTGCGGGATGCTAACAGCTTCACCACAGTTCAAGTCTTCAGCTTATCCAAAGGGAGAAAAAACCCTCGCCTGAGTCCAGAATCAAGCCCAGGTAATCCAGGCGTTGAAGAATCGGCAACAACGACTTCTGGAGGTTCAGTACCCAACCAAATTCTTGAAGGGTCTGACTGGCAATCGCCACATCCTCCTCTAATTCTGAGTCTGAAGCTGCTCTCAGGAGGTCGTCCAGGTAGCCCACAATATTGATTCCTCACTGTCTCAAAGCTAGAATTGGAGCGAGCACCTTGGTGAAAACCCTTGGTGCGGACGCCAGGCCAAAAGGGAGCGCTACAAACTGATAGCGATCGTCCGACTACAAAACGCAGAAATCTGATGCCTGACATATGGGGAAAATGCCCTCTGCGGTCGTTCCCATTCTTTGTATATAAAACTTATAATAAGTTAGGTAGGGAAATGCCTTCGCAGTGCAGGCCGGCTTGTGGGACCCAAAAAAAGGGACCGACACCTCAGTAGATGCCCCCGCCGTATCTTCCAATTTTAGGGTCTCCCGCTCTGCGGTGATAAGTGCTCCAACAAGCGCTTTCTCCTGCGCTGACCCGGACACGGAGTCTTCCTCACTGTCGGAATCCTCTGGCACGTCAGAACAGGGGCCATGTGCCACAGCCAGGACAGAGTCTGAATCAGCTTTCTCCAGAAGATGGTGGGGGCGTTTACCCCCTTTCGCCAGCACACTGCCTCCACCCTGGCAACCAATGATTTTAGGACTGCCGACAAAGCGTCCATAGGTACTGCAGGGGCAGCGGTTGCTACCACAGGGATGTCTGGGGAAGAAGCGCCAGCTTCTGACGCCATGCTGACCCACACTCGCCTGACAGGCACTTAAGGACTAAAAGGCAAGGTACATAAAAAGGTCCATCCTCCTAGCTGCTACAGACCGAGGGGCCCACCAGAGGACTCACCACCCTGACCCAGGTACTGCCCAGCGCTGCAGTCCGCTCTCTCTCCTGCACAGCCTGTGCTGAGGTGCCCTGCTGAGCCTGAGGTGCCCTGCTGAGCCTGAGGTGCCCTGCTGAGCCTGAGGTGCCCTGCTGAGCCTGAGGTGCCCTGCTGAGCCTGAGGTGCCCTGCTGAGCCTGAGGTGCCCTGCTGAGCCTGAGGTGCCCTGCTGAGCCTGAGGTGCCCTGCTGAGCCTGAGGTGCCCTGCTGAGCCTGAGGTGCCCTGCTGAGCCTGAGGTGCCCTGCTGAGCCTGAGGTGCCCTGCTGAGCCTGAGGTGCCCTGCTGAGCCTGAGGTGCCCTGCTGAGCCTGAGGTGCCCTGCTGAGCCTGAGGTGCCCTGCTGAGCCTGAGGTGCCCTGCTGAGCCTGAGGTGCCCTGCTGAGCCTGAGGTGCCCTGCTGAGCCTGAGGTGCTCTGCAATACATCAGCGCTAGAGGCCAAAACCGAGAACACACACAAAAAAAAAAAAGTGTGAGCTACAAGAAAAAGGCCGCCGCTCACCCAAAATGGCCGCCGGATCACTTCTGAGATAAAGAAAAGGCCGCGGAGGCCCCCCCCCACATGGCAGACAGACAACACCCCACCAGAGAGAGCAGACCCAGGACACCCAGCGCAGCCCCCAGTCAGGACCCGGAGAAAAAAAAAAAAAAATCTCCAGGACCAATGGTCCCCATAGGGAGCCAGGTGCTTCTATGCCAGGCAGAAAAAACTGAGCTGCTGAGTGCAGGGTGAGGGGTTATGACCAGAGGGACCACCCCCTGGGTGGTACTGTTCAGCTTTGCTGTGGTTACATGTTTTTTCAACTGTTAACATGTCTGCATAGTCCTCTAATAGACTGCATCCCTACTGTCAAGAATGAAGGAGCTGTGTCCATCCATGGACAAAAGAGAAAATAGGATTTTTTGTACTCACCGTAAAATCCTTTTCTCTGACATCCATGGACTGACACGGTGTGTCTTTACACTTTACACGTGGGTTTATGTCCCTGCTTGCAGGAGAAGACCTAGGCAGAATGTGAGATGTTATACATACATTCTAAAAGCCAGAGCTGAACAGCCCCACCCAGGGGGCGGTCCCTCCGGGCATAACCCTCCCACTACAGTCAGCAGACTTCAGTTCGTAACAAAGCAGTACAAACTTAAAAAAGGAAGGGTGGGTGCCGTGTCAGTCCATGGATGTCAGAGAAAAGGATTTTACGGTGAGTACAAAAAATCCTATTTTCTCTTATCATCCATGGACTGACACGGTGTGTCTTTACACTTTACACGTGGGATGTCCCAAAGCAGTGTCAAGAGGGATGGGAGCAGTATAAATGGAAAAACCAAAAACTTCCACTCCAAGAAGGCAGATCTCCTCAACGGAGGAGTCGCAACTTTAAACAGCGGCCTGCAGCACCCTGCGGCCGAAGGAAGCATCCGAAGATGCAGCCACATCAACCTTATAAAAAACTTAAGGTATGAACAGACTACCAGGTCGCCGCCTTGCACACTTGTGCAACCGACGCTTGATGTCGGAAAACCCAGGAAGCACCAATTGCCCTGGTGGAATGCGCCGTAACCGGAAAGGGAGGCGCCCGCCCTTTGAGAGCATAGGCTTGAGTGACGGTTTGTCCGATTCCCCTAAAATTGATGGCAGACGAAACCGCTTGGCCCTGTTATGGACCAGGGGCAGTCACAAACAGTGAGTCGGACTTCCGAATAGAAGCAGTAGCAGACAGGTACACCCGTAAGGCTCGTACCACATCCAATATGTGCAGCGCAAACTCTCTGGGATGCGATGGGTGAGGACACAAGGACGGGAGGACAATGTCCTCATGTAGGTGAAAGGTAGACACCACCTTTGGCAAAAAGGAAGGTCGCGGATGCAACACCGCCTTATCCTTATGGATGACTAAATATGGCGACTTGCAGGACAAAGCCGCCAAATCAGACACTCAAACAGAAGTGATTGCCACTAAAAGGCCACCTTCTGAGACAAGACAAGAGAGGAATATCCCTGATATTCCCAAAAAGGAGGTTCCTGGAGGACCTAGAGCACCAAATTCAGATCCCACGGTGGGAGAGAAGGCTTGACAGGAGGGAGCACATGGCGAACCCCCAACACAAGGTGCTAACCAAGAAATGACCCGGTAGAGGTCGCTGAAAGAAGACGGCCAAGGCCGAAATCTGATCCTTGATGGTACTCAAAGCAAGCTTTTGGGTCACTCCACACTGTAGAGGACGCAGGATTCTGGGGACGGAATACGTCCGAGGACGCCAGTCCAGCGCTTTGCATATGGCGATATAAGCTTTCCAGGCACGGTGATAGATCTGCCTGGAGGAAGACTTCGTGTCCTTAACATGGTCAAAATGACAGAGTCCGAGAGACCTCGGTCCCTCAATACCTGGCTTTTAACAGCTCTGCCGTTAAAGCCAGAGACTGTAAGCCGGATGAAACATAGGACCTTGAGACTGAAGGTCCTCCCTCATCGGCAACCGCCAGGGAACGTCCGCAACGAGACGTACCAGTGACGCTGAGGCCAATCCGGAACAATTAGGATCACCGGAGTTTATATCAGGCGATAAGGACCCTATGGGGCCACCAACGCATCCGAGTCATCGCCCAAGGATCCCTGGATCTGGCCACAACCTCGACCCTTACGACTGAGTCGAGAGGCCATCAGGTCCACATCCGACGTGCCCCCCCGTCGGCAAAGGAGTTGAAATATGCAAGGACCACTCTTCCTGGTCCGGCGATTGGTGACTCAGATAGTCCGCCCCTGCAGAGCCGGCACGTTTCTTCCGGCCCACATCAGGATACGGATTACCTCGGAAGCCGCAGCTGAGCTCCGAGTCCCCCCGTGATGGTTTACATACGCCACCGCCGTGGCGTTGTCCGACTGGCTCCTGATGGAGCTACCCCGTACTCTCACCGACCTGAGGAGAGACACAGTCTGATGGCCCGCATTTCCAGAACAGTGATTGGTAAACGGGCTTGTCCGGAGTCCAAGGTCCTGAGCCGACAGGACTCCCCAGACTCCACCCCAGCCCGTCAGGCTGGCGTCCGTCGTGAGTACCGTCCATTGGATGGGAGGGGAACGACTTTCCGGACCGAAGAGCCGAGGGTCCCAACCACCCTGTCAGGGACGCCCTGACCAGGTGAATCACCTGGATCCGAAGATCCAAGGACAACGGGGATTTGTCCCAGGTGGACAAGATCTCCTTCTGCAATGCCCTGGTGTGTGACTGGGCATACGGAACGGCCGCGAAGGAGGCCACCAGGAGTCCCGGGACTCTCATGCAAACAACGGATTGACAACCATGTTCGGGATGTCAGCACCCGCACCGCAAACTGAAGTGTCAGCAACTACTCCAGAGGTAGGATACCTTGCCTCCAAGGAGTCCAGAACCAGAACTAGAGACTCCAGACACTGAGTCGGGACCAGGATTGACTCCTGAATGTTCAGGAACCACCCGAGGTCCCTGAGGGTCTAATTGACGATAGTCACCTTTCCTCCAAGTCTGAGCCACTTTCTGCTCATAGCAGAAGACCGTCCAGATAGCCCACGACAGCAATACCTCGCTGTAACAGAAGGCTAGAACCGGAGCAAGCACCTTGGTGAACACCCTTGGTGCCGAGGCAAGGCCGAAAGGAAGAGCCACAATCGAGAGTGGACTTCGCTGATCGCAAGGCGCAGAAACTTCTGGTGACTTGCGCAGATCGGAACATGCAAGTAGGCGTCCTTGAAGTCCAAGGACGCCAGAAGAAAATCCCTTTGGTGGAGTGTAGCGATCACTGTGCGAATGGATCCCATGCGGAATTTCTGCACCTCCTCGAAGGCATTCAGGGCCTCGAGGTCCAGGATAGGTCGAACCACGTCCTATTTTTGGGACGACAAACAGATTCGAGAAGAATCCCTGAAAACTCTCCTGTGACGGAACCGTCACAATCACTCCGGACCTGATCAAACCTGTACAGCCCCCAAGAGGGCTGCCCGACAGGAAGGAAGGAGAGAAAGATTCAAGGGAAAGAATCTGTGGGGGCCAGGATCGGAATACTATCCTATAACCTGAGGTGACCACCTCGCACACCCACCAGTCGGAGATTCGGGAGGTCCACCGATCCGTGAACCTGCGAAGTCGTCCCCCCACCCCAGAGTCGGGCGGAGGCAAGACTTCACGCGGAGGCGGGCTTGGGAGCCGCTTGTTTGGCTTACGCACCCAGGGGCACTTGTGCCCACCAGCCGCACTGCCATCAGTCTGAGAGGGCCTACCTGTGGACTCTGACTGACGAAAAAACCCCTGTTTTGCTGGAAAGGAAGGCCCCTGTTTGCGGCGGGCCTCCTCACCCTTGCTAGTCTAAGGAAGAAGAGTGCGTTTACCTCCCGTGACATCCATGACGATGTCATCCAGAGCAGCACCGAAAGGTCTACCGCCTTTAAAATAGTAGATCCGTCAGGAGCTTCCTAAGGCTAGGTCAGCAGACCAGCATTTCAACCAGATAAGACGACGCAATACCACCGCCGAGACAGAGGCCCTGGATATTAAAGGGGCCGCGTTCAGCGTGGCGTCGCACACAGAAACCAGGCCCTGAACCAGTTGGGTGGGCCAGAGCAACTATGTCTGGAGGAAGAATATGCTCCTGTACAGCTAGGTGCAACATTTTTGCCCAACCTGTAAGTGTTTTTGACACAAGGGTCGCCGCTACCACAGGTCGTAGGGCGGATCCCAACAAGGCAAACATGGTTCTGCTCACCACTTCTGACCTCCTGTCAGTGGGGTCCTCAAATGCAGGAGTCCCCTCCATCGGGAGAGTGATGGCCTTGTTCAACCGGGCGACTGGAGGGTCGACCACTGGGGGAGAAGCCCACTTTTTAAGTAGGGCATCTTCAAGGGGTACCTGATAGACAAACGCCGCGGGACCATAAAAAAAATTCTTCTGCGGCTTTTCCCAGACCTTATCAATGAGCTGGTCAAAGAAAGTACAATGGAAAAAACCCCTTTAGAAGGCCTGGCCTTAAAAGAACCAAAGGAGACAGTATCCGCCTGAGGTTCTGCATCCGCAGCATTTGAGCTTGAGAGTGTCCCTCACCACAGTCATGAGCACACTAACAAGCGCCCTGTCATTTACTGACTCAGAACTGGGGTTTCCCTCATAAGGAATGTCCTGTTCAAAACCATCCATACATTCAGAACTAGGGTCCTGAGCGATAGTGGCTAGGCCCATATCTGAATCAGCGCACTGCCCTCGAGTAGCTAAAGTGGGGAGAGGGCGCCTTTTTGCACCTTGCGCTTGCACACAGCTCCCATCCTGGTCAGAAATTGATTCCAGGGCTGCCCACAACAGGTCCATAGGGACCGCAGTGCTGAAGCACTGCCTGTTGCCACTGACATTTTTAGGGGAGCTGGTGACACAGACTCCATATTGTCCCTCTCTGAGACTCTCTCAGATAAAAAGTCCACCCACAGGCTGTGCTGACTGAGGAGGGGGCGCCCAGGGGACTCACCAAACCGGACCAGGGACCGCTTAGTTCCGCTGTCTGTACCACGCTGTGTCAGCGCTGGTAAGCTGTGAGGAGACTGAGGAGATTCGCGCTGCTATAGCAGCGCTAGAGGCCAAACTAGTGCTGAAAAGCGCGCGGGCTACAAGAAAATGGCCGCCGCACTTCACTGAGGCGATCCGCGGCAAGATGGCCGCCATGACGCAGTTAAAATGAAACAGCACACACGCACAGCGCCACTCGGCGCTCAGGCCCCCCAAAAAAAAAAAAAAACACAAAAAAGCCCCAAGGCATACATTGCAGACCAGCATGAGCCCCCCAAGAACAGTGTGACCCCCAAGCACCCCACACAGTCAGCACCAGTAATGGTGAGAGAGCGACAATAAAATACAGGGGGAGACAGGGAAAATCCCCCACAGAGAAACACACAGCCCTTTGTACTCACCTGCAGGCAGGAGAGACTACTTACCCGTCCCCTGAGGGACACACTGGTGTTTCTGACAGGACTATCACAGTGCAGTACTGAGTAGCTGTCGGCCCGGTCCACCGCGAAAGATACAGTCAGTCAGGAGCTGTTCAGTCTTGAGAGGACCGTGGGAGCATGAAAGCAAACCCGGCCACCCCTGGAGTCATGGGGCCTGTCGTGAACTGAGTCTCAAGCACACAAAGCGAGGATCAGCACGCTCGATGGTCGGACAGGGAAGACTACGAGGATATCTTGTACCCAACCTGTTGCCCAGCCGACAGTTGATAGAAGATTCTCAAAAATAAAATAAAAAGAATTCCAAAAAGGAATAAAATAGGTCAGGAGACTGGCTCCTGAGGGAGCCACGTCTTCTTCTGCTAGGCAGAAAAAAACTGAAGTCTGCTGACTAGTGGGAGGGTTATGCCCGGAGGGACCGCCCCCTGGGTGGGGCTGTTCAGCTCTGGCTTTTAGAATGTATGTATAACATCTCACATTCTGCCTAGGTCTTCTCCTGCAAGCAGGGACATAAACCCACGTGTAAAGTGTAAAGACACACCGTGTCAGTCCATGGATGATAAGAGAAATAGGATTTTTTTGTACAGCTTAACTGTAAAATCCTTTTCTTTGTGTACATCATGGGACACAGAGCCTCATAGTAATTACTAAGTGGGTTATATCTCACCTTCAGGTGCTGGACACTGGTGTAAATCAGACAGGTATCTCTCGTACATCACGGGACAGAGCCTCAGTAATTACTAAGTGGGATGTCCCAGAGCAATGCTGAGGGGAGGGAGACACAAAGGCAGACCGCCGTCAGACGCGAGGACCTATACTGCTGCCTGCAGCACACTGTGCCAAAAAGCGCCATCCTCTTGCAGTCTTCTATTCACCTGATAGAAATTAGTGAACGTATGCACCGACTACCAATTTGCGGCCTTGCAAATCTGAGTGATAAAGGGCTTGGTAATGCACCGCACATGAAGCACTTACTGTCCTGGTAGAGTGCACTCTGATAACAGGGGGAAACCCTCTTAAAACCACAAGCCTGAAAAATAACCTGATGAATCAACATTTAGACGCTGCCTGCACTTTCCTGGGGCCTCCTGGTAGTTTTCCGTATCCAAACAGCCGCTTCAGATATAGTGAGATCAATCAAGGCCTAACGAGAGCGTAACCATTTTAATAGCCAATTTGAACGCTGCTTGCCCATTTCTAGGGTCTTCTGGCAGCACAACAAAATGTCTGTTTCCTGTATCTGAAACTTTCAGATAGACTTTTAACTGCTCTTATCTATATTGGAGAGAAAAGTAATAAAATGTCCCTTCCATAGAACAAGGTTCTGGGGGGGGGAAAAAAAAAAAAAATGGAAACAAACGTCTTGATTCAAATGAAAATTAGGATTTTTGTACTCACCGTAAAATCCGTTTCTATGACGTCCATGGACTGACACAGCTCTCATACTGTTTACATGTGGGTATATGTCCCTGCTTACAGGAGAAGGCCTCTCCTGCGAGCAAGGACATATACTCACACGTTTACAGTATCCAGCTGCGTCAGTCCATGGACGATAAGAGAAAACAAGATCCTTTTAGGAAAAAGGCTGGGTGAGGATTCAACATCACCCTATTCTTAAGAATGAAGTATGGCTCTTATACAAAGAAAGCTGCCAACACTGAAACTCTTGGAGGCTACAGCAACCAAGAACACCAATTCCCTTGTTAGAAGGATGAAGGGAAATATGGTGCATCGGCCCAAGGGGCTGTCCTTGTAAGCCGACAAAACTAGACTCAATCCTACGGGCACAAGAGCGACCTAACGGGCGTTACCCCTTGTATAAAGGCCCGTATCAGAGTGCGAAGCAAGCGGCCTTGGAAAACACTGACCAGGCCGAGATCCGACCCTTGACGGAACTTAAGGCTAGCTCCATCTCTTTTCCTAATGTAGGAAGGCAAGAATTCTACGCATGACATACTGCCGAGGATGCCATCCCTTGGTTTCACACCAGGAACATGGGCCTTCCAGATACTATAATACATGGTCCTGGAGGCCAGCTCTCCTGTATGAATCAAGGTAATTGCCACGGATCCTGAAAGCCCCGATACTCAAGAATGCAGGCTAAAACAGCCAAACCATTCATTTCTATGTTTGCAAGACGGGGTGGAATACCGGACCTTGCGAAGTAGGTCTGGACGAGATGAAAGGGACCCTGGGTCCTCTACTACCACCCTTACGATCCCTGCAGAGCAAGGTCGTTTGGGTCATGCCAGAGCTATTAGGCCAGCTTCCATTCCCCCTCCAATTTTGCATAGAAGCCACGCTAGTCGTGGCACGGGGGGGGAGAAAGCGTATAAACCAGTGACAATTGGTCCCACGGGGTCACTAACGCATCTGTCCCGTATGCAAGTGGATCCTTTGTCCTTGACACAAAGCTGTCCCAACTTCTTATTGAACCTGAACGCCAATAAATTTTATGTCCAGGGTACCCTTTCTCTGGCATCTGGTCAGAAAAAAGGTCAGGGTGTAGAGGCTATTCTCCCGGGAACAATTGTTGATGGCTCCAGAGAACCGCCTGCCAATTCTGCATTTCATGAAATGAAGACTGACAGGCAAGGCACAAGCTCCTCTGCCCAAGCCAGAACATGGCTCACTTCCTTCTGGCTGCGTGACTTCTAGTGCCTCCTTGGTAAATTAAGTAAACCACTGGTGTGGCATTGTCTCCTCCTTTGATAAAGTGACGTGGACAGTCACGATACGTGTGAGGACAGAGCCGTGGTGACGTCACTTCCAGGTGCGGCCGAACCCGGAAGTCATCCTGCCGATGCACGGTTTATGCCCGATTGCATCTTCTTAACTGAGCGTTTCATCTACCAATAGTCGTTTCATGAAATTACTACACTATGGAGTTCCTTATATCTTCCTTTCAGCATGTGTACCTGGAGATAGGATCGCAATGAGAAAAGCAGTGATAGTCTTAAAGGGATATCACAGAAAGGCTTATTTTAAGCCTACCAAGGTGAGAGGCTGGGGGAAATTGTTTGGCACCAGCACTGGATGAAATAGCACTTGCACCTTCCTGGACATCACTGTGACCTTGTGAAGATCGCTTGTTTGCACCTTTTTGGAGTTTATTGCACTTTACAGTGGACTTTGTTTTTCTGGAGAATTATTTTCCAGCACTAAGACTTGCACCTTTCTTTGCACCAAGATTGCCGTGTTGCACATATTTTTACATTTTGTTTAATCTATAGTTAGACACACACACACACACACACACACACACACACACACACACACACACACACACACACACACACTTTTATTTAATATTTTTTTAATTTCTTCCTTTTTATTTTCATTCTTATTTAAATTTTTTTAAATGTTATTTTTTATATTTACGGGCTTTTATTGATTGAACATTGCTCACTTTGCATATATGGACATTTTTCATTGAATATTGCCTAATATTCACTTTGCCCACACAGATTTTTCACTTTTATTTTGCACTGGATTGCTGCACTGTTTGGATTATTCACCTGCTTTGAAGAAAAATAATTTGATTGATTTTAGATATTATATCAATTATGTTTCACTTATGATGGATGCCTATAGTTCATAGTCATTTTAGTTTGAGTAAGCGCCCCTCACCTCCTCTTATATTCAATATTGTCGGATTGTACTTTGACAGAACCATCCTGCAACCTAAAACGCACAGGCCATTAAGTCAGACGTGCCATCCGAAGCTCTAGAATGTTGACGGACAAGGCTCTTGGAGCTTGACCACTTCCCCTGGGCAGTGGTCTCTTCCAGGACTGGTCTCCATCCCTTGAGGCCAGCCTTCGTATTCACCACATCCCAGGTAACCGGCATGAAGGACCTTCCCTTCTTGTTCCAGGCAGACAAAATAATGTTTATAGCAGCCTTGAACAAAAACGGAGCATAGGGGACCGCTTGGAATGAAGCTACCATCTTCCCTAGCACCTCAAGTAAAAAGGTGAATGGAAGGAACTCTTCCTTGCCCACAGACCAGCTTTCTTATAGTGCTGACTGAGGCAAGAAAAAAAATAAAAAAAATAAAAAAACTTCTTGGGTTGTGTCCCAAACACTCCAAGCTTCTTACCGAACGTAAGAATGTACCTTTAGACCAGGGATATGTAATTAGCGGACCTCCAGCTGTTGCCAAACTACAAGTCCCATGAGGCATAGCGAGACTGACAGCAGCAAGCATGACACCCAGAGGCAGAGGCATGATGGGACTTGTAGTTTTGCAACAGCTGGAGGTCTGCTAATTGCATATCCCTGCTTTAGACTGATCCTAAACCCAGGGGTTCCAGATACTTGCCGTCGTCGGAACTAGTTTTGTCCCCGGGGGGGTATCTGCGTGCCGTGGGCGGGTTTAGCGCTGTCTGCCTCGTCGCAGGTAGCCACGGGGGGCTCGAAAGGCGGGCAGGCCCAGGGCACCATGCTGGGCACACTTGGGTCCAGCCGTGCTACAGACTGATCAGTAGCAGATTGCCTCGGTATTACCTGCGATTTTAAACTGGAACTTTTGTAAGTACAACCAACTTTTTAAATAAATGCTACTTGTTGTGGAGTTACGCTATGGTCCCTTTTTCTTCTTGCATACTGTTGATTATACGGACTGCATGAACGCGGAAGGAGCCTAGCACCCGGAACATCCACCCTGGTTGAGTTTACTTGAGCGTCACCATCCCTCTGTTAACGGTCACAGCTGGGTTATAGCCGAACGCTCATTCGTGCTTACCCTCTGGTAAGCGGCTTTTAAATCGGTGGTGGGCTTCTCACTTATCTGTGGATTCACTGTGGTGTTGTTCAGCCAGTGCTTATGGAACCATGCTTTTTACCTAGACTGTTGAGGAGACTTACCTTGATTGGTATATGCCTGGAGGACACCATATAGTACTATTTTTTATCCTCTTGTCATCTGAGGACCTTTTGTGGACTTAATATTTGGCACAGCTTCACTCTTATATGCCATTACTGCTATACCCTGGGCCTTTTAGTCCTGCAAGAGGCGAGCCATAGCACATTGTAAACCCGGGGCATGGCGACTACCCGAAGGGCAAGACCACCAACTGGAAGAGGTGCTGTTCCCGTGAAAAACAGACACAGACAAACTCTGTAGTCCAATGCAAATACATATGTAAATATATGTTTTAGGCAAAACAAAAAGTGTGCGTTGTATATACACATTGATGTGGCACGTGTGCTATGGAACAGGCATCTTGCAAGCATGCATTTATGAATGTTGCAGACATGTACTCCTATGCGAACGTAAGGAATCCTGTATATTTAAGTAAACCTATATTAACATGCCTCATTATGCAAAACTAAGCGATCCCGCAACTTTAGGCGATCATGCGTCCTTATGCGATTCAGCATTTGTTTGTGCGATCAAGCATTTTAACCACTTCCTTATTGGGCACATATAACCCCCCCCCCCCCCCTTCCTGCCCAGGTGAAATTTCAGCTTTCAGTACTGTCACGCTTTGAATGACATTTGCGCGGTCGTGCGGTGTGGCTCCCAAACAAAATTGACGTCTTTTTTCCCCACAAATAGAGCTTTCTTTTGGTGGTATTTGATCATTTCTGAAAAAAAAAAGACTGACAATTTAAAAAAAAATTTTTTTGGATAGAATATCCCATTAAAATAAAAAAAATAAAAAATCAGTTTAGGCCGATAAGTATTCTACATTTTTTTTTTACCACAAATAACACAATCGCAATAAGCGTATAGTGATTGGTTTGCGCAAAAGTTATAGCGCCTACAAAATAGGGGACTGAATTACTTTTTTTACTAGTAATGGCGGCAATCTGCGATTTTTATTGACTGATTTAGTGACTGCGACATTATGGCGGACACATCGGATACTTGACACATTTATACAGCGAACAGTGCTATAAATATGCACCGATTACTGTATAAATGTGACTGGCAGGGAAGGGGTTAACACAAGGGGCGAGGAAGGGGTCAAATGTGTTCCCCATTAGTGATTCTTACTGGGGACTGACTGGGGGACACACTTCTATGTAGAAGGGACACACCATCGGTCTCCTCTCCCTAGCAGGACATGGATCTCTGCTTCCGCACAGAGATCCACGTCCCTGGCTCTGACAGCCGATCGCAAGTACCTGGCGGACATCGCGGCCACCAGGCACGTGTATCAGCACCTGCGTGACATGGCGGGCACAGCTTTTCCCCGATTCGCACCCGCATCGCGGAAGCTAAGAGGATGTCCAATGAAGTGCTCCCGGCCGGAAGGCGCCGCGCTGTACACGTCTTGTCTCTAGCGTGGGCGCCAAGTGGTTAAGCACCAATGTGCGAACAAGTACCCTTGTGTGACCAAGGACTCTTGTATGATCAGGCACCCTTGTGCGATCCAGCATCTTTATGCGGTTTTAGGCATTTGTGAAAACAAGCCTCTGTGTGATCAAGTTTCCTTAATTAAGGACTCTTGTGTCCAAGCATCTGTATGCGACTAAGCACTTTAATGTGACCAGGCACATTATATCCAAACAAAAAACATGCATCTTTGTAATCATAAACATGTTCTGCATGAGGATCCTGTGGAGGTTTTCTAGCAACCTATAACCCTTGGATAAATTAAACTTAGGAGGGGAAAACAGGTTATGCGGGTGCCGAATCAGCATAAACTGTTCCAGAAATGGAAGGACTGGGAAGGTACAAGCAGTCTATGGGAATTTAAAAAAAAACCCAAGGAGGAGACAAAGGCTTCGGCCGTCTGGGCTGAGGTTAAGTTATATGCAGCATGAATCTCTAAAATATTGCAGCTGCGACTTCAGAGCTTGTGAGACTTCTGATACATCCTCCTTGTCCGATTGCACCTGTTCCCTGTCCCCTGATGGTGATTCTTCAGACTGTTAATCCTCTGATTTAGAGCAAGGGGAAGGGAGCCTACCCCGTTTTCTGCTCTTGTGAGGATGCTGCGATTATAGCAGCCAACCTCTCCTATAAACCAACCAATGCAAATGCGTCCTCCATGACATATGCAGGGCTGCAATGTTGGGAGAGGCTTCAATGCCTGACAGGGCCAATGGCTCATCCTGTGCTACTGCCTCAGGTCTCAGGGGAGGATGGCATCATGCAGGCATGTTTAGAACCCCTAGATCCAGATGGCGACATTTTAGTGCCCTTTTTCCTGCCCCATAACCTCTTTTATGGGGAGACAGTCCTAAGCCAAAAAGCAGAGGTACTAACACAGGTGCAGCAACTGCTGAACCTAGTCTGGCAATATACAAATGTCTGCTAATCTGCACAGCCTGATGCCGAGTAGGTGTCTTAGTATGCCTGAATCCAATCCACAGGTGCTTACGTGCTCCAAACAAGCTGCTGCATCCCTTCACATGTCTCCTGGCGTTCTTAAACAACCCGCCGTAGATCGCTGTGCACGCCACACCAATGGCAACCACACCCCCCGCTGCTTCCATAGAGAAAAGCATGTTCACCGCTCCCATAGAGGGGAGAGAAAACCTCATCTGGGGGGGGGCCGCCATGGGACCCCCCTTATAATACTTGTGGCAGAGCCTGAAGAGGAAGGTGTGAGCAGATCCACAGACTGGCTGCACGGAGCTTTCATCCATGCAAGTAAAACACCAGGTAGGTCTCTTTACTCCCTCTAGTGGCAGAAAGATATGCAACTTCTCACAGAAGAGAACCCCCAGGAATTTCTCAGGGTTGTCTTCACTTACCTTATCCCTGCCGTAGGATACTGCCGAGGAACAGACAGATCCAACCTTCACCCATCACAGAGGGTTATGTTGTGCCAACCTTCAGGGTTCATACTTAAAGGAGGCCTCTTCCCTGGACCTATAAGGCACTCTGCCAGAAACCTTTGGGCATTTTTTAATACGTGCCACAAAGTGCTGGATCCCAGAGTCCAGTTCTACAAGAGACATTACAGGCAAAACATCGCTCTTCCACGAGGCCCGGGTACCATCCATCTTGGCGTTATATCTGGCCCTATTGGATGGATCCGGTTGTGTTGCTCCTTAACCCCCGCAGGGGCCCTCAGCAGAGCTTCTTAGCACATTCTTTAACCGTGACCAACACCTTAGCCACTGGCAAAAAAACTGAAGTACTCCCGGTATGGGAGGGGTTATATAGGGAGGAAACTTCTTGTTTAATTGATTACACCAGTGTCCAGCAGCTGAAGGCGAGATAACCCGCTTAGGAAATTACTATGAGACTGTGTCCCATGATGTAGGATAAAGAAAAGTTTCCAGTCAAGAAGCAGGTGCAGACCTGTGTTTTTGGCCTCAAAAAAGGACAGCAGAAAAAAAATAAAAAAAGAAGAGCAAAAAAGGAAACCATAGTCTTTCCAGAAGCCCAAAGGTAGAAGTGGAGTGCTCTTCAAGCCTCCTGTGACTTACGGAAAACCGCAGCGACTCCTCCCTACCGGTCGGGGGAAGACTCCAGGAGTTTCTTCCACAGTGGAGAGGCATTAAACCAGTTTATTGTAAAACATGCTCTCCCAGGGTTCTGTGATCGAATTCACAGAAGAACCTCCAAAAAGATTCTTGGTGACAAACGGCCCAAGGGATCCAACCAAGGTTCTCACCATGAAGTCCCTAATCCAGGAACTAAAATCCTGGAGAGTCATTGTTCTGGTCCCTACAGGGGAGTTCTTCCAGGGTTTCTACTTGCATGTATTCCTCGCTCCGAAACCCTCAGGAAAGTGAAGTCTCATCCTAAGTCTCAAGTTGCTACATCGATCGGTGGAGTACAAGAGATTTTGGATGGATTCCATTTTCCCAGTAAAAAAAACTCCTGAACCAAGGGTGCTACATGGCATAAATAGACCCATTGCCGCCAGGTCCAAGAAATATATCTGCGGTTGGCATTGAAAGTAGGGAAGACTGTGGTACACCTGCAGTTCAGAGCACTCCCATTTGGCCTGTCGTCGTCCCCAACAGTGTTCACGAAGGTAATGGCCGAAGCGTTGGCACCTTTGCGTCTAGAAGGAATCTCAGTGATTCCTTATCTGGACAACTTGCTGTTTTTTGCTCAAAACCAGAGAAGTGTTTCAGAAGAACTTGATCAGAGCTAGTGCTCACCTAGAATCCATAGGATGGATCTTAAACCTCCAAAAGTCAAATCCGATTCCCTCGCAGGAGGTGCTATTCTTGGGTTTCCATATTAACTCAGTGAAGCAAAAGATTCTTCCAGAAGAAAAAAAAAAAAAAAAAACTGAAAAAGTTGGAAGTGGTGTTACAGTCCAGTTAGCTCCTGTCCATCAGGACGATAATGTCAGCATTGGGAACCCTGCCGGTATGAAAGAGGTCAGTTCAGTGGACAAGGCTCCACTACAGACCTCTTCTACAAAGATTAGTTAAAAACCTGGGATCACCAGCAAGATTCACTGGACTTGCTAGTAAAAGGACCCCACTACGGTTAAAAAGGAGTCTTTGGTGGTGGAAAAACCAGACAAGGTATTCAGCAGGTCTGTTATGGTCTTTCCCAATCCAAGCAAGATTAATAGATGCCAGCTCCTGGGGTTGGGGGGCTCACATGAGCAGTCGTGGGCTCGTGGTCCACAAGAGAAGCAGCAAGGTCCTCAAAATCGGATGGAACTAAAGGCAATAGAAATAGCCTCACTAATGCAATCCCCGAAGAAGTTCTGGGACTGCATATACAGATCCTGTCCGACAACGCCACGGTGGTGGCGTACATAGACAGATGGGGCACCAGAAGCAGAGTTTCAGTGCCTAACAGGAAGCATTCTAAGATGGGCAGAGCTCCATATGATATCCTTGTCCGTGGTCCACCTAAAGGAGACTCTAAACAGGGTAGCGGAAACCAGGTATACGAAGCAGAGTGGGGAATGAACCCAGATATCTTTCATATGATTGTGAAGAAATGGGGGTGGCCAAGAGGATCTCTTTGCGACTCAGGAAAATTCACAGGCGTCTCTCCTTCTCCCTGAACAGAAACAGGTCATCCCTGGGGATAGATGCTCTGGTGCAGTTAGAAATTTCACCTCTGCTACGCCTTTCCCCTTTTCAGCTCATAACAAAAAATCTGGAAAGAGGATATGACAGTAATCCTTATCACTCCTGTCTGGCTTGGTTTTCATCCCTTCTACATATGCCGATACAATTTACCCTGCTTCACCAAGAGGTAGCAAAGCTAAAAAACTCACAGCTTGGCTTTTGAGAAAAGGATTTTTGGATAGGTTGGTTGCTACCCTCCCATCTAGCAGAAAGTGTTACCAGAGCAATTTTTTTCCAAAGTCTGGAAAGTTTTTAACTCCTGGTGCACAGCATCTGGCAGATCCTTAAGAGATTTATTCTATCCTGGAGTTCCTGCAAGAAGGAGCAGACAAGGGCCTAGCTGTCAGTACCCTCAAAGTTCAAGTTGCCGGACTGGGGGGTATTTTTGGAAAAATCCATCACCAGTGAGCAGATTCTTTAAAGCACTCACACGGTCCAGACCGGTAGTAACCAGAAGCTGTCCAAAGTGGGACTTATCAGTTCTCAAGGCCCTGGACCAGGGAACCCATTCATTTTACCTCCCTGAAACTGATTACTTTTTTTTAGTGGCTATGACAGCTCGGAGCATTCGTGAGCTGCAAGCCTTGTCAATCAGGGAGCCATTTTTACTATTTTTTCAGACCGAATTGTTCTGAAGACTGATCCTAATTTTTTGCCGAAGGTAGTTTCAGTCCAAAAATCGGGCTCAGGAGAGGATTCTTCCTAAGTTTTGCTTGAATCCGTCGGGAAAGAAGAATTCCATACCTTGGACATTAAATGCGCAGACTTAAAAAGTTACCTGGAAGCCACCAAGGACTTTAGGCGTTCAGATGCATTTGTTTCATTTGCTGGTAGTAAAAAAAGAGAAGACAAGCTACCAGAGGAACCATTGCTAGATTGTTGAGAATGACTCTCTCAGAGGCCAATTCCCTTACAGGCCAGGAGAGTCCAGTCGGTATTCAGGCTCATTCTACAAGAGCTTTGAGTCTGGCAGAAAAAGCTGGTGCCACCCCTGAACAAATCTGTAAGGAAGCTTTGTCGACCTTTGCCCGTCATAGGTTAGACCTCCTGACGGCTGGGGACCAGGCTTTTGGAAGGAAAACCTTAGAGGCTGTTGTCCCACCCTAAATGGGGTAAGTCTAGTATACTCTCGTGCTGTCCTGAAAAGTTGAGAAAATTCAAGTTAGACCTACCGTTAACTTGTTTTTCAATAGTCTCAGGACAGCAGTAACCAGCCCTTTTATTCTGTTGCTGTAATACTATGATATAACTGTCGTTTGTGTTGCAGCTGGGGCTGGAGGTTCTCTGCAAACTGATGGAAGCAACGTGGAGGCCTCCTGATAAAGATTTGATTGATGAGTCGTTTCCTGTGGGAAGAGCAACCCATGATCTCGGGTGCAGTCATGAAAGTCTATTGGAAAACAAGTTACCGGTAAGTCTACCTTGAATTTTCTTCCCCCATTCTGATGCTCAGTTTGAACTTCAGCAAGGCGTCTTCACCACATCTAGATGCCTAAATGTATTGAGATGCTGCCATGCGATTGGCTAATTAGCAGAGTTAACAAAATTGAACAGGTGTACCTAAGTGAGGACACACCGAGAAAAGCAGAAATCAAATAGAGCATTTGTATCAAATACAGTTTAGAATTTTACTACCAAATATATTGCACTAATATGGCATTGAAAGTTACTTAACCACTTGAGCCCCAAGCCCCTTTGAGGTTTGGTGTTTACAAGTTAAAGTATTTTGCTAGAAAATTACTTAGAAAAAACACACGAAAAAAATGGCGGTTGTGGCAATACTTTTACGTATTTGCGCAGTGGTCTTACAAGCGCACTTTTGGGGAAAAAACTTTTCTGAATAAAAATAAATAAACCACAGTAAAGTTAACCCATTTTTTTTATATTGTCAAAGATAACGTTACGCAGAGTAAATTGATACCCAACAGTTCATGCTTCAAAATTGTGCCCGCTCATAGAACGGCGACAAACTTACTCTTAAAAATCTCCATAAGCGATGTTGAAAAATGCTTACAAATTGCGTTTTGAGTTACAGGGGAGGTCTAGGGCTAGAATTATTGCTCTCGCTCCAACGATCGTGGCGATACCCAACGTGTAGTTTGAACACAGTTTTCATATGTGGGCGCTGCTCGCCTATGCGTTCGCTTTTGCACGCGAGCTCGGCAGGACAGGTTTAAAATGTTTTCTCCCCCTCTTATTTTACCTATTTTTACACGGTTTTAAAAAAAATTAAAAAATTGTGTTACTTTTATTCCTATTACAAGGAATGTAAACATCCCTTGTAATAGAAAAAAAGCATGATAGGACCTCTTGAATATGAGATCTGGGGCCAAAGAGATCTCAAGACTCATATTTACACTAAAAAGCAATAAAAATAAATAAAAAAAAAGTCTTTGGGAGCTATGGGCGGAAGTGACATTTGGACATCGCTTCTGCCCTGCAATGAGATGGGTGGGGGCCATCTTCCCCTCACGCATCTCCATACCCAACAGGAGAGCAGACACAATTGCCTCCACCGATGCCGGTGGCTCTGGTAAGCTGTGGAGGGCACCAGTGGCGGGAGGGGGGTCCCCTCTTTTGTCGCCGATAAATGATCTTGCAATGAATCCCCCACAGAGACCACTTTTATCTAAAAAAAAGAGGACCGCCCGCTGATGAGGATACCGGGTTATGGCAGCTAGCTGCTGCCACAATATCCCTCTTCAAACAGCCGACGTATAACGACAGCGAGCGGTCCACAAGTGGTTAATTTATATTGTGCTTTAGCCAGTCAAGTGAAGTAGCACGATTTCAAAGTAGCAGGTCTGTGCAATTTCAGGTGCTACTGAAATTGGCAATAGTGCAGGAACTATTTTTGCAAATCGGTGTGGTGCCGCAAAGTCAGCGTCGCACCGATAGGAATGGTGCCATTGCTGGCAATGGGCTGCGACTTGTCATGCGATTTGAACCCTGTCAAATAGCATGACAAAACACTCCAATGTGAATGAGGACTTAAAGTGGTTGTAAACCCTTTACAACTTTATGCTACAGGTAAGCCAATATTCAGGCTTACCTGTAGCTACCCAGGATATATCCTAAATCTGAACGGTTTAGGAGAAATCCCCATGCATGTGCCGATTTCATCGGCACATGTGCACTGGGGCAAACAAGCAATGGCACCCATGTGCCGTTGCTTCAGTCTTCGTGCCATTTACCGGCGGCTCCCGTGCACATGCGTGGGAGTGACATTGCGGCTCCGTCCAATCACAGCACCGGAGCCGTGATACCAGGAAGTCACTCTGGGACGACATGTCGGCAGCCGGAGGGCGAGACGTGGAACGCTGCGCGGGCTTCGATCTGAGGTAATACATGAGCTAGTATGCTATGCATACTAGCTCATTATGCCTTTGTCTTGCAGTGTTTATTTTGTTTTTGTACGAGGGTTTACTTCCTCTTTAAAGGCAACAGAGGTATAATCAACTTACTTTTGCATCTTCATTAGGATCATGTAAGCCTCATGCTTGATTGCCTGCTCCTCCTCTCCCAGCAGTATGGACTGGATGACATACATGACAGTGTCTTTAGGTGGGTAATGCTCAGCAGTTACAAACTCCGAAAGGAAATGTAGGGTGCCCTGGTGGATGCTTTCTTCCCTTGTATTGTTCACAATACTCATACGACTCTGAGGTATTGGCTTTAGAGGATTGCTCTGCAATAGGATATACGACACCAATGCTAAAGCTTTAAACAGTTTAATGTTGACCAATGACAATTACAAAAGAAACCTATTTTAACATAACATTTTTCAAAATTAGTTATGTTGTCCCAGACTTAAAAAATTTCTAATATTCATGTTTATTTTAAGTCAGTGACACTACTGAAACCACTGGACAAGCAACTTTGCCAGGCAACTGGCATTTTCAGATAGAAAGCTCAATGGCAGGCACCATTTACCGCAATTCAAATACCAGGGCTTAGAACCAGAGATTACCGTGGTCCAGGTCTGAGCCAAACCATTTAAACACTGACAAGGGTGCTTACCAAAAAAAAAAGCGTTTACTGCAACTGCTTATATAGAGTATTAGCTTAAGTTCCGTTTAGTGTATCCAACTCTGTTAGTACATAGAACACCCACAGATTAACAATGCTACTTTATTAAAAAAAAGGTGCCCCTGTGCTTTTTTCCAGAGTAGGGACACTAAAACAGGAGAGTTGTTACTGGTTCAGATCACCAGGTGAAGATAGCCTTACAGAAAACAAAAGTAGCCACCATATCTAATGATTGGCAAGATGCAACATAAAATTTTTGTTTGTGGGTTTAATACATCTTTAATGCAAAGAATGCATTAAGAGGGAAAAAAAAAAATTGAACACACACTATTTTTGGCTTCATATTTACCAAAAACCATATAATATGGGGTCAAACCTTAAGAGATTCAATTTGTATGCAATCAGGCAGGCCCTTGCACTACATAGTTTTGGTAAACTGGAAAACAAAAATCTGCAGACACAAACTTACCTTTTCTGGTTTTTCAAGTCCGTGGAAGAAATGACTGACAGGTGGTTTCTTGAAACATCTCAGTTTATAAAGTAAAGCTTTGTTGAGTTGAGGTGGTTGCATATTAGTTTCTTCTACTGTAGGCAGAGGGGACATGGATCCTGCATCAAACTGAGGCTGATGTGGAAATTCTGAGCTGCTTTCACCACTAGCAGGAATGGGTAAAGGAGACCACTCTTGTAAAGTTAAAGTAGAATCTGAGTGTTCTTTAATGTCTACTTTAGATGCAAGGCAATTCGTGCTGACTTCATCTGTATGGCACTTGTCTTTCCATGAAGTAACATCTCCATGCAGTAAATCATTTTCTATTGAGGTTGTTTCACTGTCTGTTCTGCAGCTGAACTCGCTGGTCCCTTCATTTTCTGAGATCACTCCAGAGGAGCTGTTAGATGGAAAGTACATATCCCCATTACTATCGGAGTTTGAAAGCTCATCCTTGAAGGGTGATGTTCCAGGACTTAATCCTAGACCATCTTCGTTAGCAGTAAGATCAATAACACCGCTGTCCAGCTCTGCCAGGTTCTCCAGTGTAGTGTGGTTGATTGTCAAATCAATAATATCCTGCAACAGTAATATTTGCATAGTTTATTATATTTAGAACTGGAAGTTGAAGATTTTATAAAATTGCATAATCCTCCTAAATGCTAAGGTGTAAAATTGTCAATGTGCTTACCCAGGATTTACACATTATCCTTATTGAATTTTTGGGGAAAAAAAATCCTAGGTGAAGGCAAGACCCATAAATCCACAATAAAGTGAAACTTACTTTTTGAGGAAACATTTAGAAATATGGAGGGGTGTTCACATTACTCTGTCCAAAGGGCAGCAGACATCCCACTGAGGATCCGTATCTAGTGGGGGAAATTTGATCCCCCTGCAGATTTTGTAAGTTTGTCCTCTTACAAAGAAAGGGTCTATAATTTTTTTGTATCATAGGTGTATTTTAAATGATAGTCAGAATATTAACCAAAAACCATAAAAAAAAAAAAACACACACACAATACAAATGGAGTTGCAGTTCAGGGAGCCAAATAAGCATTTGATTTGAAAGCAAAACATGACTTAGTACTTGGTGGAGAAACCCTTGTTGGCAAGCACAGATGTTACAAGAGGTTTCATATAGTTGGTGACTAGGTTTTCTTGGCTGTTGCTTGGTAACTCTGTTTCAGCTCCCTCTATAAATTTTCTATAGGATCAATGTCTGGAGACTGGCTAGGCCACTCCATGACTTTGTACCTCACTTCATAGCACCGTCCGGCGCTCATTACTGCCTGCTGTTCCCTCTCCCAATCTGACAGCTACAGCAGGATGGGCTGAGAATCATCCGCTAACATCAGCCGGGAGGAGAGCAGCAGGCAGTCATGCGGTATGAAAGTACAAATTAGATAATGTTGTTTGGAAAAAATATATGTCAACATAAGGGATTGTACAGTTGCAAAAAAAAAAGTATGTGAACCCTTTTGGTATGATATAGATTTCTGCACAAATTGGTCATGAAATGTGATCTGATCTTCATCCAAGTCACAATAGACAATCACAGTCTGCTTAAACTAATCAAAGAATTAAATGTTACCATGTTTTTATTGAACACCCCATGTAAACATTCACAGTGCAGGTGGAAAAAGTATGTGAACCCTTGGATTTAATAACGGTTGAACCTCCTTTGGCAGCAATAACTTCAACCAAACGTTTCCTGTAGTTGCAGATCAGACAGGCACAACAGTTAAAGCGGAGGTCCACCCTAAAAAAACAACTTTTCATGAACAGCTTTGTTTTAATATAAAAAAATAAAAAAATTGACACTTCTATATATCTGTTGCTAGGCAGAATTTGTTTTCCGCCTAGTTCCTAGTCTGCGGTGATAGAACTTCCTGTCCTAACACGCATTGCCTCCTGGGAAATGATTACGCTAATTTCCCCAGGAGTATCTAGGCATTACACATGCAGAGAATGAGAGCAGAGGGAGGCGGCCAGCCAGAGGGAACAAACAGGCCTTTACCCAGTCACAGTGCTGCCTGAACTGTGCTCCGAGACTCGACTCCTGCCACGACCCACCTCCTCTCCTCTTCCAGCCGCAGCAGCACTGGCAGAGAGTGCAGCCAGCATCACCAGTCACTCAGGACCTCAGACCAGACCTCCAGTCCACTGACCTCGCGGGCGGCGGCATTCTGCAGTGCATTTCAGGCTGCAGCCCGTGTCTGCACGACATCCGACCTCCATGCTCCTCCTCCTGCTGCCCAAGCGGCCCGACTGCCTGCCTGTGCCTGGACCAGGGAACCAAAAAGAAGACCGGCGCTCGCTAAATTAACTGTCCCACCAGACCAGAGTGACAGAGTCCAGATTAAAAGGTTAGCAGATGAGGTGACAAATAGCGGCAAATGACACTGCCAGCTATAGATGGGGAAAAGTGTCAGTCGCAGCAACTGGGGGTTGATGATGCGATTTGTTGTACTGGGGTTGATGAGATTTGTTGTGGCTGGGGGTTGATGATGCGATTTGTTGTGGCTGGGGGTTGATGATGCGATTTGTTGTGGCTGGGGGTTGATGATGCGATTTGTTGCGGGCGGGGGTTGATACAATCTAGATGCATAAAATGAATTTGGTTGATAAGATTAGTATTTTTTTTAAATGAATAGTTTCACAGAAAAAAAAAAAAAAGTAGTGTGTATGTATATATTTTTCTTGAACATGCAGTATATTTACTGTTTCCTGCAGGGAGGAGGGGAGGAGAGGTTTGCATAGAAAAGTGTCAACTTCCTCTGACACTGCCGTTGCTATGGAAACCTGACCTGAAACCTATTACACTGCTTGTGTAGCACTGAGCATGTGCGAGATCTGCAGTACTGAAATCCAGGAAGTAATACAGGCTCGCTTCAGATGCCCACACATAAGATGGCCACGTTCTACCACGTTCTATTTCTAGTTTATAAACTTTCAATATGCTGTAATAACCTAACAAAACGGACCTCAGTTTACAGGCTAACTTTACTAGAATACATTAAGCTTGCGTATTTGAGGTATTTTTATTTAACCACTTAATGACCGCCCACTGTAAAAATACGTCGGCAGAATGGCACCGACAGGCAGAATCACGTATATCTACGTGACTGCCTTTGTATAGTTGGGGGGTCCGATCGGACCCCCCTTTACAGTGAGCGGCCGTTATTCGTTTGGGAGCGATCAGGGAAGAGGGGACGGCCGTTCGATTCCGGCCACACCCTCTCGATCGCTCCCGGCGAGAGAGCTTCCCTGCCTGTGTAATGTTTACACAGGCAGAGGAAGTGATGTCATCTCTCCTGCGGCGCTCACATATACCGAGCGCCGTACAGGAGAAGATGCAGGTTAGTACACAAAACACTACACTGACACCAGGACACAGGCACATAAATCGCCCCCCCAGCCACAGTGTCACTGATTGCAGTGACCATTTACTGATCACTGCAATCAGTGACATTTGTGACTGTAAAAGTGTCACTAGAGTTAGTTTTAGGTCCAGTGTAGCCCCCTAATAAAGATTTAACCTCCTTGATCGCCCCCCCAGGAAACCCTTTCACCCCCTATCACCACTATCGCTAAGCGATCGTTTTTCTGATCGCTGTCTTAGTGTCGGTGATGCCGATAGGTAGCCAGAATTTTTTTTTTTTTAGGTTCGCCGTCAGGTTTTATATAGCGTCAGGTACCCCCATATATTACCTAATAAAGGTTTTAACCCCCTAATTGCCCCTAGTTAACCCTTTCACCAGTAATCACCATATAAGTGCTACGGGTGACGCTGGTTAGTTTGCTTTTTATAGTGTCATGGCACCCGCCGTATATAACCCAATAAAGGTTTAACCCCCTGACCGGCGGGTGATATCAATTAGGTTTTAGCGTCAGAGAGAGTCTGCGTCACACCCCAGGCAGAGTCAGGTTAGTGCCAGTAACGCTAACACCCACGCGTGAAGCATAAACCCCATTAGTGGTATAGTATCTGAACAGATCAATATCTGATCTGATCAGATCCATACTAGCGTCCCCAAAAATGCAGTGTTAGCGGGATCAGCCCAGATACCTGCTAGCACCTGCGTTTTGCCCCTCGGTCCAGCCCAGGCCACCCAAGTGCAGTTTCGATCGATCACTGTCACTTACAAAACACAACACACATAACTGCAGCGTTCGCAGAGACAGGCCTGATCCCTGTGACTCCAGTGCTGTAGGAGGTGATTTCACCACCACAGTTAAAAAACACATGCTGAAGCATTGGGGCAGCAGGGGCGGAGGAGCGATTTTGCTCCTAATGCCGCGTACATACGGTCGAAATTACGACCGAGGCTTGCCGTGGAAAAGTCTGACCATGTGTACGTGGCATAACTTTTGCGGGAAGATGCGCCCATGCTTCATATATAAATGGTGCATGTATGCCCATCATTAGAAGTGGGTGGATGAAGGGCGGTATTCTAATGGTGGGCATACCCACCGATCAATCTCTTTTTTCGTTCAGCCAACAGGCTGCATGAAAAAAAGATTACCATACATGTCCAACAAGGACCAGCAACGTACTGGTATGTTGCTGGACTTTGAATGTTTATACCAGAATGATGCCTGTGGGTTTAGGTATCATCTTGGTATCCTTTTCAGCCAGCGGCCGGCTTTCATGTAAAAGCAATCCTAGTGGCTAATTAGCCTCTGGACTGCTTTTACAAGCAGTGGGAGGGAATGTCCTCCCCCGGATATAAAAAGCGCCATTGGGAAATTGGGAAAGCATTTTATCACACCGATCTTGGTGTGGTCAGATGCTTTGAGGGCAGAGGAAAGATCTAGGGTCCAATAGACCCCAGTTTTTTCAAAATAGGGGATATTTACATTACCTGAGACAATAAAAATGATAAAAAAAAATTAAATATGGAAGCAACAGATTAAAAATAAAAAAGCAAAATTTAAAAAAAAAATAAATAAAAAAAAAGCACCCCTGTCCTGCCCTGCTCTTGCCCAATGGCGAACGCAAGCGTCGGTCTGGCGTCATATGTAAACAGCAATTGCACCATGCATGTGAGGTATCACCGCGAAGGTCAGATCGAGGGCAGTAATTTTAGCATTAGACCTCCTCTGTAAACCTAACGGCGTAACCTGTAAAGGCTTTTAAAAATGTATGTAGTTTGTCGCCAATGCGCGTTTGTGCGAAATTTTAAAGCTTGTCGTGTTTGGTATCTATGTACTCGGCCTAAGATCATCTTTTTTATTTCAAACATTTGGGCAATATAGTGTGTTTTAGTGCATTAGAATAAAAAAAAGTGTATTTTTCCCCAAAAAATGCTTTTGAAAAATCGCTGTGCAAATACTGTGTAGAAAAAAAAAAATGCAACACCCACCATTTTAATCTGTAGGGCCTTTGCTTTAAAAATATATATAATATTTGGGGGTTCAACATAATTTTCTTGCAAAAAAAAAATGTTTTCATGTAAACAAAAAGTGTCAAAGGGCTTTGGCTTCAAGTGGTTAGAAGAGTGGATGTAAGCTTCCTAATGTTGTGTATAAAATGCCAGAACAGTTCAAAACCCCCCCCCCCAAATGACCCCATTTTGGAAAGTAGACACCCCAAGCTATATACTGAGAGGCATGTCGAGTCCATGGAATATTTTATATGTTGACACAAGTTGCGGAAAAAAGACAATTTATTTTGCACAAAGTTGTCACTAAATGATATATTGCTCAAACATGCCATGGGCATATGTGGAATTACACCCCAAAATACATTGTTGCTTCTCCTGAGTACGGGGATACCACGTGTGAGACTTTTTGGGAGCCTAGCCACGTACGGGACCCCAAAAACCAAGCACCGCCTTCAGGCTTTCTAAGGGTGTAAATTTTTGATGTCACTTCTCACTGCCCATCAGTTTCGGAGGCCATGGAATGCCCAGATGGCACAAAACCCCCCAAATTACCCCATTTTGGAAAGTAGACACCCCAAGCTATTTGCTGAGAGGCATGGTGAGTATTTTACAGCTCTCATTTGTTTTTGAAAATGAAACTTTTTTTTTCAATTTTCAAAAGGTTTCTTCATTTTCAAAAATAAATGAGCTGTAAAATACTCACCATGCCTCTCAGAAAATAACTTGGGGTGTCTACTTTCCAAAATGGGGTCATTTGGGGGGGGGGGGGGTTTGTGCTATTTTGGCATTTTATGGCCTTCGAAACTGATAGGTAGTGAGGCGTGAAATCCAAAATTTGTGCCTAGAAATCCTGAAGGCGGTGCTTGGTTTTCGGGGTCCCGTACGCGGCTAGGCTCCCAAAAAGTCCCAAACATGTGGTATCCCCGTACTCAGAAGCAACAGAATGTATTTTGGGGTGCAATTCCATATATAACCATGGCATGTGTGAGCAATATATCATTTAGTGACAACTTTTAGCAATTTTTTTTTTGTCCCAAGTGATTGAATGACAAAAAAAATAAAAAAATATTCAATGGGCTCAACAGGCCTCTCAGCAATTTCCTTGGGGTGTCTACTTTCCAAAATTGGGTCATTTGGGGGGGTCTGTACTGCCCTGCCATTTTAGCACCTCAAGAAAGGAGATAGGCAGACATAAATTAAAAGCTGTGTAAATTCCAGAAAATGTACCCTAGTTTGTAGACGCTATAACTTTTGCTTAAACCAATAAATATACGCTTGACATTTTACTAAAGACATGTGGCTGAATACATTTTGGCCTAAATGTATGACTAAAATTGAGTTTATTCGATTTTTCTTGTAACAAAAAGTAGAATATATTTTCAAAATTTTCGGTCTTTTTCCATTTATATCGCAAAAAAAACAAAAAAAAAAAACAGAGGCAATCAAATACCATTAAAAGAAAGCTCTATTTGTGGGAAGAAAAGGACGCAAATTTCGTTTCGGTACAACATTGCATGTCTTCAGAATTTTGCACTGCGCTGCTTTAACTGTAAATTGTGCAAACAGCTCTGGTCCTTTAGCTACAAAATGGTCCGTGGTTAAAGTGTAATTTCGGCCGGAACACCACTTTAAGAGTAATTCTTGACCATTCCTCTTTACAGAACTGTTTCAGTTCAGCAATATTCTTAGGATGTCTGGTGTTAACCGCTTTGAGGTCATGCCACAGCATCTTAATCAGGTTGAGGTCAGGACTCTGAGCCACTCCCGAAGGCGCATTTTCTTATGTATAAGCCATTCGGTTTTACTTCTATGCTTTGGGTCGTTGTCCTGTTGCAACACCCATCTTCTGTTGAGCTTCAGCTGGTGGACAGATGGCCTTAAAGTGGAGCTCCACCCAAATTTACACTTCTGCTAATCGGATTCCCCCCCCCCCCTCCGGTGTCACAATTGACACCTTTCAGGGGGGAGGGGGGTGAAGATACCTGTCTAAGACAGGTATTTTCACCCACATCCGGGAGTCCTCTCTCCAGGAATCTGCGGGAGTGACGTCACTTCCCCCAGACTTCCCGTAGTGTTCTGGGAGACACTCGGCTCCCAGAACACAGGAGGATGAATCAGAACGGTGCAGCGCGACTCGCGCATGCGCCGTAGGGAACCGGGCATGAAGCCGCAGGGCTTCACTTCCTGGTTCCCTCAGCGAGGATGGCGGAGGGAGCAGCAGAGTGAAGAGCGATTGCTCGTCCTCTGCTGCTGACGTCGCTGGACTCCAGGACAGGCAAGTGTCCAAATATTAAAAGCCAGCAGCTGCTGGCTTTTAATATTTTTTTTTCCGGCGGAGCTCTGCTTTAAGTTCTCCTGCAAAATATCTTGATAAACTTGGGAATTAATTTTTCCTTCGACGATAGCAATCCATCCAGGCCCTGATGCAGCAAAGCAGCCCTACACCATACTTCACAGTTGGGATGAGGTTTTGATGTTGGTGTGCCTCTTTCTCCACACAGTGTTGTGTTTTTCTTCCAAACAACTCAACTTTGGTTTCATCTGTCCACAAAATATTTTGCCAGTACTGCTGTGGAACATCCAGGTGCTCTTGTGCAAACTAAACGTGCAGCAATGTTTTTTTGCAACTGTATGTATATTAAAGTTATTTTAGCTGCAGGAAGGGCAGGCACTGACAGCAGACAGGCAGAGGGGGAGGGGAGGACAGGAGAGACAGGACTCAGCAGCCATGATAAAAACATGGTCAGTTTATAGAGGGGCAGGCAGCACCAACCAGGTATTTTAGATTATACAAAGGGCCAAATTAAAGCATGAACAAGCACAGTGCTTGTCCTGTGTAAAGCAACAGCATCATTTAGGGTTACGGCTTTAAAGTGCTTCTTCTTAAGCTATGCCTTTGTTGCCTTGGCAGTATGTTTTGGGTCATTGTCATGCTGGAAGACCCAACCACAACCCATTTTCAGTGTTCTGGCTGAGGGAAGAAGGTTCTCATCCAAGATTATACAATACATGGTCCCATCTATTGACTCCACAATGCGGCAAAGGCTTGTACCTTTAGCAGAGAAACCGCACCAAAAGCATAATGTTTCCACCTCTGCTTGACTGTAGGGATGGTGTTATTGGGGTCAGTCAACATTTTTCTTTGTTCAAACACAGCAAGTCGAGTTAATGCCAAAGAGCTCAATTTATGTCAGTCTCATCTGACCACAGAATTTTCTCAATCCTTCTCTGAATCATTTAGATGTTCATTGACAAACTTCAGACAGGCCTGTACATGTGCCTTCTTGAGGGGGACCTTGTGGGCGCTGCAGGATTTCAGCTCATGGCGGTGCATTGCATTACCAACGGTTTGTTTTGCGACAGTGGTCCCAACTGCTTTGAGATCATTCACAAGCTCCTCCAGTGTAGTTCTGGGCTGATCCCTCACTTTTCTCATGATCATCCTTACCCCCCATTAGGCAAAATCTTGCCTGAAGCTCCAGACCGAGGGGGATTGATGGTTATTTTGTATTTCTTCCATTTGCGAATAATTGTTTCAACAGCTATCTCCTTACCAAGCTTCTTGCCCATTCCAGCCTTGCAGGTCTACAATCTTGTCCCGGACGTCCTTTGACAGCTCTTTGGTGTTTGATAGTAAAACAGTGCAGCGCAGGTATAAAGTCCCAAAGAACGTCCAATCAAATGGATAAAATGTAATGTAATCAATGGAAGAGGTGAGTGAATATTTCCAATGCAGGTTCCACCCGTGCTCAAAAACACATTCTGTGATGATCCCTCCACCTTTGTGATTCTAATTACCTCACAGCATGGACCCCTGAATTAACAGGTGGTCATGCAAGCAGAAAGGGTACAGGCTGGTGTGTAACATGGATCATAGGTTTCTCAATATTTCTCCAGTCCTCCGCATACATCCCCAGTATAAAAGATAAGGAATAGATCTAAGTGCTCTCTGTTTAAACGGTATATTTATTGATATACAAACACAGGCTACTCACATATCCTCAGATTAAAATCGGCATATAAAAGACTGCTCGTGCAGACACAACTGCGGGTGACATGTGTACAGCTCCTTGCCCCTTACGCGTTACGTTCAATAACTTCCTCAGCGGATCGGGGCTAACAAAGTCACCTGACAGGCTTTAAATAACAGCGCCATCACTATGGTTACAGACAAAGCCGGAAGTATTAGCCACAGAACAGACATCCAGCGTCATCACTGTGCCTCCAGAATATGAAACTGGAACCAAGCAAAGCGAATAATACCCAGTTTTTCAGCCAGGCGGATTATAGCTGCCACACATAAAATGTCAATTGCCAAACTGCTGTATATGTCTATTCTTCCAATATAAAAAAAAAATCACGAATTGACACAGCAGCAAAACATAGAAATAAAATCATCGCCATCTAGTGGTTACTGAGGAGATTATTTCTCCATATAAACCTACTATAATATATGTACTCGCATCACCCGAAGTTGTTATTTTAGATTTTAATATTCAACACAGTTTGAAAAAGTAGTGGGCAAACATTGGGAGGTTCTAAGAAACTAAACTTCTGGGAGCTGTTCTCCCTCCCCGCCCTCTTTTTATATATAAAAAGGCATCTACTCTAAGAGATATGATTGCCCCAGGGGCCATTGATCCACCTGTTTAAGGAGGAGAACAGACTGTTTCCATTTCTCACAGGTTTTTATGCATGCGGACAGTGTCAGGCGTGCAAACAATGTAAATTCAACATTTAAAAAAAACTTAAGGAGTTTGTCTCCTTCTCCACCCAAAGATCCTATACTAATCAAGAAACTCATTACATGTGGTACAGTAGGGGTGGTCTATATTCTGGAGTGCAATTGTGGGCTCCAGTATATAGGCCGGACCCCTAGAGCCATGGGAGTTCGGATTGGGGCGCACGTGAATAATATTAAGAGGGGTCTCCAAACTCACAGTGCCTCCAGACATTTTCGGGAATGTCATAAGGACCCTAGATGTCTGAAATTCTGGGGCATTGAGAGAGTAGATTGACATTGGAGGGGTGGCAATTAAATCAGGCACATCAGCCAGCGTGAATCATATTGGATTGTAGAAACCAAAGTTTTGACCCCGATGTGTTAAATGTGGACTTCGATCTGAATTGCTTTATTTCAGACAAATAAATTTGGGGATATAATTGGAATAATAATTTTAATGGTTTTATTGATAATTTTTTGTCCAGGGTGATTTTTTTTTTATGTGTGTGATATATTTTTATAGGGTATTCTTCTTCTTGCCTTTTATTTTATGTGATTATATGAAATTTTATAGAGTAACTTGCTGTAGAGAACAACTTCGGGTGATGCAAGTACATATTAGTTGGTTTATATGGAGAAATAATCTCCTCAGTAACCACTAGATGGCAATGATTTTATTTCTATGTTTTGCCGCTGTGTCAATTCGTGAATTAATTTTTTTATATTTGAAGAATAGACATATACAGCAGTTTGGCAATTGACATTTTATGTGTGGCAGCTATAATCCGCCTGGCTGAAAAACTGGGTATTATTCGCTTTGCTTGGTTCCAGTTTCATATTCTGGAGGCAGTGATGACGCTGGACGTCTGTGCTGTGGCTAATACTTCTGGCTTTGTCTGCAACCATAGTGATGGCGCTGTTATTTAAAGCCTGTCAGGTGACGTTGTTAGCCCCTCTGAGGAAGTTATTGAACGTAACGCGTACGGGGCGAGGAGCTGTACACACGTCACCCGCAGTTGTGTCTGCACGAGTAGTCTTTTATATGCCGATTTTAATCTGAGGATGTGAGTAGCCTGTGTTTGTATATCAATAAATATACAGTTTAAACAGAGAGCACTTAGATCTATTCCTTTTATCCTGGGGATGTATGCGGAGAACTGGAGAAATATATTGAGGAACCTATGATCCATGTTACACACCAGCCTGTACCCTTTCTGCTTGCATGACCACCTGTTAATTCAGGGGTCCATGCTGTGAGGTAATTAGAATCACAAAAGGTGGAGGGATCATCACAGAATGTGTTTTTGAGCACGGGTGGAACCTGCATTGGAAATATTCACTCACCTCTTCCATTGATTACATTGTTACATTTTATCTCCATTTGATTGGACGTTCTTTGGGACTTTATACCTGCGCTGCACTGTTTTACTATCGCATACCATTTTTGAATTAAATGAAAATTCTTTAGTGTACAGCTTGCAAACATAGGGGGATTGATTATATATTTTTGCGCAGATTGCATTTATTTAGTCTATACAGCTCTTTGGTGTTGCCCATGATGTCCACAGAATACTTCCATTTAAACCGACAGGTCTTTTATACACATGTTTTTCATTAGGAGCACCTTCTTAAATTGGCAGGACTAATCTGTACAATCCTGTAACCAGTCTGTAGGAGTCAGAAATGTTGGTTGGTGGGGGGGAATCAACTACAACTCAATTTATAACATTTGTATCATGCTTTCTTTAGTCTGTCCAGGACAGCACAAGAGGCTCTACCTCCGGAGGCAGGACACAAAATTTTAATTTATAAAGGGTGGCTTCCGTCCCTTTTCCCCTAGTTCGTTTCCTCCACTGGAGGAGGCTGGATGGAGCTCTCCTTCCCCTGAGCCTAAAGGAAAGGGGGGGGGGGGGGGGAAGGAGGTCTGCAAGCACCTGTAATAGGGTGGCAGGCATCAGAGTCCCCGGTCCGGCTGCAGAAAGCTGGTACCCTCCTCCAGAATAGTCCAGGGTGGGCTGCGTTTCCCCGCACAGGGCTCATGGCGTCTTGCTGGATACTATGGTATCCCGGCACGAGTCCGGCGTAGGCCTCAAGCATGGATCTCGCAGAACCAGCTCAATGCAGCACCCATTTTTGTCTCCCCCCCCCCCCCCCATTTTGAGACGGGATCCAGGCTAAAGAGTCATGTGAATCCTGTCAGCGGCTGGTGGGGGGTGCACATAGGTGTTGAAGGTATCCACCCACTACTTGGCTAAGGTTTTCTGACAGTACGTTTTATCCTTTCCTTTGCCTCCCTTCTCGTCTCAGCCCAAAGAACCAAAGAGGTCGGGGGGGGGGTTCAGAAAGAAATGCGAGTCCAATGGACCGGCTGCAGAAAGCTGGTACCGGCACCCTCCTCCAGAATAGCCCGGGTGGGCAGAGTTTCCCTGCACAGGGCTCACAGCATAAGGCCTCGAGTTCTGGCCTGTGGAACGCAGGGACTTCCGGTGCACTACTTCCGGTTTGGGGTCTCACGGCGAGCATGGACACCGTATCCATGGCTGTATAGTTAAAACAAAAAAACAAACACCAGCCACGGGAAGGTCCTGATCCACAGCAATGCTCCAGCGAGGAAGAAGACAGCATGGATCTAGCAGAACCAGCTCAATGCAGCACCCATTTGTCTCCCACCCCCTTTTTGAGTCGGGATCCAGGCTAAAGAATCATGTGAATCCCGTCAGCGGCTGGTGGGGGTGCACATAGGTGTTGAAGGTATCCACCCACTAATTGGCTAAGGTTTTCTGACAGCATGTTTTTTCCTTTGCCTCCCTCTTGTCTCAGCCCAAAGAACCAAAGAGGTCAGTGGGGGGGGGGTTCAGAAAAATGAAGGCTATAAAGTCTATGCTGTCAAACCTTAAAGCCCCAAAAACAAACCAGCCGCAGTCCATCACCCCCACCCCCCCACCCGCTTCAGCCTCAGGACGAATCAGAGGAGGAGGAATCAGATCCTTTGGAGATGAGCCAAGTGAGACGGCATCATCCAAAGATATTCCGAGCCAAGGGACAAGTTTACCCAGATACAGGCTCTCGCGCGTGGAGATGGATGCCTTATTGGGGGTGATCTACCAGACACTATATCAAAGAGCAGGCCTCCTTGTCCCTACATGACCAGATGTATCAGACCCTGAAAGAACCAAAACAGGGTATTTCGGGTACACAGCACACTGGCTGACTTTCAAAAGAGTGGGCGGAGCCGGAGAAATAGGATTTTTTGTACTCGCTGTAAAATCCTTCTCTGCCATCCATGGACTGACACAGCTCCTTAAATCTTGACAAAGTGGGTTATGTTCCGTCTATTAGGAGAGGACTAGGCAGAACATGTTAGTTATCTTAAAACATGCAACTTTAACAGAGTTGAACACTCCCGCCCAGGGGGCGGTCCCTCCGGTCATAACCCCTCACCCTGCAGCTCAGTTAGTCAAAAAGCAGTAAAAACTTAAAGGGGTGGGTGCCGTGTCCGTCCATGGACGACAGAAGGATTTTACGGTGAGTACAAAATAATAAAAAATTATATTTTCTCTTTTCGTCCATGGACGGGCACAGCTCCTTAAATCTTGACAAAGTGGGACGTCCCCAAGCAGTGTCAGAAAAAACGAGGGGTGGTAACAGCAATCAAAAGACTTAACCCCAAACCGAGCTCCTCAACGGAGGAGTTGCAACCTCAAACAGCCGCCTGCAAAACCTTGCAGCCATCAACCTTGTAAAACGGAGAAAGTGAGCAGACGACCAGGTCACGGCCTTACACCTGTGAGACAGATGCCCGATTGTCGGAAAGTCCAGGAGGCACCAATTGCCCTGGTCGAATGCGCCGTGACAGGAAAGGGAGGTGCCCGCCCCTTAAGGGCATAGGCCTGGATGACGGTCTGCCTGATCCACCTAGAAATGGTGGCCAACGAGGCCACCAGGCCCTTCTGTGGACCAGACACCAACACAAACAGTGAGTCAGACTTCCGGAATGGAGCCGTGGCAGACAGGTACACCCGTAGGTCACGTACCACGTCTCAAGTATGTGGCGCAACCTCCTTGGGATGGACGGTCGAGGACACAGGGATGGAAGTACAATGTCCTCGTTTAGATGAAAAGCCGAAACCACCTTAGGAAGGAAGGCTGTGGGCGTAGCACCGCTTAACTCTTGACAACCAAGTAAGATGACTTGCAAGACAAGGTCGCCAATTCAGAAACCCATCTAACCAATGTAATGGCAACTAGAAAAGGCAACTTTCTGAGAAAGCGTTAAGGAATCTCCCTGATGTTCTCAAAGGGAGGTTCCTGAATTCCCGAGAGCACTAGATTCAAGTCCCACGGAGGAAGCAGTGGTCTAATCGGGGGAACCACATGTCGGACCCCCTGCACAAACGTACTTACCAGTGAGTGAGCCGCCAGGGGTCGTTGGAAGAAGACAGCCAAGGCTGAAATCTGCCCCTTAATCGTGCTTATGGCAAGTTTGATTCACTCCGCGCTGTAAAAACAGCAGGATCCGAAAAACCGAATATGCCCACGGGCGCCAATCCATCTCTGCACGCAGAGATGTATGCCTTCCAAGTGCAATGGTAGATCTTCCGGGAAGATGATTTTCAGGCCCTCAACATGGCGGCGATTACCGAGTCTGACAGACCACGGTCCCTTAGTACCTGGCTTTCAATAGCCATGCAATTAAAGTCAGCGGCTAAAGCAGGATGAAGTATGGGCCCTTGAGACAGAAGGTCCTCCCGCAATGGCAGACGCCAGGGAGCGTCTGCTACCAGTCTCACAAGGTCAGCGTACTAGGGACGCCGGGGCAATTAGAATCACCGGAATCCCCTCGGCCTGCACTCTGTAGTGGAGGAAGCAATTTCATTGGGGGAAAGGCATAAATTAGCCGATACCGACTCCATGGAGCCACCAACGCGTCTGCCCAGGGATCCCTGGACCTGGCCACAAACCTTGACACCTTGCGATTGAGTCGAGAGGCCAGGAGATCCACATTTGGTGTGCCCCATTTCTGACAAAGGATTTGAAACACCTCCGAGTGTAGCAACCATTCCCCTTGGTCCAGCATCTGGCGACTTAGATAGTCCGCCTGCCAGTTTTCCACGCCCGGAATGTAAAGTGCTGATAGACCCAGCATGCTCCTTTCGGCCCATCTTAGGATGTGAGTGACCTCTGACACTGCGGCCAAGCTCCTTGTTCCTCTCTGATGGGTGACATAAGCCACCGCCGTGGCATTGTCCGACTGGATACTGACCGGACGCCCTTGAAGTCTACCACTTGGAGAGACACACAGTCTGATCGCTTGAAGTTCAACATTGATCGGTAGAAGAGATTCTTTTGGAGTCCAGCGGCCCTGGGCTGACTGAACCCCCCAGACTCTACCCCAACCGGTCAGGCTGGCGTCCGTCGTGATCGCCATCCAGTGGGAGGGAAGGAAAGACTTCCCGGACTGAAGTGCCAGGGATGTCAGCCACCAAGTCAGAGAGGCCCTGACTGACTAGGTGACTCACCTGAATCTGATGATCCAGGGACAAAGGGGATTTGTTCCATTTGGACAGAATCTTCTTCTGCAGCAAACAAGTATAGGTTTGGGTATATGGTAGAGGTCGACCGATATGGGTTTTTCTCTCCGATGCCGATATTTAGAAATTGGGGCGGCTGATGTATGATGCCGATTTTTGTGGACACACACACACACACACACACTTCCTTCCTGCTTACTCCTGTCACTCTAGCACACACTTGATGTCCTCAGTACAGATGGCACTGGTTTGGAACTGACAGATGGCACTGGCAGGTGGCACTATTGGCACTGGCAGGTGGCACTGGTTGGGAACTGACAGATGGCACTGGTTGGGAGTGGCAATTGGAACCGGTTGGCACTAGCACCTTGGTGAAAACTCTTGGTGCTGACGCCAGACCAAAAGCGAGAGCCACGAACTGATAGTGGTCCTCCGACCGCAAAACGCAGAAACCTCTGGTGTCTGTCGCATATGGGGACATGCAAGTACGCGCCCTTGATGTCCAGGGACGCCAGAAAGTCCCCAGGATGGAGTGCAGCTACCAAGCGAATTGATACCATCCTGAATTTCCAAACCTTCACAAAGGCATTGAGGGCCTTGAGGTCTAGGATTGGACGAACTCCATCCTTTGGGACCACAAACAGATTTGAGTAGAATCCCTGAAACTGGTCCTGCCGCCGTACGGGTATGATTACCCCTCACCTTAACAAGTCTTAAACTGCACCCCGCCGAGATGTTAGGAGAGGAAGATTGGAGGGAAAGAATCTGGTGGACAAGAAAGAAACTCGATCTTGTAACCTGAAGAGAACTTCGCAAACCCACTGGTCATAAAGCAGAGAGGTCCAGTGAGCTGTGAACTTGCGAAGACGTCCCCCCACCCAAATATCGGTTGGGGGCAAGACTTCATGCGGAAGCAGACTTGTTTGTGGGCTTGGATTGTTTGGGCACCCAGGTAACGCTTCTGTCCCCCAGCTGAAGCTTTATCAGCTTGAGAGGGTCTGCTAGTGGGCCCCGACTGACGAAAATAGTGCCTTTGCGCGGGTAAGGAAGGCCCCTGTTTATGGGGCGGCTTTTTACCCTTTGTGGACTGAGGTAGAAGTGTGCTCTTACCTCCAGTGACATCCTTAATAATGTTGTCCAGTGAGGCACCAAAGAGCCTCCCACTTTTGAAAGGAAAATCCGTCAGCTTTCTTAGAAGCTTGGTTCGCAGACCAGCATTTTAGCCATATCAGGCGGTGCAAGACCACCACGGATACAGAGGCCCTGGAACTTAAGGGAGTCGCATCTAGGATTGCATCACATACATACACTTGCTGACCAGCAGGTGCAGGGTCTGGTGTAACAATTTCTTGTGGGAACTGATTCTCTACTGCCTGATGCAAAAGTTTAGCCCATTCAGTTAGTGTCCGAGACAAAGTTGCAGCCACTAACGGCCGCAATGCTGACCACAGCATGGCAAACACTGTCCGAGTCACCGCTTCGGATCTCCTATCAGTAGGGTCCTTAAAAAGGCATGGGTCCCCTTCACCAGGATAGTGGTTACTTTGTTCAACCTCGATACCGGGGGGTAAACAGGGGGAAAAGCCCATTTTTTCAAAAAGCTCTCTTCAAAGGGGTAACGGACCGCTGCGGCCGTTCCCATTCCTTATCTATGAATCTGTCAAAGAAATCAAGGAAAAACCTATACAGAGCGGGTCGTTGTGTGACCCCAAAAGGGACTGACACCCCAGTGGATGTCCCAACAGCATCAAGCTTAAGGGTGTCCCTTATTGCATTGATAAGTGCTCCCACAAGTGCTCTGTCCTGCACTGACCCAGACGAGGAGTCCTCAGTACCCGGACGGTCCTAGTCCACGTCCTGACGCCTCAGAACAGGGGTCCTGTGCTGCAGTCAGGCCCGAGTCAGAGCATTCCCTAGGAGATGGCAGGGGGGGGGGGCTCAGGGGCACTTTTTACCCCCTATACGCCCGCATGCCACTTCCACCCCGGCAACAAATGACTCCAGGACTGCCGACAAATTGTCCATGGTAACCGCAGGTGCAGGGGCACCAGTTGCTGCCACCGGAATGTCTGGGGAAGAAATACCAGCTTCAGACTACATTCTGACCCACCGACAGTCCTCAGGGACTAAGTCAAGACACTTGTGACAAAAGTCCACCCTCCTAGCTGTGCTGACCGGGTGGGGGGCTACCCAGGGACTCTCACCATCCAGCCAGAGACTGCTCAGCGCCGCTTGTCCGCCTGCCCCACACATTGCGTGTAACTGAGGTGTTCTGAGAGGTAAATAGTGCTATTCGTGCTGTTCAGGGAGCCTCCAGCACTAGAGGGCAAGCCATACAGTGAAAAACCACATCCAAAATGGCCGCAGACTCAGAAAAAAAAAAAAAGGGCATGGACTACAAGAAAAAGGCCGCCCGCAATGAAGACCTGCGCCACAGCGCGGCCACAAGAAAATGACAGTCAATGGAAGTTTTCAATGTCAAATGAAAACCAACAGAAAATGGCGCCCGAGCATGAGGTGGACGAGAAGGCCGCAGGGACACCCAACGAAGGCCCCCCAGAAAGCATGGTACCCTCACAGAAGCAAACCCGACAGCTCTACAGCCCCCTACTGGGTACAGCATGGTACCCTCACAGAAGCGGACCAGACGGCTCTACAGCCCCCTACTGGGTACGGCATGGTACCCTTACAGAAGCGGACCCGACGGCTCTACAGCCCCCTACTGGGTACGGAGACCTACAGGTACACCCCACCGACACAGTAGCCCCTGCACTGGGGAGGAGGAAAGAGGGGACAGAGGGAGGGAAAGGGAGGACAGGGGACTCCCTAATGACTCTCAGAAGCCCAGCTGTTCCAAGCTGACACAAAACAGAAGGAATGGGGTACTTACCCGTCCACACGTGGACATGCTGGTGCATTCCAGACAGACACCGCCGGACATACGGAGTGGCTGTCGGCCATGGCTCACTGTGACTGAACCCCAAGTAGGTCAGTCATATGTGGGCCCCGGAGCAAAAACTCACCGGCCACCCCTGGAGCAACAGAGCATGTTGTGGCCGACCCAGCGCTCAGCTAAGGTCTGCTCACGCTCGATGGCCGGACTGGGGAGACTACTAGGATCTATAATATCCAGCTCGTCACCCAGCCGGCACTTGATCAAATTAAATAAAGTAAAAATTTCTGTAGGACTCTGGGCCCAAAGGGGAGCCAGGTCCATCTCCTCTACTAGGCAGAAAAAACTGAGCTGCATGCTGCAGGGTGAGGGGTTATGACCGGAGGGACTGCCCCCTGGGCAGGGCTGTTAAACTCTGTTAACCACTTAAGCCCCGGACCATTAGGACCAAGCCTGTTTTTGGGATTCGGCGCTGCTTTAACTGTAAATTGTGCGGACATGCAATGTTGTACCCAAATGAAATTTGTGTCCTTTTCTTCCCACAAATAGAGCTTTCTTTTAATGGTATTTGATTGCCTCTGCGATTTTTATTTTTTGCGATATAAATGGAAAAAGAACGAAAATTTTGAAAAAAAAAAGATATTTTCTACTTTTTGTTATAAGAAAAATCGAATAAACTCAATTTTAGTCATACATTTAGGCCAAAATGTATTCAGCCACATGTCTTTAGTAAAAAAAATGTCAATAAGCGTATATTTATTGGTTTGCGCAAAAGTTATAGCGTTTACAAACTAGGGTACATTTTCTGAAATTTACACAGCTTTAAATTTATGACTGCCTATCTCATTTCTTGAGGTGCTAAAATGGCAGGGCAGTACAAAACCCCCCCAAATGACCCCATTTTGGAAAGTAGACACCCCAGGGAAATTGCTGAGAGGCATGTTGAGCCCATTGAATATTTTTTTTTTTTGTCCCAAGTGATTGAATGACAAAAAAAATAAAAATTACAAAAAGTTGTCACTAAATGATATATTGCTCACACATGCCATGGTTATATGTGGAATTGCACCCCAAAATACATTCTGCTGCTTCTCCTGAGTACGGGGATACCACATGTGTGGGACTTTTTAGGAGCCTAGCCACGTACGGGACCCCAGAAACCAAGCACCGCCTTCAGGATTTCTAAGGGCGCAAATTTTTGATTTCACTCCTCACTACCTATCACAGTTTCGAAGGCCATAAAATGCCAAAATAGCACAAAACCCCCCCAAATGACCCCATTTTGGAAAGTAGACACCCCAAGCTATTTGCTGAGAGGCATGTTCAGTCCATGGAATATTTTATATTTTGCCACAAGTTGCGGGAATATGACAAACTTTTTTTTTTTTGCACAAAGTTGTCACTAAATGATATATTGCTCACACATGCCATGGGCATATGTGAAATTACACCCCAAAATACATTCTGCTGCCTCTGAGTACTGGGATACCACATGTGTGGGACTTATTGGGAGCCTAGCCGCGTACGGGACCCCAAAAACCAAGCACAGCCTTCAAGGTTTCTAAGGGCATAAATTTTTGATTTCACTCCTCACTACCTATCACAGTTTTGAAGGCCATAAAATGCCAAGATGGCACAAAACCCCCCCAAATGACCCCATTTTGGAAAGTAGACACCCCAAGCTATTTGCTGAGAGGCATGTTGACCCCATTGAATATTTTTTTTTTGTCCCAAATGATTGAATAATGACAAAAAAAAAAAAAAAAAAAAAAAAAAAAAAAAAAAGGTACAAAAAGTTGTCACTAAATGATATATTGCTCACACATGCCATGGTTATATGTGGAATTGCACCCCAAAATACATTCTGCTGCTTTTCCTGAGTACGGGGATACCACATGTGTGGGACTTTTTGGGAGCCTAGCCGCGTACAGGGCCCCAAAAACCAAGCACTGCGAACGCTGCAGTTATGTGTGTTGTGTTTGGTAAGTGACAGTGATCGATCGATACTGCGCTGGGCTGGGCGGAGGGGCTAAACGCAGGCGCTAGCAGGTATCTGGGCTGATCCCGCTAACACTGCGTTTTTGGGAACCCTAAACCGCTGGGGATGCTAGTATAGATCTGATCAGATACTATACCACTAAGGGGGGTGTATGCTTTGCGCGTGGGTGTTAGCGTTACTGTCACTAACCTAACACTGCCTGGGGCGACGCAGACCCTCTCTGGCGCTAAAACCTAATTGATCTCACCCGCCGGGTGATCAGGGGGGTTAAACCTTTATTGGGTTATATACGGCGGGTGCCCTGATGCTATAAAAAGCAAACTAATCAACCAGCGTCACCCGTAACCTTTATATGGTGATCACTGGTGAAAGGGTTAACTAGGGGCAATCAGGGGGTTAAAATCTTTATTAGGTTAAATATGGGGGTACCTGACACTATATAAAAACCTGACGGGTAACCTAAATAACTAAATAACTTACTGGCTAACCAGTGACACCAGTGACGCTTATACGGCGATCACTGGTGAAAGGGTTAACTCTAGGGGCAATCAGGGGGTTAAAATATATGGGGGTACCTGACACTAATAAAAACCTGCGGCGAACCTAAAAAAAAAATAACTGCCTATCTAAAACACCAGCGACACGAATACAGCGATCGGAAAAACAATCGCTTAGTGACGCTGAAGTTAGGGGGTGAAAGGGTTACCTGGGGGGTGATCAAGGGGTTAAACCTTTATTAGGGGGGGTTAGGGGGCTACCCTGGACCTAAAGGGGCCTAATCCTAACTGCCCTGCAACTTTTTACAATCACAGATGACACTAAATGCAGTGATCAGTAAAATAAATGATCACTGCAATCAGTGACACTGTGATTGGGGGCTGATTTGTGTGCCTATGTGTACCTACGTGTCAGTGGACTGTTAGTGCACTAACCTGCTTCCTCTCTGCTCGGCGCCGGGAACGGAAAGACCGCGGCGAGGGAGATGACATCACTTCCTCCAGCCTTGTTTACATCACATGGCGGAGGAAGCATTTTCATTGGCCGGGAGCGATCGCGAGGGGGGGGGGCGGAATCGAGCGCCCCCCCCTCATGCCTGATCGCTCCCGAACACTTAACGGCCGCTCACTGCAGTGAAGGGGGGTCCGGATGGACCCCCAACTGCACAAAGGCGATCACGTAGATCTACGTGATTCTGCCTGTCCGTGCCATTCTGCCGACGTAAATCGGCGGTGGGCGGTCGTTAAGTGGTTAAAGTTACATGTTTTAAAGATAACTAACATGTTCTGCCTAGTCCTCTCCTAATAGACGGAACATAAGCCACTTTGTCAAGATTAAAGGAGCTGTGTCCACCCATGGACGAAAAGAGAAAAAAAAAAAAAAAAAGTTTTCTCCAAAAGTCTGGCGGTTTCTTTTCAGTGAGGATTCTGCCTGTATATGGAACAAAGTGCCCAAAGTGGATGCAGCCTTCTCCCAATGCGCCAAAAACGGACCTCGCCTTTGCAGACATGGGTGTCCTTAGGGAACCCATGGACAAGAGGATGGAGGTACTGCTGAAAGGTCATGGGAAGTAGCCATGATAAATTTAAAAATACAGCAATGTCTACAATAGTGGCTTGTAATTTGGAGGTCTGGCTGGACCAATTACAAGGCCATTTGGAAAGTGGAGCTTCCAGGAAGGAAATTCCTTACCCATGCTGCATAAGGCAGCAGGTTATATTGCAGACGCGTCTGCAGAGTCGGTCAAGCTATCAGCAAAGACTGTGGCCCTAGTAAATTCCTCTTGCAGGGTTTTATGGTTAAAATCCTGGTCGAAGGGACCCGGCCTCAAAAGGTTAGGCTATATGGTATCCCATTTAAAAAAGGAGAACCTCTTGTTTGGACAGGATTTAATAAAAGTTCTAGACCATACTGCTGACAAGTAAAGGCTTTTCCTATTAAAAATAAGAAAGCCCCAGGGAAACTTTTGCCCCCAAAGACAAGGACCGTCACAGGGGCAGACTCCTAAAGGGTCAACCTCTAAAAAAAACTATGGGGGCGGGGGGGATTGAAAGGTGTCCCATTTTCCTCTGCCAAGAAATCTACCAAATCCCAGTGACTTGGTTCCTGTGGAAGGGAGATTGGGGCAGTTCCTCCCACAGTGGGAAAAGACTATCCCAAATGCATTTATACTGAGAATAATCAGGGAAGGCTATTGAATCCAGTTAAAGGGCACTCCGCCAGCAAGGACGTTCGTAACCATGCCTCCCAGGGATCCTCAGAAGACGGCCTTGTCACAAATTGGCGACTTGGTAGACCAGCGGGTTCTTATTCCAGTGCCACAGCGAGAAATAAACCATGGTTTCTACGCTTACGTTTTCGTAGTAAGGAAGCCTTCGGGCAAATTCCGCCTAATATTGAACTTGAAGTCACTGAACAAGAAATTTCAGATGGAAACAATCTTTTCGGTGAAGTCAATTCTTCCCACGGATTGCTTCATGGCCTCCCTCGATCTGAGGGACACCTATTTACATGTCCTGATCTGGGAAGCGCCAAGGGCAGTTGCCAGAGAGTTGAAAGGTCACCACATAAAAGTCCTGACAGGGTGGTAGCAGTCTTATTTAAGCAAGGGGGAACAAGGTGTCCATCCTTAGACTAGCGAGCACCATCTTTGCTTGGGCTGAAAGGAACCTGAAGTCAATATCTGCAGTCCATCTAAAAAGGGAGTGGACAATCACCTGGCGGACTTTCTGAGCTGACACCAAGTGCACGAGTCAGAATGGTCACTAAACAGGGAAGTCTTTCAGCTATTGGTAGAGAAATTGGGCATTCCAGAGGTGGACTTGTTCACCAACAAGTCAAATGCCAGGGTTCCAGCGTACTTCGCTGGAAAGAGAAGTAGGGACCAAGGGGATAGATGCCCTGGACAAGAAGTGGCCGTTTCACCTATGCTACGCCTTCCCCCTGTTCAAACTTATACCTCTGGTCCTGAGGAAGTTTGTTCAAGAGCACACAATGATCCTAGTGGTCCCGTTTTGGCCGAAGAGGCCTTGGTTTTTAATGCGGTTTCGTCTGACAGAGGAACCTGCCTCCCCTCATGCTACCCGAGGGGAAGGATCTACTATCGCAGGGCCCAGTTAACAAAAATACAGACCCTGAAACTGTCAGCTTGGTATCTGAGGAAAGCCTCCTGAAGCCTAAGGGGCTCTCAGACAGGGTGGTGAATACAATTCTTTCCAGTAGAAAGAAGGTGACCCAAGCAATTTATGTTAAATTTAATTTTTAAAAGTTAAATTTACGGTTAGATACCAAGAAGGTGTCTGCAAATATTCCAACCATCTTGGAGTTTTTACAAGACGGTGCAGACCAAGGATGGGCCATTAGTACAATAAAAAGTGCCGGTATCACCTAGTCTGTTTTTTGGAGCATCCCCTGGCATTAGACCCACTGGTTAGCAGGTTCTTTAAGAGGTTAGCCAGGATTACACCTGTTCCATTGAAAATTGTGCCAAAATGGGACCCGACAGTATTGCAAGGTTGGGTAAAATGGTCACAAAAGGGGAGCCTTCCTGCAAGTTTTTGGAGACAGGCTGGTATTGCGTACAGACCCAGGGTTTTTGCCTAAAGTGGTGTCAAAATGCCTTCTGTGGGTCCCTAACCAAATCCAAAAAGGAAACAGAATTCCACCAACTGGATGCGAGAGCCTGTGTCTTACAGCATCTAGAATTGATGACACATTAGAAAATCCAATGCTGCATTTAATTTTGCATTCAGGGAAAAAAAAAAAAATTGGGGTTCCAAGCTTCGAAAGGCACAATCGCAAGGTTGATTAAACAAGCTATTGTGGAAGCTTACAAGATTTAAAAAAAGGAATGTGCTTAAATCCCCCCCCCCCCCCCATGGCTCACTACACGGGCTTCTTGGGCAGAGCGAGCTAGAGTGGAGGAGCAAATTTGCCACGCAGCAACATGGTCAAGCTACTCGACTTATGAAGCATTATAGATTGGACCTCATCTCAGCGCAAGACTAAGCGTTTTGGAGGAAAGTCCTCCAAGCGGTAGTCCCCCCTAATCTGGAAAGTTCTCGTTGATCCACTAGTGCCATCCTCAGACGACTAGAGAAAACTAGAGTTGTACTTAACAGTAACTGTTTCTAGGAGTCGTCCAGGACAATATGCTGTTATAACCTTGGACAAGTGTTTGTCGTTTCAGAAGCCATTCCGGGATAGTTCTCGGATAAAGACACGGGAAGAGGGATGGAAGCCATCGATGGATTAAAATTTTGTGCTTCCTGCCTCTGGAGGTGGAGCCTCTCTAGTGGTGTCCTGGACAACTTTTAGAAACAGTTACTGGCAAGTCTTAGTTTTTTTTTTGGGATTTTTGGTTGATAGTCTGTCTCCAGCATTTAAAATACACCTTTAATAAATGATCGACCATTCACTTCTTTGGGCAAACTTAATCTGCAGGGGATCAAATAATTGTTCCCCCCACTGTACATGGTTGTGGCCATTATAAAGGCATTCCCTACTGCTTTTTCTTGGAAGAAAAAAAAATAAATGCAGGAAAAAAAGCAAAATATCCCAGGTGGCCAGAAAAACAAAAACAAACAAAAAAGGGGAGGAGGACACAAGCCAAATAAATCACCCAATTCTACACTAGAGTGCAGTTGCAACTAGTATCTAGGACTTGTCCATCCAAATAATAAAACCCAAGTGCTATGGAGGATCCTTCAAAAGGTTAGTCTTACCCGTAAAATCGTTTCCTTTAAGTACAGTACACATATATAATCATTACCATGGGTTATATGCAACTATCAGGTTGCTTTTTCCAGTGTCCAAAGATAGACATGGAACCATGGTTTGGCTGACCAAGTTAGATTGACAGGACGAGACACTCATGGACATCCTTGAATAGAGAGAGTAAGTATTAGGGGGCCCTACATACTGAAGTATTTTTTTCTTAATGCATAGAATGCATCAAGATATAAAAAAAAAAAAAAAAAAAAAAATGCATATTGTCATGCCAACTAAAACAAGGTTAGGTTTACCTTGTGTATTAGACAGCTGCACACAATCAGTCTAGAGGGATTAAAAAATGCAAGTTAGACTTACCGGTAACTTGTTTTCCAATAGGCTTTCAGGACAGCACCCGAGAGATCATGGCTCCTCCTACAGGAAACACCTCATCAATTAATTATTTTAATTGGAGGCCTCCACGTTGCTTCCCTCAGTTGTTTGTAGAGAACCTCCAGCCCCAGCTGCAACACATAAGCGACAGTTATTACATAGTATTACAGCCACAGCATAAAAAAAAGGGCGGGATCCTGCTGTCCTGAAAGCCTATTGGAAAACAAGTTACCGGTAAGTCTAACTTGCATTTTTCCGAAACGTCTTTCAGGACAGCACCCGAGAGGATAATCGAGACTTACCCCATTTAGGGTGGGACAACAGCCTGTAAGACTTTCCTTCCGAAAGCCTGGTCCCCAGCCGTCATGAGATCTAATCTATAATGACAGGCAAAGGTCGTCAGACTTGTCCATGTAGCTGCCTTACAGATTTGTTCGGGGGTGGCACCAGCTTTTTCTGCCCAACTCACCGCCGAAGCTCTAGTAGAATGAGCCCTGATACTTACTGGACTCTCCTGGCCTGTAAGGGAATAGGCGTCTGAGATAGCCATTCTCAACCATCTGGCAATGGTTCCTCTAGAAGCTTGTCTTCCTTTTTTATTTCCGGAAAATAAAATGAATAGTGCGTCTGAACGCCTGAAGTCTTTAGTAGCTTCCAGGTAACTCAAGACTGCTCTTTTAACATCCAGGGTATGGAATTCTTCTTCCTTCTTACCCGACGGATTAGAACAAAACGTAGGAAGTATTATCTCCTGGGTTCTATTTTGAACTGAGGCAACCTTTGGTAAAAAGTTAGGATCCGTCTTCAGCACAATTCTGTCTGAAAAAATAGAAAAAAATGGTTCCCTGATAGATAAAGCTTGCAGCTCACTGATCCTTCGAGCTGTTGTAATAGCTACTAGAAAAATTGTTTTTAAAGTAATTAGCTTCAGGGAGGTTAAATTGAGAGGTTCGAAAGGTTCCCTGGTCAGGGCCTGTAGAACGACTGATAAGTCCCATGACGGACAGTTTTTGATCACTATCGGTCTAGCCCGAGTGAGGGCTTTAAAGAATCTGTTTACTAGGGGTTCTGATGAAATAGATTTCTCAAAATATACCCCCAGTGCGGCAACCTGAACTTTTAGGGTACTGATCGCTAGGCCCTTGTCTGCTCCTTCTTGCAGAAATTCCAAGATAGAAGAAATCTGCTTTAATGGTCTGCCGGATGTAGTGCACCAAGAGTTAAAGACTTTCCAGACTTTGTGATATATTGCTCTGGTAACATTCTTTCTGCTAGATAGGAGGGTAGCCACCAACCTATCCGAGAATCCTTTTCTCCTTAAGAGCTGCTCCTCAGAAGCCAGGCTGTGAGTTTTAGCTTTTCTACTTCTTGGTGAAACAGCGGACCTTGTAACAGAAGGTCTTGTCTCACGGGAAGATGCCAGTATGGTTTGATCTGCATCTGTAGAAGAGCCGAAAACCAGGGCCTCTTGGGCCAGAAGGGAGTGATGAGGATTACTGTCGTATCCTCTTTCCGGATTTTTGTTATGACCTGCGGAATCAGCTGAAAAGGAGGGAAGGCGTAGCTGAGGTGAAAATTCCAACTGTGCGCCAGAGCATCTACCCCCAGAGATGACTCGTTCCTGTTCAGGGAAAAAAAGAGAGATATTTGTGTATTTTCCTGAGTCGCAAAGAGATCCACTCTTGGCTGTCCCCATTTCTTCACTATTAGATTGAAGACATCTGGATTCAATTGCCACTCCGCTTCGTACACCTGGTTCCTGCTGAGGAAATCCGCTATCCTGTTTAGGGTCCCTTTTAGATGGACCGCGGACAAGGATTGAGTATGGAGCTCTGCCCAATTTAGAATGCTCTCTGCTAGGCCTTGAAGTATTCTGCTTCTGGTGCCCCCTTGTCGGTTTATGTAAGCCACCGCCGTGGCGTTGTCCGACAGAATTTGTGTATGTCGCCCTTGGACTTCTTCTGCAAAGAACAATAAGGCCATTTCTATCGCCTTTAGTTCCCTCCAGTTTGAAGATCTCATTGCTTCCCTTGTGGACCAAGATCCCTGAGCCCAACGACCGCTCATGTGAGCCCCCCAACCCCAGGAGCTGGCATCGGTTGTTAGCCTTACCTGGGTTGGAAAGGACCATAACCAGCCTGCTGAGAGTCTTGCCTGGTTCTTCCACCACCAGAGACTCCTCTTTACTTTGGTGGGGATCTTCACCAGTGAATCTAGTGAATTCTGCTGGCGATCCCAGATTTTTAACAAACTTTTGCAGTGGCCTGAAATGGAGCTTTGCCCATTGTACTGCCGGTATGGAAGAGGTCAGGGTTCCTAATGCTGACATGACCCTCCTGATGGACAGAAGCTGACTGGTTTGTAAGAGTGACACAACCTTTAACAGCTTTTCCCCTTTTTCTTCTGGGAGAAAAATCTTTTGCTCCACAGGAGTTGATACGGAAACCCAGGAATAACACCTCCTGAGAGGGAATCAGATTGGACTTTTGGAGGTTTAGTATCCATCCGATGGATTCTAGGTGAGCACGTGCTCTGTCCAAGTTTCTCTGAAGTCCATCTCTTGTTTGGGCAAACAGTAGCAGGTCGTCTAGATAAGGAATCACTGAAATTCCCTCTAGACGCAAGGGTGCTAGAGCTTCGGCCATTACCTTCGTGAACACCCTTGGAGAAGATGACAGGCCGAATGGAAGAGCCCTGAATTGCAGGTGTACCACCTTCTTCCCTTCTCTCAGTGCTAACCTCAGATATCTCTGAGATCTGGCAGCAATAGGAATGTGGAGATATGCGTCCTGCAAATCTATTGACGCCATGAAGCATCCTTGACTCAGGAGGCTTCTTACTGAGAAAATGGAATCCATCGGAAATCTTTTGTATTCTACTGACAAATTCAGCATTTTTAGATTTAGGATGAGGCGGTACTTTCCTGAAGGTTTCTGTACAAGGAAAACGTGAGAATAGAACCCCTGGAAGAACTCCCTTGTTGGAACCGGAACAATGACTCTCTGGGATATCAGTTCCTGAATTAGGGACTTCATGGCGAGTGCCTTGACCGGATCCCTCGGGACGTTTGTCACTAGGAATCTCTTTGGGGGTTCTTCCGTGAATTCCACCACATATCCTTGGGAGAGCATGTTTACACTATACTGATTTGTAGTGATGTCTCTCCACTGGGGAATGAACTCCTGGAGTCTTCCCCCTACTTGGGGTGGATTGTCACTGCGGCTTTCCGGGGGTCGCAGGAGGATGGAAGAGCACTCCACTCCTACCTTTTGGTTTCTGGGAAGACCACTGCTTCCTTTTGGTTTGCGTTTTTCCTTCCTGTTGTCCTTTTTGGGGACGAAAAAAACACTTACGGGTCTGTACCTGTTTTTTGACCGGAATCGCCTTCTTTTTGTCAGCCGTACGGTCAAGAATGGACTCCAGCTCAGAACCAAATAGCAAATCCCCTGCAAAGGGAATGCTACACAGTCTATTTTTAGATGCAGCATCTCCTGGCCAAGTTTTAAGCCACAATGCTCTCCTAGCAGAATTGGTCAAAGCCGCTGACCTGGCTGACATACGAATGGATTCTGCTGAAGCATCCGCAATATATGATACTGCTGCAGAAAGCGTTGTAAATGAGTCCAGAATCTCCTGTTTTGGAGAATCCGCCGTAACATGGGCCTTCATCTGGTTAATCCAGTGTTCTAAATTCCTAGCGACACAGGTTGTTGCCATTGCTGGTTTTAGATTGTTCATCACAGACTGCCAAGCCCTTTTAAGAAGCAAATCCATTCTTTTGTCCATGGGCTCCTTTAACATGCCCATGTCCTCAAAGGCAAGGTCAGTTGATTTTGAGACCTGTGAAAAAGCAGAGTCCAGTTTTGGAACCTTGTTCCAGATGGAATCCGGGTTGTCCTCAAATGGAAATCTTCTCTTATGAGACCGGGAAAAAAAAAATGGCTTTTTCTCAAGTTCCAACCACTCTTTTTTAATCATGTCCGAGATTATTGAATGGACTGGAAAAACACGGCTTTTTGGATCACCCAAACCTGCATACATGCGGTCATGTAGGGAGAGCTCCTTTTCCTCTTCAATCCCCAAAGTCGCATGGATTACTTTTAAAAGTCCTGCGACTTCTTCAAGCGACATTTTGTACTTAGAAGCGCTCTCTGCTTCATTTTCTTCCTCCTCAGAGTCTGTTCCATCTGGAGCAAGGGAAGCAGATTCTTGGGAAACGTCTATCGGACCTCCCAATAATATTTGAGAGCCGTCTTGGGGTTCTGAAGAAGGCTGCGGAGCCCTAGGTTCCCTTGAAGGGTCTGGTTCTTCTCTTAGGTTTGACCTAAAAGCTTGAAAGGTGGCACGGAGTTCATCCTTAATTGTAGATACTAGATCGCCACAAAAGGATGGAGACTCTTCCCTGACTACATTTGCAGTGCAATCTGCACAAAGCGACTTGGTCCAAGCCTCGCTTAACTTTTCCTTGCAGACAGGGCACCTTCTCTTCACTGGTTGAGCAGAACTTTTGGCCTGCACAAACAGAAAAGAAAAAACCAGGGACCACGCTAAGAAAAACTGTTACACAGTACAAATCAATACACCCAGGTGCACATAGGAAAAAAACACTTTCACTTCCTTGTGCCCCGCAAGCCATGCACCACCACCACCTTTTACAAGACCCCTAGATATTATGCAGACATGCTAAATCACCAGCCACTGCACCACCAGGGAGATAGGGGGGGGGAGATGGGGGGGGGGGGGAGGGTGAATACCCCCCCCCACAGGAGAAAACGGCCCAGTGTAAAATAGGACAGTCCCTTACCTTAGCCTTGCTGGTGCCTTGGCTTGCCCCCTTATCCGCTGCATCGCTATCCATAGCTGTCTGCGGATGCGTGGTGAAGAAAAACGCCGGTTCCAGATTCGAAAACGCCGCCGCGCTGACCTGGAACCGGAACTTTAAGGCACCAGGTGACCCTGCCCTCTCCCTCTGCGCTTTGCGGCCGGAAATGACGCGCGCGCCGACCCGGAAGTGCTGCCTCTTCCCATACAGGACGTGGCCGAGGCTCTCCTCGGCCACCAGAACAATGGCGGCCGCCGCAAAGCTCCACGCCGCTTTCGCCAGCGGTCGGTGAGAGTACAGCAACCACCGCTCTGAAGGAAAAAGGAGGCAGCCCTCCCGGGCTGTACAGGCTCTCCCCGAGCACGGAAGAGGGAGAGGGAGCCCACGGGACCGTCCATGCTAGGAGGTAAGTGGGAGGATCACTCTCCTAGAAAAAAGACTGATTGAGAGAACCTTGTCTCCCAGGAAAGCCCTGAGAGATCGTGGCTCTCACCAGAGGTGTTCCTCCGGCTGGAGGAAACACAAAAAACTGAGGGAAGCAACGTGGAGGCCTCCAATTAAAAGAATTAATTGATGAGGTGTTTCCTGTAGGAGGAGGAGCCATGATCTCTCGGGTGCTGTCCTGAAAGACGTTTTGGAAAAAAAAGTTTCCACTAGACCAAGAGAAAAAATAATCACTAGTGTAAGGTATAAGAAGATCATGAACCAATATTCATGGTTAGAGTTCTCCTCATATATATATATATATATATATATATATATATATATATATATATATATATATATATATATATTTTACAATAATGTTTCTCTGACATGAGTGTGAACAAGATGTGTGGTCAACCAGAACCTTTCAACTAGCACAGCCAGAAATGCACAGGGTTTAGGTTTGCATTCTCCACAAAACCAAGCAGAACACAATACTGCTGTTCATAGTTTTACATCTCATACAAGCACAAGAGTGTAAAAAAAAAAAAAAAAATGAAACCCTGAACATTTGCCAAGTGAACAGATGCATGTATTGATCAGACAGTGCTCATGTGAACAGGTCCCAAGGAGGAATTTTTCATATTTTTTTGCAAGCACCGTAGTACGGCTACTTTTCCTTTTAAAACTGAAGGCTGAACATCTGATTTGGTTAACAACAAATAATCTGCATATTATACTTAGACAAAGCTAGGTTTGTTTGTTCCCCCATATTAACATAACTTCCCCCTCCCCCAGTTGTATAATTTACCTGTCACAGGTGCACAATGCTTATGGAGCTCTCTAGAGAGTGGGCTGCACCCCGCTGAATTATATGTTGATATTACAGCTTGCACAAGAATGTGTGCAAAAAAACACACACACACACACACACACACACACACACACACACACACACACACACACACACACACACACACACACACACACACACACACACACACACACACACACACACACACACACACACACACACACACACACACACACACACACACACACACACACACACACACACACACACACACACACACACACACACACACACACACACTTTACTGGTTAGTTTAATTCATTCAAATGTAATTTATTCGCAAAAAAATAAATTAAAAAAAAAGGCATTTGAAAGACTGCGCAAATACAATGCGACATTAAATATTGCAACAACCACCATTTTATTCTCTAGGGTCTCTACAAGAAAATATTATTATTATTATTATTATTATTAATAGTAATTATATAGTTTAGTGGTTCCAAGTAATTTACTAGCCCAAAAGAAAAATAGGATTTTTGTACTCACTGTAAAATCAGTTTCTCTGACGTCCATGGACTGACACAGCCTCTTCATACTGAAACACGTGGATATATGTCCCTGCTTGTAGGAGAAGATCTAGGCAGAATGTTAGATGTTATAACATACATTCTAAAAAACAGAGCTGAACAGCCCCGCCCAGGGGGTGGTCCCCCCAGACATTACCCTCCTACCTGCTGTCAGCAGCCTCAGTTCGTAACAAAGCAGTACAACCCTTAAGGGTGGGTGCTGTGTGCAGACTGATTTTACGGCGAGTACAAAAATCCTATTTTCTCTTATCGTCCATGGACTGACACAGCCTTTTCATACTGAAACACATGGGACGTCCCAAAGCAGTATTAAAGAGGGTGGGAGCAGTAGTAAAAGGAAAAACCAAACTTTGCTCCAAACCAACAGAGCTCCTCAACGGAGGAGTTACAACTTTAAACAGCGGCCTGCAATACCTTGCGGCCGAATGAAGCATCCGAAGATGCAGCCACATCAACCTTATAGAACATAGAACTTAGAAAAAGGTATGAACGGACGACCAGGTCGCCGCCTTGCACAAATGTGCAATCGACGCTTGATGTCGGAAAGCCCAGGAAGCACCAATTGCCTTGGTGGAATGCGCCGTAACTGGAAAGGGAGGCGCCCGCCCCTTAAGGGCATAGACCTGTATAACGGTCTGACTGATCCACCTAGAAAAAGGTGGCAGACACCGCTTGGCCCTGTTTTGGACCAGAGACAGACACAAACAGTGAGTCAGACTTCCAAATGGAAACAGTAGCAGACAGGTACACCCGTAAGGCTCGTACCACATCCAATGTATGAAGCGCAAACTCAGGGATGCGATGGGTGACAAGGACGGAAGAACAATGTCCTCATTAAGGTGAAAGGCAAGACGGTCGTGGGCGCAACATCGCCTCATCCTTATGAAGGACCAAGCAAAGCAACTTGCGGGACAAGGCCGCCAACTCAGACACTCGAACAGAAGTAAATGGCCACTAAAAAAGCCACCTTCTGGGACAAGGTCGAGGAATTTCCCTGATATTTTCAAAGGGATGTTCTTGGAGTACCGAGAGCACCAAATTCAGATCCCAAGGAGGGGGAGGAGGCTTGACAGGGGGATCACATGGCAAACCCCCTGCACAAGGTGCTAAGGAATCCCTGTACAAGGTGCTAAGGAATGGCCCACTAGCGTTCATTAAAAAAAGACAGCCCGGGCCGAAATCCGACCCTCAATGGTACGCAACGTCAGCTTATGGGTCACACCACGCTGTAAAAGCAAAATCTTAGGAACGGAATACGTCCGTGGACACCATCAAGCTCCTTGCACATAGCTATGTAAGCCTTCCAGGTACAGTGATAGATCTTTCTGGAGGAAGATTTCCCTGCCACAACAGATGAGATGACCAAATCCGAGAGACCTCGGTCCCTCAGCACATGGCTTTAACAGCCGTGCCAAAGCCAAGGACTGCAAGACCGGTTGAGGTATGGGAGCAGGAGACAGAAGGTCCACCCAAATAGGCAGTCACCAAGGAACGTCTGCGACTAGCCGAACTAGATCAGCGTACCAATGTCACCGTCCCGGAGCAATGAGGATCACCAGAATGGCCTCGACCACTACTCTGCGAAGCAACAGTAGCGGAGGGTAAGCATACATCAGGCAATACTGGCCCCACGGGCCACCAACGCGTCTGACACGTCTGCCCAGGGATCCCTGGACCTGGCCATGAATCTCTACATCTTGTGAGTGAGTCGAGAGGCCAAAAAGGTCCAACATCCGGTACCCCACCTCCAGTAAAGGAGGTGAAACACCTCCGGACGAAAGGACCCTTGCCCTGGAATGCACACGGCCGACAGGACCGTCCTGCAGTGGGATGGGTATGATAAACCCAAGGAGACCCCGGCTTACGGGGTGCCTCAATTGTTGGCCAAGAAAGGCAACCTGACAGCTTCCCTAGAAACTCGGTCAGAGGACCAGTAACTCAGCCTCTACAGGAGGCGCAGACCCACCCCGGACACAGAGACCCTAGAGGCTAAAGCAGCTGCAGTGCACCTGCTGGTCGACTGATAGATGAAGCAGAGGTTTTTGCGCAGTCATTGAGCTTCAGGAACGCCAGAGACGCAGCCACTACCGGGCGCAACGCTAACCTCAGCATGGCGAAACAGTCCAAGCCAGCGCTTCTGCTCCATTGATAAGTGCTGATTAAACAGTTTATACTGTGTATTGCATCAAAACGTGCAATTAGAGAAAGGGAGGAAACCCCCTCAGCCCCAAAGGGCATAGTACAACCACATGCGGCGTATGTCGTTTAGTATGTGTGGATGAAAATATTAAACACGTTTATACTGTGCCAGCGACAAAAACGCGCACATCATTAGGGCGTAGGCGGAAACCAGCTGCGCAGACTGCATACACAACCGTGTAGGCATGCGAATAAACCAATTGCACATGTTTATGCTGTGCATAGCGCTGAAAATGCACACACTATTGGAGCGCGGGGGAAAAACCAGAGCACCCGGATGAAACCCACGCAGACCGCATACCGTGTAGGTACTATAGTATGTGTGATAAACATTTTGAACATGTTTATGTGTGCATAGCACCGTTGGCACGTGGGAGGAAACCGGAGTACCCGGAGGAACCCCACGCAGACCCAGAGAATACAAATACATACATCTACTGTGAATGTATTTAGTGTTGTGTATAAACAAAATGTGTATATTTATACTGTGTATGGTCCCGAAGGCGCGCATGTCATGTAGCGTGGGCAGAGACCGGAGGACCCGGAGGAAACCCATGCAGACTGCACACATACCGTGTAGGTATGTTAGCATGTGGATAAACAAACCGCACAAGTTTGACTGCATACCCATACCGCGTAGGTATTAAAGTATGCGTGATAAACATATGGAACATGTTTAAACTGCTCAGAGAGCCAAAGGCACCCATACCGTCAGAGCGAGGGAGGAGAGCGGAACACCCGGAAGAAACCCACGCAGATAGCACACATGTACTGTGTAGGAATGATAGCATGTGAATAAACATATTGCACATGGTTATGCTGTGCATTACCCTTGGAGCGTGGGAGGAAACCCACGCTGACAGCATACACATACTGTAAGTATTTATGGCATGTGCAATAAACATATTAAACATGTTCATACTGTGCAGAGAGCCAAAGCGCACATACCGTGAGAGAACACCGGAGCACACCCACGCTGACCCAGAGTGTATAATACATACATATACTGTGAATGTATTTTAGAGTCGTGTATAAACATATTGTGTATGTTTATATCGTGTATGGCACTGAAGACAGCAATGGAACGTGGGAGGAAACCCACACAGATCAATAACATACATACACTGAATGTATCCAGCGTAGAGTTATAAGATAAGTTTTAATTATGTTGCTGAGGCGCATAATCTTCTCCGTTATCATTCCAACCTGCTTAAATGTGCTGCCGAAGCAGCATGCAGGTAAAAGGTAACCTGTGACACAGCAGACTATGGTCCTGTCAGAGCTCAGAGCGTTCCCCAGGAAATGGCGGGAAAACAGGTGCAGAGACCCTGTTGCGTCAGACATCACACAGAAGGCGGCTCACAGGAAGTATAGAAATAAATTAATAAAGTGCCCCCCCACCATGCTGCACCGACCAGGGGGTGGGAGGATTTACTGTGTACCATTGTATCATCCATGCTGCTCTCGACGCAGCGTGTGAAGAAACAGTGAGGAAGGTGTGTAATAGAAAAGCACCAAAGGAGAGCGTGTCCGCCTGAGGTGCCACAGCATCCAGCTTGAGTGTCCCTCACAGCATCAATGAGTTCACTTACAAGCGCCCTGTCATTTACTGACTCAGAACTGGAGTCTTCCTCACAAGGAATGCCCTGTTCAAAAATATTAAAATATTCAGAGCTAGGGTCCTGAGCAGCAGCAGCTAGGCCCGTATCTGAATCAGAGCACTCCCCATGTGTGAGATTGTGTGGGGAGAGGGCGCTTTATAGCTCCTTGCTCACACACCGCTTCCATCCTGACAAGAAATTTTTTCTCAGGACTGCCGACAACTGGTCCATAGGGACCGCAGGTGCTGGAGCACTGCCAGTTGCCTGTGGCAGGAGTGGGGAAGCAGGTGAACCAGATTCCATATTTGCCACCCTCTGAGACCTTATACACTATAAAGTGAATAATACAGTCCACCCACTGGCTGTGCTGAGGCTGAGGAGGTGATACCCAGAGGACCCACCAATCCTTGTAAGGACCGCTCAGCTCTGCTGTATGTCACCGCGCTGCCAGCGTGAGTGAAGTCTGAGGAGAGTTTGAGGAGAATCGCGCCGCAGCGATAGATGCCAAAACCAAAAGTGAAAGCGCCACGGCTTCAAGAAAATGGCCGCCGGCCGCGTGTAAGCAGCGCTATTGATGGCCGCCGAGCACAGCTTAAACAGTAAAAGCCATGCCAGCTAGTGGCTTCTCCAAACACTCACACCTCACAGCCCCAGCACACAGACATGAGCGCCACCCACCAGGCCAGAGTGACCCCCAAGTACCCCCACACAGCACAGCGCCAGTACAGGGTGCAGAGAGCAGCATAACCGGGGGGAGACAGGGAGAAACCCCCCAGAGAAACATGGCCAGCATGTACTCACCTGAAGCAGGAGAGACTACTTACCCGTCCCCATAGGGACCTACTGGCTTGTTTCAGACAGACCTATCACAGAGTAGTACGGAGTAGCTGTCGGCCCACCGCGAAAGATACAGAAGGTACTGTTTAATCTTGTGAGGACCGCAGGAGCATAAAAGTCACCCGGCCACCCCTGGAGTCATGGGGCATGTCGTGAACTGAGTCTCACACACACACAAGGCGAGGATCAGCATGCTCGATGGTCGGACAGGGAAGACTACCAGTGTACCCAACCTGTTGCCCAGCTGACAGTTGATTGAAGGTCTCAAAAATTAAATAAAATTCGCAAAGGAATAAAAAAAATATTCCAGGAGACTGGCTCCTGAGAGAGCCACGTCTTCTGCTTGGCAGAAAAAAGAAAAAAAACTGAGGCTGCTAGCTGCAGGTAGGAGGGTTATGTCTGGAGGGACCGGCCCCCTGGGCGGGGCTGTTCAGCTCTGTTTTTTTCTAGAATGTATGTTTCTAACATTCTGCCTAGATCTTCTCCTGCGAGCAGGGACATATACCCACGTGTTTCAATATTAGAGCTGTGTCAGTCCATGGACGATAAAAGAAAGTGTTTTCAAAATTTTCGCTCTTGTTTAAAATGCTAAATTTTATTTATTTTTTTTAAACGCAGAAGTGATCAATACCACCAAAAGAAAGCTCCATTTGTGGGGGGAGGGAAGGACATACATTTTGTTTGGGTACAGCGTCGGACAACCGCGCAATTGTCAGTTAAAGCGACAGTGCCTTATCGCTAAAAATGGCCTGGTCAGGAAAGGGGTAAATTCTTCTGGGGCTGAAGTGGTTAAATATCTATATGCAGAGGTAAATATAAATAACCAAGTATACAGTGGGAGCAAAAGCTCTAATCCACTCTGAGAATGACAGAAGAGATATACACAGTACAGTGGAACCTCGGATTACGAGCATAATGTGTTCCAGGAGAATGCTCGTAATCCAAAGTACTCTCATATCAAAGTGAGTTTCCCCATTGAAGTAAATGGAAATGAAAATAATTTGTTCCGCATTGACTTCAATGGCATTTAATACCACATGCAGCCAGAGGCGGGGGGGTGCCAGAGAGCCTCGGAAATAGGCGAAAAGGCCAGAGGACACCTCGGAAAGGCTTTGTTCCCGAGATTTGGCGAGGTCAGCTGTCCTCGAGCCCTTCCGTGCATTTCCGAACGGCGCCGATTGGCACCGCTCGGCTCCGGCGCCCCCCCCCCACCTCAGGCAAAAACGCAGTACTGCAACCGCTTTGGCCTGAATCATGCTCGTTTTGCGAGACCCTCGCAAACCGAGTTCAGTTTTTTTTAAATACAGTGCTCGTATTGCGAAACGCTCGTTAACAGCGTTACTCACAATCAGAGGTTCCACTGTATATACTTTTAGGAGGTTGAATCTGGTAAATACTCATATCAAATTTTGTTATTTAAAGATAAAAGTTAAGACTCAGATTTTCATACGGCACTGTAATATATTATGTATGACATAATATGTCATAGGCAGGTGGCTTGATAAAAGCTCCCTGCGCCTGCAGTCCTTTATGCTGGCCATACAAAAACCAGGCCTTCCTTCAATTAAAAATTCTGAGTTCTGAAGAAGGGACACTCCTCGAAGCACGTCAGCTTTCTTTGGACTCTACATCCCAGAACTGTTACTGGCCAGCGGATCTTGCTGGATGGAACCAATGGTGGATTTATACAATTTGCTTGATTTTATCACTTGTTTGGGAGTATGTTTTTAACGTCTTGCAATAATAAAGCATCACAAAGGTAATGTGCCAGGCTGGTACACCCTCTTTAGAGTTTGCCCTGACCTGTGGAGAGTGGAAGCACAGCTGATGTGGTGGATTGACTAGCGAAGACTCAAGAAATAACTGTGCGGCTGGTTAAAATCATAAGCGCAGGAGCATTCGTTTTTTCTTTTATAGTATATAGTGCCGCTATAGCAAAGTAAAAAAAACTTTTGCCTTTAGAACCATTGACTTCCTGCCCAAGACATGTCCCATGGGGCATTGCTCCTCACATTCACTTTCACAAGTTCTCAGGCACTTACTAACATATGGACAGTGTACTGAGCTGTACGTGTGCTGCACCATTTATTGATATGTAAATAATGCATTCTGCATGCAGGACGGCTGACCAATTAATCGAATATGAAAATAGACAACTATTTTCAAAATCGATTAGTTGTTTTTTCGGCCCAAAGTTCAATTTTAAAGATGAGGCACATTGAACTGACCCTCTCCCCACATTGGGGTTGTAGCTCAAGTAGGATGTTTAATGTTTATGGGTGTGCCCTGCTGTGACCTGTTCCCACAGCAGGAGAGATTGGTCCCTGCATGGGCAAATGTTCGGCCCCTGTATGGGCTGATTTTGGGTATCTAAAATCTAAATAAAAGATTTTTCAAAAAAAGAAAAAGCACATTAAAGGATGGGAACTGACCAAGGACTGGAATGCAGAATCTTGGCCAGTTATGGATGGTAACCAGTCAGCTTCTAGCTTTCTATTTTCACTGCTGCATGGCACTCACAATCTGATCGCTGGTACGATGCTCCAAGTGGAGGAAAAAAAAAAGTATGCATTTTTAGAACCATTTCATCTCTTTGGGCATACCATGAACGTCCAAAGAGTGAACCTTTGATCACAAGCCATTGGCTGGAGCAGCCACCATCAGCCTATGTGGGTTTTGTAGAGCCGATGACCAGCTTCAAAGTGAAAGTAATGCAGCAGTTCCATAGCTGCCAACCACTTTCACAGAACTGGCCCACCCTCGTCCTGTGGTTCGCAGGCTGTCCAGTGCTTAACACCCAGAAACCGTCCACCAGCTGGGGGAGAGAGACTGCAGGGAGGCCGAGGCATCTGTGATTGGCAGGGGGGGGGGGGGGGGGGACATTGGGGTTTATTAGACTCCAAAAAATAGTACCTGTCACCTGCCCAATGCTATCACATTTGTGATAGCAATCACAAAAATAAAATGGAAGACAAAAAAAATATATTAAAGTGGAGTTCCACCCAAAAGTGGAACTTTCGCTTTATGTACTCCTTGCCCCTGAGATGCCCCAATTGTCATGTCTTTTTTTTGGGGCCAGGCAGAGTGGGTCCCTGGTTTTGTGAGGGACTTCCTGTCCCACTTCCTCATTCCATCTTCTGGCCACATAGGCGACCCCTCCTTCCAATCTTCTGTGACATGCCCTGGCCACAACAGAGCGCAGCGTGACAAGCGCATGCCCGGCTGTGAAGCCGCAAGCTGTCACAGCCGGAGCGCCCACACTTACAATGCCGGTTACATGGAGAGGAGAAAGGAATCGGGCGGCCGCATGCTGGACCCTGGGACAGGCGTGTTTATTGAAAAAAAAAAAAAAAGTCAGCAACTACACCTTTTGTAGCTGCTGACTTTTAATAAACTTAACAGGCAGTGGGACATACATATATACATTTATCCCAAAACCTCTATTGCCCTGCATACACACAAGCCCAGGGTGTGCAAGTACGTAAACCACAGTCGCACCACATGTGACCCGTCGCTGCAAACGTCAGTGAGAATATATCTTGCACAAGAGCTAGTAAACTCTAAATTGATGAACTATAATGTGCATCTGCAAAGCAGATAAATTCATTTTCCCTAGAGAAAGGACCTCACAGTACAGTAAAACACTGGTTAGGCAGTTAACCCTTTGATCACCCGTTAACCCCTTCCCTGCCAGTGTCATTAAGCAGAGTTCCACACAAAAATGAAACTTCCGCTGCAAGTTAAAAAAATTATTTTTTTCTTAAAAAATTGTCAGGTTTCTTTTTATAGTGCAACAAAAATAAGACGCATTGGAGATCAAATACCACCAAAAGAAAGCTCTATTTGTAGTACAAAAAAAATAAATAAAAAAAAAAAAAAAGGACTTGACAATCACTTTAAAGTGTTAAAGGATAAGTTTGCTTTTTAACCATGGAATGTTTTTTGCGATATAGCACTGCGTTACTTTGACAATTGCGCGACGGTGCAACACTAAATCACATAAAAAAATAAAATTCTATTAGAATAACAAACACGTTACTTGTCTCATCTGTGCAGTTGGTTTTGCACAGAGCAGCCCAGATCCTCCCTGGCTGAAGTTCCAGGACCCTACAGCAAGCAGCTTGTTATAGGGCACCCGAGCCGAGCTGCAGCTCCGTGTATCCATTCAGACACAGAGCTGCCGTTTCGCCGGCCCCCTCTCTCCTGATTGGCTGAGTTTGATTGACCACAGCGAGAGCCAATTGTGGCGCTTCTGTGTCTCAATCAGGATGGAGAGTCCCGGACATCGCTGGATAGAGAGGGGACTCAGGTAAGAATTAGGGGGGCTGCTGCACACAGGCTTTTTATCTTCATGCATAGAAAGCATGAAAAAAAAACAAAACAGAAATTACAACAGATTTGGTGTTTACAAGTTAGTTTTTTTTGCTAGAAAATTACTTAGGAAAAAATATATATGTTTGTGGGTTCTAACACCCTAGAGAATAAAACAGTGGCCATTGCAATACTTTGTCACACCGTATTTTCACAGCGGTCTTACAAGAGCACTTTTGAAAAAAATTCAATTTGAATAAAAAAAAAAAAAAGTAAAGTTAGCCCATTTTTTTTTTAGATTTTGAAAGATAATGTTACACAGAGTGATACCCAACATGTCACGCTTTAAAGTTGCGCCCGCTTGGGGAACTTTTACCCTTCAAAATCTCCATAGGCGACGTTTAAAAAATTCTACAGGTTGCATTTTTGAGTTAGAGGTCTAGGGCTAGAATTATTGCTCTCGCTATAACGATCACAGCGATACCTCACGTGTGGTTTGAACACAGTTTTCATATGCAGGCGCTACTCACGTATGCGTTCGCTTCTGCGTGCAAGCTCATCAAGACAGGGTGCTTTAAGAAAAATTAAAAAATTAATAATATCATTTATTTTACTTTCATTTTTTTATTTTGACAAAAAAAAAAAAAAAAAAATTTGGGTCGCTTTTATTCCTATTACAGGGAATGTAAACATCCCTTGTAATAGAAAAAAGCATGACAGGTCCTCTTAAATATGAGAGCTGGGGTCAAAAAGATCTCATATTTAGACTAAAATGCAATAAAAAAAAAAATCCCTTTAAGAGCTATGGGCGAAAGTGACATTTTGACGTCGCTTCCCCCCTGCAGGGATATGGAGACGGTGGGGGCCATTTTCCCCTCACTCATCTCCATACCCAGCCAGGGACAAGACCGGATCGCCTCTGCTGCTGCCGATGGCTCCGGTAAGCAGCGGGAGGGGGGCCCTCTCCACCCCGCCGATAAGTGATCTTGCTGCAGATTCGCCGCAGAAACCACTTAAATCTTTAAGCGGACCGCCCACTGAAGAGGATACCGGGGTTATGGTAGCTAGCTGCTACCATAACGGTATTCCTCTTCAAAGTAGCAACGTATTCCTGCGGCGAGCAGTCCGAAAGTGGTTAAGCAAAACACACAGGAGCCTAAAGATAATACAGTATAACTAAAGGTTTTTTTTAGATAGAGGGTAATGGGATTAAAACACCTGTGAGCAGATACTGCTGCATTTGCCCCATCGGGGAGAATCACACTTTTCCTGTTGACCATTATCAACCAAAAAACAAGAGGAAAAAAAAAAAAAAAAAAAAAAATCTGGAATTTTGGGTTGTCCCCAAAACAGGACTAGGAGGGAAAAATACTATAATGGGGGACACTATAGAAAAAACCTGGGATTCCCTCAATATGGAGAGATTTTTTCTCCCTTCGACCCCTTTCACACCAGCGGACTGATCGGGTCCGTCTATCCATTTTTCCGGCAAACCTGATCGGGCCACCCATTACCCTCTAAGGGGCAGCGACATCAGCAGACGTGTCCGCTGGGAATCAGATCCAACTAAATCAACTAGAGACAGTTGTATAGCGATACATTTGCCAGCTGTTCAGTTTGAGCGGATGGCAGTCGGATGGAAATGGACATGCAGTCCGCTTCCATCAGACTGCCCCATAGAGGAGAGCAGGCTCGGTCCTTGTCCGCACTGCATAGTGGAGCAGACACAGACCTGTCATCCGCCTGCTCAGCAGAGAGATCCCCCACGAAGCAGGCATATTCTGCATGAAAGAGGCCTTCCTGTTTTGGATATAAGACAGTAAATGAAGGGAAACCTCTCCAAATGGGACACAGATGGCAAAAATAAATCTTAGAGTGGTTATAAGTCTCCCTTATATCCCGTACACACAAGCAGAAAATTATATGAAAAATACCACTTTTGAAGCGATCGTACGATAATCTGATGGTTAGTACACAGCTTTCGAGAGCCAATCACGACAGTTCATCCAATGGGACAAGCACAAAAAAAAATATATATATATATGTTTCTCGTATCATACCAGATCGTACAACTTGCGTTTAATGAGTACAGTTGTCGTTCGAAAATACAATACATTACATCACTTCCAAATGTTTGTTCTGTCATGAGAATTTTCAGAACTTTAGTAACCTCTTCATTTGATACAAAATTGGCTTGGGGAAAAAAAAAAAGGGGGGGGGGGGTATAGATTAGACAGGACAGACAGAGCACAGAAATGAAAGTGAAAGCAGCCAGAAGGGGCGGTATGAAGGGGAAGTAGTGAGGATTCGGAACCTCTGGTCAGGTGTACACTACAGACACCTCATTTCCTCTAAGGAACAACATACAACTCGTGTTATTAGTAAACACGACAAGCACTTCTCTCCCCGCCTAACATCTCTGCTTACTTCCTACCGCCCCGGCCTCACACTATACCCCGCTCGGCCGACCTCCCCTCCACAGCATATACACACACTATGACAGGAGCACGTGACCCCGTTCCCGCGTACTACTCACACAGTCCGAACTTTGTGACAGAAGCCATGCCCCCCGTGGCTCTTCCTCCTCGTCCGATATAACGATGGTGTCTTCCATAATACACACTAAACTTCTTTCCGTTACCTAGTCCGAGGCGACGCCATCACTCCCAACCGAAAACTCCCCTCACACTGTTCACGGGACTCACTAATGATCCGCCGTTGTCCATCGCGCACTTTTTATAGAGAGTCCCCACAAGGGAGTCCCGAGATCTCTGATTGGAGGAACGGTAGTTGTTCCGCTTGGCCACACCTTTCCAGTACGTAACATTCACTTGTAAACCCCGCCTCTTAATCCACATCCGCACAGCTGTGTTCTGTCATCCTCTTCTCCACAGGTTGGAGCGTGGGTGCCTAGTATTGTCTATGGCTCCTAGTATTGTCTGTGGCTCCTAGTATTGTCTACTGGGCTGGCTCCTAGGAATGTCTATGGTTCCTAAGAATGTCTATGGCTCCTAGTATTGTCTGTGGCTCCTAGTATTGTCTGTGGCTCCTAGTATTGTCTACTGGGCTGGCTCCTAGGAATGTCTATGGTTCCTAAGAATGTCTATGGCTCCTAGTATTGTCTGTGGCTCCTAGTATTGTCTGTGGCTCCTAGTATTGTCTGTGGCTCCTAGTATTGTCTGTGGCTCCTAGTATTGTCTGTGGCTCCTAGTATTGTCTACTGGGCTGGCTCCTAGGAATGTCTATGGTTCCTAAGAATGTCTATGGCTCCTAGTATTGTCTGTGGCTCCTAGTATTGTCTGTGGCTCCTAGTATTGTCTACTGGGCTGGCTCCTAGGAATGTCTATGGTTCCTAAGAATGTCTATGGCTCCTAGTATTGTCTGTGGCTCCTAGTATTTTCTGTGGCTCCTAGTATTGTCTGTGGCTCCTAGTATTGTCTACTGGGCTGGCTCCTAGGAATGTCTATGGTTCCTAAGAATGTCTATGGCTCCTAGTTTTGTCTGTGGCTCCTAGTATTGTCTGTGGATCCTAGTATTGTCTGTGGCTCCTAGTATTGTCTACTGGGCTGGCTCCTAGGAATGTCTATGGTTCCTAAGAATGTCTATGGCTCCTAGTATTGTCTGTGGCTCCTAGTATTGTCTGTGGCTCCTAGTATTGTCTGTGGCTCCTAGTATTGTCTATGGCTAGTAGGAATGTCTGTGGCTTCTAGGAATGTCTGTGGCTTCTAGGAATGTCTAATGGCTCCCAGGAATGACTATGGCTCCCAGGAATGACTATGGCTCCCAGGAATGACTATGGCTCCCAGGAATGACTATGGCTCCCAGGAATGGCTATGGCTCCTAGTATTGTCTACTGGCTCCTAGGAATGTCTATGGCTCCTAGTATTGACTACTGGCTCCTAGGAATGTCTATGGCTTCTTGGAATGTCTATGGCTTCTTGGAATGTCTATGGCTTCTTGGAATGTCTATGGCTCCTAGGCACTGTTGCCAACCATCAGTGTTTTTACTGGCAGCCAGTAAAAAAATGTGATTTTTTTTCTCCTGCCAGTAAATGTCAGTGTCAGGAAAACGTTGCCAGTTAATAATATGGCTGTGACACTTGGGCCGGCAGAGACCATCCAAGTGCCTGCTCTAGTGTATTCGGGTGGCAGGTCTGGCAGAGGTAGCGCCTGAGATAGTTGTGTGATGTCATGGTGCAAGGGAGCCTGAGCCTCGGGTCTGCGGGATGGGAGCAAGGCAAGCCGGGAGCGGTACTGTCAGTGCTGTTTGGACTGGAGGGACCACCCGGATTGGAGAGAGACTGTGTCACTGTGACTCAGTAGGGGACGTGTCATGTTGTGATGTGTCATCATCATCTGTGCTGCTGCACAATACTGCCAGTGTCACTAAGAGAGTGAATTTCACCTATCCATTCTAATTTCTAGCCCTCCACCAGTCCTGTCCCTGAGCCACTTACTATATCGAAAATAAAATAAGAAATATTTTTGTTACCTTAAATCACATTGTTAATTGCATATTGTACTTGTTTGTAGCCTAAATACTGAAAATTGCACTTAAAACTGTAATTTGTCAGTAAATTTCAATATGGTTGGTTAGCAACACTGCTCCTAGGAATGTCTATGGCAGGGCTGTCCAACCTTTTTAACCTTCCATTGGAAGAAGAGGAATTGTCTTGGGTCACACATAAAATACACTCAAGCCTCGTACACACGAACGAGTTTCTCGGCAAGAAACGACAAGAAAACTGCCGAGATAGCTTTCTTGCCGAGAAAATCGTTCGTGTGTATGGTTTCTCGTCAAGAAAACCGTCAAGAATCTCGACGAGAAAAATAGAGAACCTGCTCTCTATTTTCTCGTTGAGATTCTCGTCAGCCTGTTTCTCGACGAGAAAATTGTGTGTGTGTGTGTGTGTACACTTACCTGTCCCCCGGGAAGCCCGTGCATGCTCGAAATGGCTTTGACGCATGCGCGGTAGCTTCCTAGGCATAGATAGGGTGTAGCAAGATGGCGGCGACGGCATCGAATGTGACGAGCGCACGCTCGTCGTAGTCGATGACGTCACCGTGTTCGCTCCATTCAAAGAACCGCGGGTCCTTTGAATCGAGCGTGTGTACACTCGGCCGGGACAAGTTTCTTGTCCAAGAATCTCGTCAAGAAAAACAACGTGTTTTTTCTTGACGAGATTTTCGGCCGTGTATACGAGGCTTCACAATAAGAATAGCTAATGAACAGAAAAAGTCAGGCAGATGACAAGTTTGCGATCCCTGATATAGATAATGTACCTGAGTTATAGAACTTTTTTTATTTATTTTTTATTAAAAAGGTGAAACAGGGCAACATAAAACTAGTGGACTGTTCGCCCGCGGAGCGCACAGTCAATAGGTTATTAAAGAGCAGGACCTGGGAAGCCATGGGAGGACCCCACACCATTTTTTTCTATTGCTGGCAATAACTTGCACCTGCAATAATCAATTTAAATTTTTTATTTATTTTTTTATTTAGAAATGTCAGTTTTGCTGCAGCAGGTTCTATACACGGTACAGATGCGCCACTTTACAGGCAGACTGAGGGGACCCCCTATGCACTATATAAATAATCTCTTCACGCCCACGCTATTGCCGAAAAACGGGTCCATGCCCACAGGGGGGTGTCGCACTCTGTGTTTACAGAGTCCCTCGTACTCGGCTGATCACAGTTCGTCAGTTCTCGTGAAAACCGAACCGAGGGGTGTTTGGCCCATCATTAATGCTCACAAATATAGGAGCTGCTGAAAACTGATGACATGAATAAGGCGTGATTGTAAACAGTGGCAGTGGGATATTTTTCTTTGTTAACCACTTCAAGACTGCAATAAGTATAATTAAGGCATGGCTGTGAAGCGGTTTACTGGGATTATGGCTGAAAATATCAACCCGAGTATCGTTTTTTACAGCCGGCTTTCTCTTGAAAGCGTTCTGAGTGGCACCCCCCCTCCCGCCGCTCGCCAGTGTTTCTCGGGCTTATTGTCTCTGCCAGTTCAACCGAGAAATGATCCGACAGTGTGGACGGCTAGTCCCAGAGGCAATTAAAGAGTAGATCCTCTTTGATCGCCTCCATGGCTTTGGAGGGCCAGAGCAACATCATGAAGTCATTTCCCATCTAGGCTGGATGTAAACAATTTTTTTGTTTTTAAAGTAAAAGATCAAACATCAGTTTTTTTTTTTTTGCTGTCATCCTTATTTCTATTACAAGGGATGTTTACATTGTAAAAGTGATTAAAAAAAAATTAAAGGGACAGTGAAAAAATAAAAAGTCAAATAAATAAGAAAAAAAATAAAGTGCCTCCATCCCACCGTGCTTGTGCGCAGAAGCAAGCGCATACCTAAGTCACAGACACATATGTAAACGGTATTCGCACCACACATGTGAGGTATCACCACGAACATTAGAGCGAGAGCAATAATTCTAGCGCTAGACCTCATCTGTAACTCCAAACAGGTAAACTGTAAAGGCACCACCTCATCAGTGCCCTTCAGTGCCATGTCCTCAGTGTCAGGGACCAGGGTCCTGAAAGCAAGCTACCCTTTGAGGGTGAGGGGGGGTTTTCTATTACAGGTCATCACATCACATCTCAAAAGCTTTCAGTATTTCACCATATAGTTGGTATGCCTACCTCTTCTGGAGAATCTGAGGCTTATAACTTTGTGTTCAGTGCCCATCAGTGCAGCCTCATCAGCATTAATCAGTGAAGGAGAAAAATGACTTATTTACAATATAAAATAAAAAACAGAAACTAACTTTTATTTTTCAAAATTTTTAGCAAAAAATAAAAAACCAGCAGTGATTAAATACCACCAAATGATAGCTCTATCTGTCTAAAAAAATGTTGTTTGTGTACAGTGTTGCAGGACCGCGCAATTGTCATTCAAATTGCAGCAGCACTGAAAGCTGAAGATTGGCCTGGGAAGGAAGGGGGTAAAAGTGCCCAGTAGGCAAGTAGTTCAACTGGATAAATCTTATCAAAGTCTAGCAAAGAGACATTGTCAAATTATTGTTTGGTCGCATGTGTTTCGTTAAGTGTAAATGCATTTTTACAAAAAAATCCCAAAAAAATCAACACTTTTAACCACTTAAGCCCTGGACTATTTAGCTGGCCAAAGACCAGAGCACTTTTTGCGATTCGGCACTGCGTCGCTTTAACTGACAATTGTGCGGTCGTGCGACGTGGCTCCCAAACAAAATTGACGTCCTTTTTTCCCCACAAATAGAGCTTTCTTTTGGTGGTATTTGTTCACCTCTGCGGTTTTTATTTTTTGCGCTATAAACAAAAATAATTTTTACTTTTTGCTATAATAAATATCCCCAAAAAATCTAGGAAAAAAAAAAGAAATTTCCACAGTTTAGGCCGATACGTATTCTTCTACATATTTTTTGGTAAAAAAAAATCGCAATAAGCATGTATTGATTGGTTTGCGCAAAAGTTATAGCGTCTACAAAATATTTTTTCTCTTATAGTCCATGGACTGACACAGCTCTAATACTGTAAACGTGTGCGTATATGTCCCTGCTTGCAGGAGAAGATCTAGGCAGAATGTTAGATGTTAGAAACATTCTAGAACAAAACCAGAGCTGAACAGCCCCGCCCAGGGGGGCAGTCCCTCCGAACATAACCCTCCTACCTGCAGCCTGCAGCCTCAGTTTTTTTCTGCCTAGCAGAAGGAGAAGACATGGCTCTTTCAGGAGCCAGTCTCCTGGAAGATTTTATTTTTAAATTTTATTCCTTTGGGAATTTTATTATTTTATTTTTGAGACCTTCCATCAACTGTCGGCTGGGCAACAGGTTGGGTACACTGGTATCCTCGTAGTCTTCCCTGTCCGACCATCGAGCGTGCTGATCCTCACCTTGTGGGCGTGAGACTCAGTTCACGAATTGCCCCATGACTCCAGGGGTGGCCGGGCTGCTTTTTTGCTCCCGCGGTCCTCTCAAGATTGAACAGTACCTGTCTGTATCTTTCGCGGTGGACCGGGCCGACAGCTACTCAGTACTACTCTGTGATAGGTCTGTCTGAAACAAGCCAGTGGGTCCCTCTGGGACGGGTAAGTAGTCTCTCCTGCTGCAGGTGAGTACATGCTGGCTGTGTTTCTTTATGTGGGGGGTTTCTCCCTGTCTCCCCCCTGTTATGCTGCTCTCTGCACCCTGTACTGGCGCTGTGCTGTGTGGGGGTACTTGGGGGTCACTCTGCCCTGGCGGGGGGCGCTCATATCTGTGTGCTGGGAGAGGAGTAGTGTTCTGGTATGTGTGGGTGTTTTGAGACTTCATTGCGTGCGCCATTAGCGCTGTGTGGTGATTTTAAACTGCGCTCTGCGGCCACCTTGCCGTGGATCTCTGGCGCAGTATTACATGCGGCCGGCGGCCATTTTCTTGAAGCCGCTGTGCTTTCACTTTCGATTTCGGCCTCTATCGGTGCTGCTGCGGCGCAAATCTCCTCACAATCTCCTCAGGCTTCACTCACGCTGACAGAGCGGTTTCATACAGCGGAACTGAGTGGTCCTTATAAGGGTTAGTGAGTCCTCTGGGTATCCCCTCCTCAGCCTCAGCGCAGCCAGTGGGTGGACTGTATTATTCACTGTAATAGTGTATAAGGTCTCAGAGGGTGGCAGTATGGAGTCTGGTTCACCTGCTTCTCCACATTTGTCAGAGGCAACTGGCAGTGCTCCTGCACCTGCGGTCCCTATGGACCAGTTGTCGGCAGTCCTGGAATCATTCCTTGTCAGGATGGAAGCGGTGTGCTAGTGCAAGGGAGCTGTAAAGCGCCCCCTCCCCACACAATCTCCAGTAGGGGAGTGATCTAACTCAGATATGGGCCTTAGTCCTGCTGCTCAGGACCCTAGCTCTGAGGATTTTAATGTTTTTGAACAGGACATTCCTTGTGAGGAAGACCCCAGTTCTGAACCAGTAACTGACAGGGTGCTTGTAAGTGAACTCATTGATGCTGTGAGGGACACTCTCAAGCTGAATGATGCGGCTGAGGAGCCTCAAGTGGAGGCTGTCTCCTTTGGTTCCTTTAAAGCCGTTTCTTCAAAAAAGGTTTTTCCATATGTGCCCTTTTTTGATAGATTCATCGACCGAGTCTGGGATAAGCCGCCGAAGACTTTGACGGCCCCGCGGCGCCTAGCCATAAGGTACCCCTTTGAGGAGGACCTGGTTAAAAAGTGGGCTCTCCCTCCAGTGGTTGACCCCCCGGTCGCCCGTCTGAATAAGGCTACCACACTCCCAATGGAAGGGACTCCTGCATTTAAGGATCCCACTGACAGGAGGTCAGAGGTGGTAAGTAGAACTATGTTTGCCTTGTTGGGGTCTGCCTTACGCCCTATAGTGGTGGCGACACTTGTGTCTCAGACACTTACAGGATGGGCAAAGATTTTGCACCAGACAGTACAGGAGCATAATCTCCCTCCAGAGACCATTGCCCTGGCTCACCAACTTGCGCAGGGTTTAGTCTATGTGTGCGATGTCACTTTGGATGCGGCCCCTTTAATATCTGGGGCCTCTATCTCTGCTGTGGTGCTGCGTCGCCTTATCTGGCTGAAATGCTGGTCGGCCGACCTAGCTTCCCAATAGCTCCTGGCTGACTTGCCCTTTAAGGGTGGTAGACTGTTTGGGGCCGCCCTGGATGACATCATTAAGGATGTCACAGGGGGTAAGAGCACCTTCCTTCCTCAGTCCGTTAAGGGAAAGGAGTCTCACCGCAGGCCGGGCCATTCCTTTCCGGCGAAGAAGACGTTTTTTCGTCAGTCAGAATCCACGGGTAAGCCCACCCAGACTGAAAAAAGTGCGGCTGGGGGACAGAAGCGTCCCTGGGTGTGTAAGCCTACCAAGCAAGCTCCCAAGCCCGCCACCGCATGAAGGCTTGTCCCTGCCCGACTCTGGGGTGAGGGGGACGTCTTCGCAGGTTCACGGTTCGGTGGACTTCCCGGATCTTTGACCGGAGGGTGTGCGAGGTGGTCACCTCGGGATACAGGATAGAGTTTCGCTCGTGGCCCCCAAACAGGTTCTTTCCCTCAAACCTCCCTGCCCGCCGGGCGGCCCTCTTGGGGGCCGTACAGGATTTGCTCAGGTGCGGAGTGATTGTGCCGGTTCTGTCACAGGAGAGGTTTCAGGGGTTTTACTCGAACATGTTTGTTGTCCCAAAGAAGGACGGGGTCCGGCCAATCCTGGACCTTAAGGCCTTTAATGCCTATGTGAAGGTACAAAAGTTCCGGATGGAATCCATTCCCACGGTGATTGCGACACTCCACCAAGGGGATTTTCTGGCGTCCTTGGATATCAAGGACGCTTACTTGCACGTTCCAATCTGCGCAAGTCACCAGAAGTTTCTGCGCTTTGCCATAGGCGAAGTCCACTATCAGTTTGTGGCTCTTCCCTTCGGCCTGGCATCGGCACCACGGGTTTTCACCAAAGTGCTTGCCCCGGTTCTAGCTTTGCTGAGACAGCAAGGAATCTCCTTCTAAGAGCAGAAAATGGCTCAGAGTTGGAGGAAAATGTGACAATAGTCAGTCAGACCCTCCGGGAATTCGGGTGGCTTCTGAACATGCAGAAGTTGGTTCTAGTCCGGACTCAACGTTTGGAGTATCTGGGTCTGATCCTGGACACTTTGGCAGCGAAGGTGTTTCTACCCTCGGAGAAGTTACAGACACTTCAGTCGGCAGTACGGGTCCTGACGTCTCAAATGGTCATCAATACATTTCTGCATGAGAGTCCTGGGACTAATGGTGGCCTCCTTTGAGGCTGTTCCGTATGCCCAATCACACACTCGGGCATTGCAGAGGGGAATTCTGTCTATTTTGGGACAAGCCCCCGTTGTCGTTGGATCTTCAGATCCAGGTGAGTCACTCTGTCAAGGCGTCCCTGTTGTGGTGGCTGAGATCCCCGGCTCTTCGGGCCGGGAAGTCGTTCCTCCCCAACTAGTGGACGGTGGTCACGACGGACGCCAGCCTAACGGGTTGGGGAGGAGTTTGGGGAGTCCTGTCAGCTCAGGGGCTCTGGACTCCGGACGAATCTCGTCTACCAATCAACGTTCTGGAATTGCGAGCGATCAGACTGTGTCTCTCCACGTGGTCGAAGAGGCTACAGGGCCGCTCGATCACAATCTAGTCGGACAACGCCACGGCCATATTCGTACTCGGTCTTAAAAAAGTGGTATCGGGACAACCCTAGCGACTACCCTTGAGGGAGTAGCTTCTGTCTCAAGGTCCTATCTTTCATCCTGCTTTACAGTCTCTGGTTTTAACGGCATGGCTATTGAGAGCCAGGTGCTGAAGGACCGAGGCCTTTCGGATTCGGTAATTTCAACCATGCTGAGGGCACGGAAGTCTTCTTCTAGAAACATCTATCACCGTACCTGGAGAGCTTACATCGCTATGTGCGAAGAGCTAGACTGGCGTCCACGGACGTACTCTGTCCCCAGAATCCTGCGGTTCTTACAGCGTGGTGTTACCCAAAGGCTGGCTTTGAGCACAATTAAGGGTCAGATTTCGGCCTTGGCCGTTTTCTTTCAACGACCCCTAGCAGGTCATTCTTTAGTTAGCACTTTTGTGCAGGGGGTTCGCTCCCTCCTTGGGATCTGAACTTGGTGCTCTCGGTTCTTCAGGAACCTCCCTTTGAAAATATTAGAGATATTAGAGATATTCCTCTCTTGACTCTGTCTTAGAAGGTGGCCTTCTTAGTGGCTATTACTTCTGTGAGACGGGTGTCTGAGTTGGCAGCCTTGTCATGCAAGTCGCCTTACCTGGTCCTCCATAAAGATAAGGCAGTATTGCGCCCGCGACCGCGTTTCCTTCCAAAGGTGGTTTTGGCTTTCCACCTTAATGAGGACATTGTCCTTCCGTCCTTGTGCCCTCACCCATCGCATCCTAGAGAGTTTACGCTTCACAATTTGGATGTGGTGCGAGCCTTACGGGTGTACCTGGCGGCTACTGCTTCTATTCGGAAGTCTGACTCAATGTTTGTGTCTGTCTCTGGTCCAAAACAGGGCCAAGCGGTGTTGTCTGCCACCATTTCTAGGTGGATCAGACAGACTGTTATACAGGCCTATGCCATTAAGGGGTGGGCGCCTCCCTTTCCGGTTACGGCGCATTCCACCAGGGCAATTGGTGCTTCCTGGGCTTTCCGACATCAAGCGTCGGTTGCACAAGTGTGCAAGGCGGCGACCTGGTTGTCTGTTCATACCTTTTCAAAATTCTATAAGGTTGATGTGGCTGCATCTTCGGATGCTTCCTTCGGCCGCAAAGTGTTGCAGGCCGCTGTTTAATGTTGCAACTCCTCCGTTGAGGAGCTCTGCTTGTTTGGAGTGAAGTTTTGTTTTTCCTTTACTACTGCTCCCACCCTTTTCTGACACTGCTTTGGGACGTCCCACACGTTTACAGTATTAGAGCTGTGTCAGTCCATGGACGATAAGAGAAAATAGGATTTTTGTACTCACCGTAAAATCAGTTTCTATGAGGTCCATGGACTGACACAGCACCCACCCTTCTTTAAGGTTTGTACTGCTTTGTTATGAACTGAGGCTGCTGGCTGCAAGTAGGAGGGTTATGTCCAGAGGGACCGCCCCCCTCGGCGGGGCTGTTCAGCTCTGGTTTTGTTCTAGAATGTTTCTAACATCTAACATTCTGCCTAGATCTTCTCCTGCAAGCAGGGACATATACCCACACATTTACAGTATTAGAGCTGTGAAAGTCCATGGACGTCAGAGAAACGGATTTTACGGTGAGTACAAAAATCATATTTTTACTAGTAATGGCGGCGAACTGCGATTTTTATCGTGACTGCGACTTTATGGCGGACACATCGGACACTTTTGACACATTTTTGGGACCATTGTCATTTTTACAGCGATCAGAGCTATAAATATGCACTGATTACTGTGAAAATGACACCTGCAGTGAAGGGGTTAACCACTAGGTGGCGCTGAAGGGGTTAAGTGTGTCCTACGGAGTGATTCTAACTGTTAGGGGGCGTGGCTACGAGTGACACGTCATTGATTGCTGCTCCTGATGAGAGGGAGCATACGATCAGTGACAGTGTCACTAGGCAGAACGGGGAGATGCTTGTTTACACTTGCCTCTCCCCGTTCTGCAGCTCTGTGACCCGATCGCGGGACACCGGCGGACATCAAGTCCGCAGGTCCCGCGGGCATGGTCACGGAGCTCGCAGCAGGGGCGCCCGCCCCCTTCCCCGCGGGAATTTCAAAGTGACGTAAATATACGTTACTTTGACCAGCCGTGCCATTCTGCCAACGTAAATGTACAGGAGGCGGTCCTTAACCGGTTAAGTACGTTTATGATTTTGTGTTGAGCCATATTCATAGCCTTCTTGGGCCACATGCAGCTTGTGGGCTGCAGGTTGGACATCCCTGGTCTATGGACTTCTAGTAACGTCTATGGGTTCCTAATATTGTCTATGGGCTCCAAGTAATGTCTGTGGGCTCCTAGTAATGTCTATGGGTTTACAGTAATGTCTATGTGCTCCTAGTATTGTCTATGGGTTCATAATATTGTCTATGCGTTTATAGTAATGTTTAAGTGCTCCTAGTTAGGTAGGTAATGGCATATAAAAGAACAGGGCTGCAATAAACACACACATAGGGTGAAGTGGTTACATGTCGTTGCTATGGGCAACAAGTACAAGAGAAGGATGATATTACAGTCGGACAGTGAGAGAGCAGTACCGGCAGGGATGTCAGGTCTCATGTATAGTGAAAGGAGTGGTTTAGAGCCTTCCTCCCAAGCGGTCGGTGTCCTAGCAACTGGAACCAGAATTGTGTGACAGAGACCCTATGGACCTAATCGTATGGTTCAAAAGAGAAAGTGTTAAAGTGGTTTTAATCCTCCGGGAAAACAAAAAACAAACCTGCAAGACAAAGGCATAATGAGCTAGTATGCACTGCATACTAGCTCATTATGAAATACCTACCTTAAAACGATGCCCTGCAGTGCCGCCCGCACTCCGAAATCTTTCCCGAAGTTACTTCCGTGTTCGCGGGCTTGTGTTACTTCCGTGTTCCGGCGTTGTGATTGGCCGGAGCCGCGATAACGTCACTCCGGCACACATGTGCGTGTGTCCCGCCGGTCACGGCATGGGTCCTGAAGAAACAGCATGAGCGGGCCATTCCTTCAGTGCGCATGCACCGATGATGTCGGCGGCAGCGTATATAGTAAATTTCTCCTAAACGGTGCAAATTTAGGAGATATTTACAGTACCTACAGTTAAGCCTTATTATAGGCTTACCTGTAGGTACTTAAAGATAAAGACTTTACTTCCTCTTTAATTGTGAGTGCACACGGGTTCCAGGCTGGTTCCCAGCAGGACCTGCTCTGTCCTTGAAAGATAGGTGGCAGAGTCTAGCTGGACTGTTTGAATGGGACACTGCTAAGTTATGTCTCCTTCAAAATGTTGCATGCTGCGCAGGTGTATGTATCATGGGACCAGGAGGCACCTGTATGACTGCTTCAGGTTATAATACAGAGACACTGGGGTGTACGGCTTGGTTCTAAGTAGGGGTGCTGTCATGGTGTTGATGCCACATGAATGTGGCCCCACCTGGTCCCAGGAATTAACAAGCTCATATACCAGAGAACCCGAAGGATGGAGAGGAGTGAAAGAGAATTAAAGGCCCTGTGTGCATCGGGCGAATCGACCCTGCCCACAGTATTGTCTATGAGCTCCTAGTATTGTCTATAGGCTCCTAGTCTTGTCTATTAGCTCCTAGTTTTTTCTATGGGCTGCTAGTAATGTCTATGGGTTTATAGCAAGGTCAAAGGGCTCCCAGTATTGTCTATATGCTCCTAGTAATGTCTGTGGGCTCCTAGTTATATCTATGGGTTTATAGTAATGTCTAAGGGCTCCTAGTATTGTCTATAAGCTCCTAGTATTGTCTATGAGCTCCTAGTATTGTCTATTGGCTCTTAGTAATGTCCATGGGTTTATAGTAATATCTAATGGCTCCTAGTCGTGTCTTTAGGCTCCTAGTATTGTCTAGGTGCTCCTAGTATTGTCTATGGCCTCCTAGTATGGGCTTCTAGTATTGTCTATAAGCTCCTAGTAATGTCTATGGGTTTATAGTAATGTCTAAGAGCTCCTAGTAATGTTGAAGGGCTCCTAGTATTGTCTATGGGTTCCTAGTAATGTCTATGGATTTATAGTAATGTCTTAGGGCTCCTAGTAATGTCGAAAGGCTCCTAGTATTGTATATGGGCTCCTAGTATTGTCTATGGGCTCCTAATAGTGTCTATAGTCGCCTAGTAGTGTCTAAGGCAGTGGTTCTCAACCTGGGGGTCGGGACCCCCTCGGGGGTTAAATGACGATTTGCCAGGGGTCACCAAATCCTGGGCTGTTCCTGAAGCCCGCGCTGCTCTCCTAGCTTATTCGCAGCCACCCAGCAGGGCTGTTCTGGAAGCCCGCAGCCGCCCATTCAGTTCACGGCATGGCAGAGACTAGAGGTCAGCTGACTGGTGAGGAATGTGAAGTGGGAAAGGCTGGAGGAGACCCTATCTCCTGATTTCGGAATAGGTGTTACTGCTACGAGACACCACAAAGCCAGAGACACAGTGAGTAACACTACCTGTGATTATAGTTGCCATTATAAGTCCCCACTACAGTTCTCATATCAGCAGATGACCTTGATCAAGAACACCTAAGTTGGCCGATCAGAACTCCCCCCCAGCATTGCCACTCATTCCAGCTCCCCCCCAGCATTGCCACTCATTCCAACTTCCCCCAGCACTGCCACCAATGCCAACTCCCTGCCAGCACTGCCACTCATCCCATTCCCCCCCACCAAGGAGTAAGAGAAGGAATAAAAATAGAGAATACATGGAAGGGAGAGGAAAAGAGGGGGTGGAACAAAGAAAAAGGAGAGAAAGAATAAGAGAAATAACAAAAAAGAAGGCTAGAGAGAGGGATGGGGGGAAAAAACAAGAAGATAGGATAGCAAGAAATAAAAGGGAAAGAAAGGAGAACAAAGAGAAAGAGTGGTACATTCTAAAATGTACCAGAAGGGGTTTTAATACTGTACAAGTGGAAGGGACCCAGGGAGCATTAAATGTCCATGGGTTGGGGGTGCAAATTACTTGTCTTGCCTTGGGTGCTGACAACCCCCACTACGAAAATAATTTTACTGTTGGGGGTCCCCACAACTTGAGAAATTTTATCAAGGGGTCACGGCACTAGTAAGGTTGAGAACGACTGTTCTAAGGGCTCCTAGTATTGTCCATGAACTCCTAGTATTGTCTGTGGGCTCCTAGTAATGTCTATGGGATCCTAGTAATATTTCTCGACTCCTAGTAATGTCTATGGGTCCCTAATATTGTCTATGGGTTGCTAGTAATCGCTATGGACTCCTAGTATTGTCTATTGGCTCCTACCAATGTCTAAGGGTTTGTACTATATAACTAGCTGCCATAGTAAGGCTGTATCAGGCTGAGCTCCCCTGAGTGCTGGGGGATGCAGGAGTCGCTTCACACCTGTTATTACACTGTTTGGTACAAGCTGCTTGGTGACAAAGCCTATGGAAAGTGAATGTATAGTCCAAATGTTTTTTCCCTAGTTTTTGAGTTATCAGAGGTTGTACAACACCTGTCAGTTTATTAGGGAGATTATTTTTTTTTGGGATAGAGTGGAGAGGGATTAGAGGACCTGTCATTTTTTTTTTGTTTGTTTTTTGCTGTCTGTACCCCCATTTACCTTTTATCACCAAGAGTGAAAGTAAAGTAAATCCCAAATTCTTGGTTTTTATCAGAACAGGAATAGAGTGGAAATCTTCTATGGGGACACTAGTTCTGGTGACAACCAGGGATTCCTTAAGTTTGCAGGTATTTTCTCTCATTTCCTGTTGTGGCTATGGGACAGAAAGTTCATGAAAATCTCTCCAGGACACAGAGGGCTTAAAAATAACCCCCCCCCCCACGCAGTCAAGGGGCCTCAGTAGATATTAACCACTAGGGGTCCGCACTATAGCCAAATGACGGCTACAGCGCGGACCTGAAAATCTGGGAGACCGTCAATAGACGTCCTCCCCTTCGCGCGATCCCCGCACGCCCCTACAGGGCGTGCGTGGCGCGCGCTGTGATCACCCAAGTCACTGAGACTCGGGTGATTACAGATCCGAGTAAGGGACCGATCCCGGCCCCTTACCACGTGATCAGCTGTCAGCCAATGACAGCTGATCATGTGATGTAAACAAAGGCTCGGTAATCTTTTTTTTTTTTCTCCTGACAGCGTGAGGAGAAAAAAAGCCGATCACCGGCTTAAGTACAAGGGACACCGGTCCCAAAGAGGAAGAGGTAATTCTGCCTCATCTAATAAATCTTCTAAAAAATGTAAACAGCGTGTCCAGCACCCCACGGAGAGGGACTACAGCCACTATTCAGCGGCACACAATTCATATAGTAGACTTGACCATTTCCTGATATCCCAATCTCTACTAGACACCCCCATCCAGGCGTCGTTCGGCCACCTTCTCTGGTCCGACCACGCCCCGGCCTACCTGACCCTGTCACACCCCCCAAAATCTCGTAGAGATACGCAATGGAGGCTCAATGACAATTTACTGCGGGACTCTGTTTGTGTAGCGGATGTCTCCAAAACCATTCGGAACTTTGTTTCCGATCACTCCTCGGATACCACCTCCCCCCCTCATTCAGTGGGAGGCTCTGAAGTGTGTGATTCGGGGCATACTTATACAACATGGCTCGCGCCTCAAGAAGATACGTACAGATGATATCCGCCGTCTCCTCTCTACTATAGCAGAACTCGAACCTCTGCACAAACGAGATTTGGACCCGGTCATTTTTGTCCGATTGTCGAATGCACGTAGGGACCTACTTCAACTTCTAGACGCGCATTCTTTAATAGCCCGTGACAGGGCCCGCAATTTCCATTACTCCTTAGCAAATAAATGTGGCAAACACTTAGCACGGGTCCTCCACCCCAGACCACCCCGATACTCCATTCCCTCTATTGCGCATCCCGATCAAACCACAAAGTTCTCCCCGAGGGGCATATCTTCTGCCTTTCGGGAGTACTATTCCCAACTTTATAATCTACAGCCCACAGGTCCAAACGCACGCACTACCTCCTCGAACGATGACATGCGAGATTATATTTTGGAAACAGCATTACCCAATATCAATGAGCCTGATGCTGATGACCTAGAAAAACCTCTGGTCGCGCCCGAATTTCTGGGCGCCATCAAGGATTTGAAGATGGGCAAATGTCCTGGCCCAGATGGGTACCCCTTCCGCTTCTACAAAACTTTTGCCACCCTCCTCACCCCACTTATGGCTAAGGCATTCAATGCCGTGGATGACTCTCATATGCCACCTAAGGGCCTCTTATCCGCCAATATCTCCGTATTGCCCAAACCAGGAAAAGACCCTTCCCAATGCAGCAGCTACAGGCCAATATCCCTGCTCAACATAGATCTCAAATTGTTCGCAAAGGTACTGGCCACACGCCTGTCCCCTCTCCTCCCTGGAGTGATCCATAATGATCAGGTGGGTTTTGTCCTGGGCCGCGAGGCGAGGGACAATACGACCAAAACTATTCACCTCATCTCCTATATCCAACGCAAGGACCTAAAAGCCTGTCTCCTTTCCTTCGACGCTGAAAAGGCGTTCGATAGGGTCAGTTGGAGATTTCTCAGACTTTCCCTAGAACAGTTAGGATTAGGAACATCATTTATCTCTAAGGTGATGTCCTTATACTCTCAACCTTTGGCATCGGTGTTGGTCAATGGCACTGCCTCTGAGCCGTTCGATATTTCCAATGGCACTCGGCAGGGCTGTCCCCTTTCCCCTCTCCTATTTGTGATTGTTATTGAACATCTGGCCTGTGCCGTTAGACAAAACTCTTCCATACACAGTATTCAGACGCCCTCCTCCCACTACAAACTATCCCTTTATGCCGATGATCTACTGGTCTACGTGCAACACCCCCATATCTCCTTGCCATCTCTTTTCTCAGAATTTCAACGATTTGGATCTTTTAGCAATTTTAAACTTAATCTTTCCAAGACTGAAGCCCTCAATATTTCCCTCACCTCCACTACGATATCCGCTCTTAGATCAAACTTCTCTTTTCGGTGGCAGAAGAAGGGGATTTCGTACCTGGGGGTAGTTATACCCTCTAACCTTCCTAATCTTTTCTCCTTGAATTACGTTCCTTTGCTCTCCCGCATTCGAAAGGACCTCGAGGAGTGGGGGGATCTTCCTTGCCTTGGTTCGGACGAATCAATACCCTAAAAATGGATACCCTACCCAAACTTCTGTACCTTCTCCAAACAATACCCATCTTGATCCCCAAGTCTTTCTTTACATCCTTGCGTACTATCGCTATCAGATTCATGTGGAGCCGTGGGCTGCCTAGGGTTAAATATAATTTGCTCTCCCATCCGAAACTTCAGGGCGGAGCGGGCCTCCCCGATTTTGAACTCTATTACAAGGCCACCCATGTGGCACGCACTCTGGAATGGTTCCCTCGCCCTTTCTTAAAGGCTTCTGTTGCCATTGAGCAGGACCTGGCTCCGGTCGATCTCCGAGCACTGCTTTGGGGATATAAATCCGATCTCACCCGTATACCCTCTTCCTCTCCTCTGACGCTGGCCTCCCTTAGACTGTGGTATAACAGGGGTTTGTGTTCCATTCTGTCCTCTGATCCCTCCCCATTATCCTCTCTATTTGACAACCCTGCCTTCCCTCAGGGTGTAGGAACGTCTACATTGGGTCCCTTCAGGAGGACTGACTGGCCCCAGGCGCACTCCTTCGTACACCCCGTGTGCGGAACACCTATCACGCCGACGGGATCCTCTGATTGGCTCACCACACTGCATTTATCTACGCTCGCGAAGCACTTGCACTCTTCCTCCCAAATACACCGCCCTAAAACCGAGTTTGAACGGCTGTGCTCCCTCTCCGAGACACCCAGACACCTACTCTCGACCATTTACTGTCTCTTACAAAATCTTACACATGCTGACTTACCTTCTTACACCAGGGCATGGTCTACAGATATGGGTGAGGACATCCCAGGTTCAGATTGGCAGACTTCGTTTCATTTCACTCATAAATCTACGATATCCTGCTATTCACAGGAAAAAAAAAATACAAGATTCTGTCAAGATGGTACAGGGACCCCTATACATTGCACAAAATCTTTCCGTCCACTCCGGCATCCTGCTGGCGATGTTCGACCTCTACGGGGACCTACTTACATGTCTGGTGGGAATGCGAGAGGATCCGCCCCTTCTGGACTCAGGTATTTGATTGTTACGACAAACTCTATGATGATACGCTGACGCCCTCCCCTAAGATTGCCCTTCTCTCTATTCTCCCGGGTTCAATATCCTCCCAGAAACAGAACCTCCTTTGTTTCTTTATGTCGTCAGCTAGACAACTCATCCCTTCCTACTGGAAGTCGACCACCATTCCTCCCTTGTCACACTGGGTCTCGATTATGAATGATACTATGAGAATGGAGGAGATGCTGGCCCTTGACAACGATACTTTTGACAAATATAAAGCACTGTGGTTCGTCTGGCTCCGCTTCTCCTCTTCTGACACTCTGGCGAGTATGTTGTCGACCCCAAATTGATTATCCTTGCACCTAAAGTGACAGTGGGACGAACAGGACTTGTATCTGAGGGTCCCCCTCTCACCACGGCCACTTACTTATCTCTCCCTGTTCCCCGACTCAGTAGCTCTGACACTCTTCTACGATTTCTCCTTGCCTACTTTTCTTTCTCTTTTCTGTCCTTCCTTCTCTTTTCTCATCTCTCTCTCCCTTCCTCTCCTCCCCTCCCCTCTTCCTCTCCCCCTGTACCCCTCCCCACTCCCACCACCTGACCCCCACTACCACTCCTTTTGTTCCCCCTTTTTATTTTTATTTTTTTTAAATCTTAATCCCTAACGTATCTGTTTTCAATCCTGTCGTATATGACGACGGGGCTCTTCTAGCTGTACCCGTTTTCTATTCCAATTACCGGTCACCACCTCTGATATTGTACAACTATGTATTATGAGTTATGCTGTGGGCGATAGCCATTTGGCTGACTCTTTGCACAAACTTGTATGTGACTACTTACGGATTGTGACTTCATATATATTTTCATGTACTCACTGTTAAAATTCCAATAAATATATTTTCAACCCTAAAAAATGTAAACAATGTGCAGAGAATATAAACACTGTGCAGAGAAATCAAGAATGTGCAAATCGCAAATAAATAGCAAGCTGTGCAAGTAAATCATAGACAATAAAACATCAGATCCAAATGTGGATGTAAAGCATAAGTGCAACCGGTGCAAAATTGCATGAAACAATCGAAAAGGATGTTGCACTATGGAAAGTGCAAAGTGCAGAGGGTCTCTGAGTATCCTCGCGTGCTGGAATAACTGTCAGGTCACCTATGGCCAGGTGACAGATGCACACCGTAGGGGGACAGGAGTGCACCGCAAGGTAGTGAACCCAATGGCTGACTGCTGCGGATAGGAAACTGGGTGGTTGTGGAAAGCGGGACCAGAGGCGCACAACCGGGATCCTATAGGAGGCTAGAGCCAAGATTCCCCAGGGCGCGGAGTCTAAGACCCAGCAGGTCTTCTCCAGAGCCTCTAGTGGTGAGGATGTTATGCTGCAGGCTGGGTCCAGGTCGCGGCCCCTAGAGTCTCCTAGCTCACGCCCCGTAGGATAAGGGGAAAAGAGGGGAAGCAGCAGCACAAGATATAAGAGTGACGAATAACAGGCTGAAGGTCAAGGGCCACAAGCAGACAAGGATAACGAAGGACAAGCCGAAGGTCAAGGGTCACGAGCAGACAGGGATAGTCGGGGACAAGCCAAATATGTAACAGATAGACAGACGTAGCACACGGCAGGCAGGAACTCAAACACACAATGCCTAACAAACACGTTGATCAGCAAAGCAGGCTTGCAGTGCACAGGTTAATATAGTGTTCTGTGATAGGGCCTGGGGTGGAGTCTGGCTGGGAGGAGATTATAAAGAAAGCCAGGTGAAGGGGGTCTGGTCTCTAAGATGAACACATGAGGAGGAAAGGTAAGATGGCAGACAGACATTAATGCATATCCATGACAGTGCCCTCCCTCTTACGAGGCCTCCCCCTTCCCCGCCTGGGCCCAGGTTTGGAGGGAAACTTCAGATGAAACTCCTTTAACAGACGAGGTGCAAAGACCTCAGATGCAGCAATCCAAGACCTCTCCTCAGGACCAAACCCCTTCCAATGAACGAGGTACTGAAGAACGCCTTTACAAAGTCGGGAGTCCAGAATTTGACTGACCTCGTACTCCTGATTATCCTCAGAGACAGGCGCCACGGTAGGGAGAGGAAGAGAGAATTTATTGAGGACTAAAGGCTTCAGAAGTGCAACATGGAAGGAGTTAGTGATTCTAAGGCTCTTAGGAATCTGGAGTTTGAAACAAACTGGATTCAGTTTAGCAGTTACAGTGTATGGACCAATGAATCGTGGAGCAAACTTCAGAGAAGGAACTCGGAGCTTGATGTTCCTGGTGGAGAGCCAGACTTTGTCCCCTGGTTGAAGAGAAGACGGTTTACGCCTGCGGCGGTCGGCAAAGCCTTTGAATTTTTCAGCAGCTGCCCGAAGGGAATCATGAACGTCAGGGCCGTTTGAAGGAATTTGGGGGCCCCAAGCAGATTGAGAATTTGGGGCCCCCAAGCGGGGGGGGGGGCTACTGTTTTTTTTTTTTTGAGAAGCAGGGGGGGGGGGGGGTTTGGGCTGCTACACAATTTTTTTAGATTTTGTTTTTTAATTCAGAAGCGGAGGGGTGCTATTGAGATTTCTACAGATTTTTGGTTTTAATTTAGAAGGGGGGTGCTAACGCGGGACATCGTTCGCGGGAGGGGGACCACCGATCGGGGGGCACCGATCGCGGCAGGGGGGGATCATGAGGGGGGGGCCGCCGATCGCGGGAGGGGGGCCACCGATCGCGGGAGGGGGGGCGCCAATCGCGGGAGGGGGGCCACCGATCGCGGGAGGGGGGCGCCAATCGCGGGTGGGGGGGGCCGCCGATCGTGGGAGGGGGGCAGCCGATCATGGGAGGGGGGGCCGCCAATCGCGGGAGGGGGGCGCCAATTGCGGGAGGGGGGCCACCGATCGCGGGAGGGGGGCGCCAATCGCGGGTGGGGGGGCCGCCGATCGTGGGAGGGGGGCCGCCGATCGCGGGTGGGGGGGCCGCCGATCGCGGGTGGGGGGGGCCGCCGATCGCGGGTGGGGGGGCGCCAATCGCGGGAGGGGGGCCGCCAATCGTGGGAGGGGGGCCGCCAATCGCGGGTGGGGGGCTGCCGATCGCGGGAGGGGGGCCGCCGATCGCGGGAGGGGGGCGCCAATCGCGGGTGGGGGGCCGCCGATCGCGGAGGGGGGGCCGCCAATCGCGGGTGGGGGGCCGCCGATCGTGGGTGGGGGGCCGCCAATCGCGGGTGGGGGGGCCGCCGATCTCAGGAGGGGGGCCGCTCTGCTGGGGCCCCAGGCCAGCTGGGGGCCCCAAGCAGTTGCTTGGTTTGCCTCTCCTGTTCCGACGGCCCTGATGAACGTCACCCCAAACAGAATTGAGAGACTCCTGAACCGAAGCCAAAGCTGGAATATCTGGAGAACAGGTCATGGGAAGAGGAAGTTGAGGGTGTTTTCCATAAACAGTGAAAAAGGGTGTCTTCTGCGAGCTGGTATTCACATGATTGTTATGGGAGAATTCTGCCCACGGAAGTAGAGAGGACCAATCGTCATGATGAGAAGACACAAAGGTGCGAAGAAAGACCTCTAACTCCTGATTAACCCTCTCAGTCTGTCCATTGGATTGAGGGTGGTAGGAAGAGGAAAAATCCAAGACAATATTGAGGGATTTGCAAAAGGCTCTCCAAAAACGAGACATAAATTGGACTCCCCTGTCGGAAACAATATGAGAAGGAACCCCATGGAGGCGGAAAATTTCTCGAATAAAAATGGGAACCAAGGCAGGAGCAGAAGGAAGACCAGGAAGAGGAACAAAATGAGCCATCTTGGAGAACCGATCGATTACCACCCAAATGACTGTATTATTCTCAGACAGTGGGAGGTCAGTGATAAAATCCTTGGTAATATGAGCCCAGGGCTCCTTAGGGATGGGCAAGGGCATGAGGAGACCAGCAGGAGCTTGTGTGGAGGATTTAGACTGAGCACAGACATGACAAGCCTTAACGTAGTCTTTGACATCTGAGCGGAGATTAGGCCACCAGTAGTGACGACTAATGAGTAAGAAGGATCGGAGGAATCCAGAATGACCTGCCATCTTGGAATCATGTCCCCAACAAAGGATCTTAGCTCTTAGCTCAGTGGGGACAAAGGTCTTACCAGGCGGAATCTTTGACTTCAGGGTGGTAGAGTGGGCAGCAATGCACGAGGTTGGAATGATCGGCTCAGGTTCAGGGGCGGACTCCTCGTCCAAAGTGTCAAATGACCTAGAGAGCGCATCAGCCCGACCGTTGCAGAAACCAGGTTTGTAAGTAATCGTGAAATTAAAACGGGCAAAGAAGAGACTCCACCTGGCCTGTCTAGGATTCAGACGTTTAGCATTCTGTAGATACTGTAAATTCTTGTGGTCAGTAAAGATCGTTATGGAGTGAGGGGAACCCTCGAAGAGATGACGCCACTCCTCTAACGCCAATTTAATCGCGAGAAGTTCCCGATCACCGATGGCATAATTCCTCTCTGCCTGAGAATTTTTTTTGGAGAAGAACGCACATGGTTGACGTCTCTTCTCAAAGAATTGAAGAAGCACAGCTCCCACCCCCATTGAGGAAGCGTCCACTTCAATAAAAAATGCATCCCCAGGATTTGGTCTCCTCAAGAGAGGTCCAGAAACAAAGGCCTGTTTCAGGTCGTGAAATGCAGAGACAGCTTCGGGAGGCCAGTCTTTGGCATTCGCACCCTTCTTGGTTAAAGCGATAATAGGCGCTGCAATGGAAGAGTAATTCCTTATGAACTGCCTATAATAATTTGTGAAGCCAAGAAAGCGCTGTGTGGCCTTGAGGCTAGCAGGAAGAGGCCAGTTGGTAATAGCCAAGACCTTCGCAGGATCCATACGAAGACCCGAACATGAGACAAAGCACCCCAAAAACAGGACCTCAGAACATTCAAAGGAACATTTCTCCAGCTTGGCATAGAGATTGTTCTCTCTAAGACGCTGAAGTACAGTGTGGACATGGTTTCTGTGGACGAGCAGATTTTCAGAAAAGATCAGAATGTCATCCAGATAGATGACAACAAACTGGTACAGCAGATCTCTGAAGATTTCATTGACGAAGTTTTGAAACACAGCTGGGGCATTACACAAACCAAAAGGCATCACCAGGTATTCGTAATGCCCGTCTCTAGTATTGAATGCAGTCTTCCATTCGTCACCCTCCCGTATTCGAATGAGATTGTACGCGCCTCTGAGATCCAACTTGGTGAAAATGGAGGCACCCTTCAACCTATCGAATAGTTCAGATATTAAGGGTAAGGGGTATCGATTTTTAATAGTAACCGCGTTTAAACCTCGATAGTCGATACAGGGTCTTAGGGTACCATCCTTTTTGGCAACGAAAAAGAACCCTGCCCCTGCAGGTGATGCGGATTTCCGTATGAAACCTCTCTCCAGATTCTCTGCAACATACTCAGACATGGCCTGGGTCTCTGGGATCGACAGAGGGTAGGTACGACCCCTGGGCAGAGTTGCTCCGGGGACAAGATCAATAGCACAGTCAAAAGACCTGTGGGGAGGAAGCACCTCAGCTGATTTCTTACAGAACACATCCCGGTAATCGCTGTATGCAGCGGGAAGATCAGAAGAAACAGAAGTGGTAGCAACCGGAAGTCTCTCTTTGGGGGCCACCTTGAGAAGACATGACGAGAAACATGAGGGGCCCCAAGCCAGGACCTGCCCAGAGGCCCAGTCCACATGTGGAGAGTGGAGCTGCAGCCAAGGAAGGCCCAATACAATGGGGGTAGAGGCCTTGGGTAGAATGAGAAAGGATATCCACTCCTGGTGGAGCATCCCTACCGACATCCTAATAGGTAGCGTCTGGAAGCGAATAGGGCCCCCTGGGAGAACAGTGCCATCAATTGCCGAGACTACCAATGGGGTAGCGAGAGGTGAAAGGGTAAGCTTCATAGAAGAAGCAGTTCCCCAATCCATAAAATTGCCGGCTGCCCCTGAATCCAGATATGCAAGGGTTGATTGAGGAGAAGTGCCTACATGAAGGAACACCGGCAGGAGAAGGCGAGAAGGTGATGTTTCAGGGTCCAATACTCCACCTTCCAAATGTACTAAGCCCGAGCGTTCCCCAGACAGAAGCGAGCAAAAGTCACGAAAATGACCCTTGCCCCCACAATAGAGGCACAAGCCCAGAGTTCTGCGCCTAGCACGTTCTTCGGGGGTTAGTCTGGTCCGGTCCAGCTGCATAGGTCCCTCAGCAGGCAGAAGATGCTCCACGGGACGAAGGGAGGGGAGCTCAGACTGGCTAGGACCCAGAGAGTGCTGGCGTCTTTTTTCTAGCGACCTCTCCTGAAAACGAATGTCGATCTGGTTGCACAAAGAAATTACATCGTCCAGACCGACGGGAATGGCTCTTCCCGCTAATTCGTCTCTCACTCGGTCAGAGAGGCCATGTAAAAAGGTAGCGACCAGGGCCTCATTATTCCAGCTCAATTCAGCTGTGTGGATACGGAACTGAAGAGCGTACTGTCCCACTGAACTAGATTCTTGGCGAAGACGTAAGACAGCACTAGCCGCTGAAGAAGCCCGAGCTGGCTCCTCAAAGATGTTCCGAAAGAGCTCCAAGAAGTCGGACAGGATGGAAACCACTGAATCATTCCTTTCCCACAGGGGGGCAGCCCAGGCTAAAGCTTCACCGGAGAGGAGGGAGATGATATAGGCTACCTTAGCCCGATCAGACAGGAAGTTTTGAGGCTGAAGCTCAAAATGAATCATACATTGGCTGAGAAACCCCCTACAGGCCTTGGAGTCCCCAGAGAAACGGAACGGAGCTGGCAGTTCTAGTGAGTGTGTGGCTGCGACTGATGCGAAAGGCGCAGCCGCTGGTTGTACTTGAGGTTGCAGATTTTGGGTTCCCAAGGAGGTCTGAAGCTGCTCGAAGCGAGAAGCCAGATCCTGGAGGAATCGCATCACCTGAGTCTGATCTGATTCTTGGGTCTCAAGTCTACGGACTATGCCCTGTAATGGATCATCCGCGGGGAGCGGCCTGTCAGCCGGGTTCATGGCTGATCAAACTGTCAGGTCACCTATGGCCAGGTGACAGATGCACACCGTAGGGGGACAGGAGTGCACCGCAAGGTAGTGAACCCTATGGCTGACTGCTGCGGGTAGGAAACTGGGTGGTTGTGGAAAGCGGGACCAGAGGAGCACAACCGGGATCCTATAGGAGGCTAGAGCCAAGATTCCCCAGGGCGCGGAGTCTAAGACCCAGCAGGTCTTCTCCAGAGCCTCTAGTGGTGAGGATGTTATGCTGCAGGCTGGGTCCAGGTCGCGGCCCCTAGAGTCTCCTAGCTCACGCCCCGTAGGATAAGGGGAAAAGAGGGGAAGCAGCAGCACAAGATATAAGAGTAACGAATAACAGGCTGAAGGTCAAGGGCCACAAGCAGACAAGGATAACGAAGGACAAGCCGAAGGTCAAGGGTCACGAGCAGACAGGGATAGTCGGGGACAAGCCAAATATGTAACAGAGAGACAGACGTAGCACACGGCAGGCAGGAACCCAAACACACCATGCCTAACAAACACGTTGATCAGCAAAGCAGGCTTGCAGTGCACAGGTTAATATAGTGTTCTGTGATAGGGCCTGGGGTGGAGTCTGGCTGGGAGGAGATTATAAAGGAAGCCAGGTGAAGGGGGTCTGGTCTCTAAGATGAACACATGAGGAGGAAAGGTAAGATGGCAGACAGACATTAATGCATATCCATGACAATAACAAGATGAACTGGGCAGTAGCATGTGTCCTCAAGTTTATAAATGCTACAGAGCAATCGCACAAAAATTGCAATACATGCGACTATATCAGGTGCAGACAAAGTTCATTTAGTCAATAGTGAATGGTGCAAATAAATGTTCATTTATCTTGTGCAAGAGGTGCAGTGATGCAGGGAATGCAGGGAGGCGGGAGGGGGTGGTTGTGTGATGGGAATATCATATTCCTCTTACTGTGCTGGTGCACTCCGGTGATGGTGACTTCTGGTAAATGTGGCCTCTTACCTGTAGGTAGAGAGGTAACAGCATGTAGCATAAAAATACACTGTGTTCCTCTTGCCTGGTTCCTATGGGGATCCGTGTGTTGTTTGGGATGGTTGTCTCCAAAGAGCTGGATGCCGGGGTACTTAGGGTCTCCCTCTGGAGTATGCACTCATATGCCTCCCGGGGTATAAATTAAGAGGGAAGATACTATATAGTGTAGTACGTCTTTAAAAGTATTTATTGGTCAACGTATATTAAAAACAGTGGTACTCACTGTAGCAAAATACTGAACACTGAGAATCTGGTGGGGATCACTTCAAATGTGACAATAAATATTCCTCCCAGGAGATGTAGAGACAGAATGTCTACTGATGTCTGAATAAGTAAATTGGGTTAATTGGGGTCTGAGGTAGCTTTCCATTCATCTATTGTTCAGTGTGTTAATGACCCCACCTATTATCTGCTACTGGATGTAATTACACTCCTAGTAATGTGTCTGGCACGGTTTCATTGTTATGGGTAAATATGTGGAGCTCTGTCCATGGGGTGACAAACGTCTCACGCATACCAAGGGTGTTCGAAAAATAGTTCCAGGTAATTAAATCACTGTCATCTGTTAGTTGCTGAAGGGAATGCCCCTGGAAAATGAGTTAAGAAACCCCTTGCATGGGGAATAATATAAAAAGCCAGCTGTGGCTAAATAAAGTGTTGATTTACTCCCAGAACTGTGTGTCGTCCAGTTACTGGGGGGGCAACAGGTTGCCTTGGATAAGTTTGTACTTCCTCAGCTTCAAGGATTTCCCAGCGGACGTTGGAGATCCGCTACACTCACATTTGGCAGTAAAACAATGTATTTAAAACACCACGAGCTGCGAGCTCGTCTGCTGAGCATCACTTCTAGTTCCTGTAATCGTCCCTACGCGTGGCGTCGCGGTCACGTGACTTCATCAGGGGATGTGTTTGGTTACTAGAAGTGTCTTTAAATAATGAAGCCTATTAGGTGTAATTGGCGGCCATTTTCCTGTATATCGCAATGATAATACATTGCGGCGGCCATGTTTGATAGGGTTTTCTATGTATTACTATGCGGCGGCCATGTTTGGTATGGTTTCAATATGGGGTGTCTACTTTCCAAAATGGGGTCATTTGGGGGGTTTGTACTGCCCTGCCATTTTGGCAACTCAAGAAATTAGATAGGCAGTCATAAATTTAAAGTTGTGTAAATTCCAGAAAATGTACCCTAGTTTGTAGATGCTATAACTTTTGCGCAAACCAATAAATATGTGGCTGAATACATTTTGGCCTAAATGTATGACTAAAATTGAGTTTATTAGATGTTTCTTATAACAAAAAGTAGAAAATATCTTTTTTTTTCAAAATTTACGGTCTTTTTCCTTTTATATCACAAAAAATAAAAATTGCAGAGGCAATCAAATACCATCAAAAGAAAGCTCTATTTGTGGGAAAAACAGGACGCAAATTTACTTTGGGTACAACATTGCATGACCGCGCAATTACCAGTTAAAGCAGCGCAGTGCGAAATTGTAAAAAGACCTCTGGTTTTTAGGCTGACAAATGGTCCGATGCTGTGGTTAACTGTACTTCTGTCTTTTGGTCTGATTCATGGTTTCTGACACCCATCTAGCATAGCTGCCATTGAAGATAATAAGGGAGTAGTGATGTACGATACAGAGAACATTCAAAGAATATTTGTGGACTTTTATTTGCGGTTGTATTAGAGCTGCATGATTAATCGTTTAAGGATCGCTATCTCGATTCACCCCCCCCCCCACGATCTCCAGGCTGGATGACCGCGATTTTCTTAAATAAGCGTGGAATGCAAATGGATCATAGAGCGTGATGCATTGAAACTGTCTCCGCTCTGCTCGCACACAGCCCCGCCCCCTCCTAACCCCACGCTGTGATAGACAGAATGCGGGTCCAATGCTGGGATGTGTTCTGTCTATCACAGCGCAGGGTTAGGAGGAGGCAGGGCTGTGTGCGAGCAGAGCGGAGACAGTTTCAACATACGGGCGGTGAGTTTCTAGCAGAAAATGTGTGCTGCTGTCCGTCCTCCCTTCTCCCCCCTCTCCCCCCCCACATACCACACTTGGCTGGCTGTCTTCGGGACTCCGTCCTCCCCCCCCTCCTCCCCCCGGCCGCCGAGTCTGTCTCCCGTCTCCTGTCCCTGCCGCCTATGTTCACAGTGAGAGGGGAGAGCTGTGCTCTTCCCATCTCAGCTGTGACAGGAGTTCTAGCACAGTGGAAGTGACAGGGTCAATAAAGAGAACCTGTCTCCTCCATTTGCTATCACACAGGGAATTGTTTTCTCCTGTGTGATAGCAATAAAGTGAAGTGAAAAAAAATGATAAAAAAAAGAAATAGTTAAATTAATAAAATAAAGAAATTAAAAAGTAAAGAATAAGAAAAATATTAAAAATAAGAAAATTATGCAAAAATTAAAAAAAGTAAACGAAAAGCGATTTTTTTTTTTTTTCAATTGACCATTTTAAAGAATCGTGAGAGAATCGTGATCTTTGTTCTAAGCAAAAGAATCGTGATTCTCATTTTTCCCAGAATCGTTCAGCTCTATCAAAGAGAAAAAACTAAAAACTTTTTAGGGAATTTAAATATACCAAGACTGTCTTTAATAGATAGGAAATCTTTGGCTACTCCTATAGCTTTGGTAGAGTTGGAGGAAGCTGTGAGGCAAATTCAGAATAATAAAGCCCCAGGGATGGATGGACTTCCTGTGGACATATACAAAATATATGGTCAAATTTTGCTTCCAGAACTTCTGGAGGTATTAAATGAAGCCTATATCCCATGGGAACTCCCGAAATCTATGATGGAAACAATAATAATTGTAATTTTAAAACCTGGCAAGGATCCATTAAAACTAGATTCATATCGTCCAATCTCTCTTCTTACATCAGATATTAAGATGCAGTTTTGGCTAATAGGTTATCCAGACCTATTGATAATTTAATACATGTAGATCAAACAGGCTTTATCCCTTTTAGGGCAGCACCAACAAACATCCGTAGGCTCTTTCTAAATCTACAACTACCAATGGACAATGGGGGAGCTGGCGCCATCTGGTCATTGGATGCTAGGAAGGCATTCGATATGGTAGAATAACTATAGATAGTATTGACTGCCTTTGGTATATGCCCAGGCTTTTTAGCCTGGCTAAAAATATTATATAAAGAGCCAAAGCCAGGTTGAAGATCAATGGCACTATGTCGCCAGTTCTCTCATTGTCCCGGGGGGCTAGACAGGGTTGCCCTCTATCCCCCCTTCTGTTTGCATTGGCAGTGGAACCATTGGCCGCTGCAATCAGACAGTCCGAGGGGATAGAGGGATTTCGACCTTCAGGAAAAGAGGACAAAATAGCTTTATACGCAGATGATGCCCTCATCTTTCTGATCCTACAGAATCTCGAGGGGAACTTATGACCCTTGTATCTACATTTGGACAGATCTCAGGGTTTTGCATCAATTGGGAGAAGTCGGTCTTGTTGCCTATACATAATGATAATATTTCTTTACCAGGCTGTGCTAAACAAATTAAAATTAACCATAAAATTAGGTATCTAGGAATTGAAGTAACGCGAAATGCTGGGGACTATTACGGTATCTAGTTTTAAAGATGAAAGTCAGAGCTGGTGCAAACTCCCATTAACTGTGATTGGAAGAGCCAACCTTATAAAAAATGATTTGAATCCCACAGTTACTGTATGTTTTTCATAATTCCCCGATGTGGATACCAATGTTCTGGTTCCGTAGGATAGAATCGCTTTTTCGCAAACTTATTTGGAGGAAAAAACACTCTTGGATAAAATTAACAACTTTAATGCTAGCTAAGGATGAGTGGGGATTAGATATTCCACAGCCAAATGATTACTTTTTAGCAGCACAAATACAGCAGTTTTTTGGCTGGACGGAGGTTGTGGAAGAGGATCCCATACAGAGATTACTCCTGCCATTGGGTAACGGATATACATTCCTGTCCACATTAGAGGCAAAAATTATGCAAGGAGACAAAAGGTTTGTGTCAGATAAAATTATTTGCTAATGTATGGCAGGAAATGAAAGATATTACAAATATTACAGGCTATACCTCTCACACTCCGATTTGGAATAATGGAAATTATGTAGAAGTTCAGAAATTAAAGGGGTTTGAGCTCTGGCAATCTCGAGGTCTCAGATATGTTGAACAATTATTTTGGAAGGGTAATATAAAATCTTTCTCTCAGCTGTCTGAGGAGTTCGAGATACCAAGACAAAGGATTTTCCAATTCCTGCAACTTAGATACGCTATACAGGCCCAGGCACATACGTCGGAATTTAAGCTAAATATCTCTAAAATAATATCATTACTTAAAAAGGAAGGAAAAAAGCAGGGCTTAATTTCAAAAATCTATGAGATATTGAATAGTAAGTTTAAAGCAAATGTAACGGTCCCCGCTAGGATACAATGGGAACGAGACCTTGGCTCACTGTCAGACGTACAATGGGCGGAGGCTCTTTCTGCGATCCTACAGGTTTCACTTTCCACGACCCAAAAATTTACACAATTGTTCATCTTACATAGATCATATTATACTCTGCAAAAATTATTTAGGTGGAAACTAAGGGAATGCCATAGATGTAGAGGCGCGCCAGCTAATCTTATACATATGCTTTGAAGGTGTCCTAAACTCTAGAGATACTGGGAGGACATAATCCAAAGCATAAATAATATACTTGGTATAAAACTAGTATTAGACCCAAAAATATGTCTGCTTAACATTATGAAAAAATTCAACATATCAGTAAACAACTATAGTGTAATAACGAGATGCCTGTTTCTGGCTCGAAAATTGATAGCGCAGAAGTGGATCTCCATATACCCTCCGACGATGGAAGAATGGAGAACACAAATAAGGGAAACTATAATAAAGGAGAAATTCATCTATCTACATAGAAATAATCAAGGGAAATTCAATGCAATTTGGAAGGATTGGATGGAGGTTTGGGATCTCGAGTGCTAAGTCGCCTTGCTTGGTGGGGGGATGGGGGGGGGGGGTGGAGGGGGTGGGGGGGTAGGAGAGGAGAATCTTTTTTTTTTTTGGATGGGGGGGATGATGTAATGTGAAATATGTGTATGTTAACTGTATCCGGAAATTTATGAATGTGAAATGTTTCAATCTGTATTTTTGTAAAGAAAACAATAAAAAAATTACTGAATTAAAAAAAAATGCCACCAAAAGAAAGCTCTATTTGTGGGAAAAAAATGATAAAAAATAATTTGGGTACAGTGTTGTATGACCGCACAATTGTCATTCAAAGTGCATCAGCGCTGAAAGCTGAAAATTGGTCTGGGCAGGGGGGGTTTAAGTGCCCAGCAAGCAAGTGGTTAAAAAACTCTGCAGCCTTGTAAAATGATCATTCATTTTATTGTCATACCTGTAGATCATTTGCCTCTCCCCCTTCCCCAGAAGCCTAGCCGCAAAACTCCCAGGTAGGAACTCCCATGTTTTGCCTTATTGCTAGGACCTGAAACCATTAGTTTTTACTCCTGTTGGGGATTACCATCCAACGTTTTTCAGGTCCTAGCAACAAGGAAGGATGTGGGGTTTGCTAACTGAGTGTATTTCGCCCAGGCTTCCTGGGGACCCAAATGGCCTACAGGTATGACAATATAATTAATGAACATTTTACAAAGCTGCAAAAGTGAACTTAGCCTTTAACCTTTTGCAGACCAGCTACTGTACACGTACAGCCACTTTGCACCCCTATTGTTCAGAGAGGACATACCAGTTTGTCCTTTAGGAAACTACACTTCTGTGCCCGCACTGTCCTTTCATCATGCTGTGCTTGGACACAGGAGATCATGACTCATAGGCAAAAGCTACTGAACCAATGAGAGTGGCTCTGTACCACACAATTGCTGTGACAGCATTACAGAATATAAACAAAAGTTGCTGTTTGCAGCCGTGTCTCATTTACTGTACTTGCTGATGATCAGGAAGCCCTTACACACCGATTGGAATGTTACAGGGAAGAAAGCATCCTGACTACCAGCCAGCACCACTGCAGTAACAGTGCTGAGTATTAAAATACACCCCTTGTATGCCATTTACCCCTTTATTTCAGCTCCATTCTGTCTCTGATCTGACCCATCCCTGCTGGGTTTTGCGGTCATGTGACCACATGGAAAATGAAGCAAGAAAAGGTATTTACATTGTAATGTGTGCTTCATTCTATGCACTGTAATAGAGTAGGTGGGTGGGGGTAGCGACATTTAAAATGTAGAGGGTAAATTGCCCAAACTTTCATTGTCCTGGAGACACAATGGGAAGTGAGAAGACGTCCCTACATAGGAAGCAACTGTAGCCGGTATGTACTTTCCCGGGTGTAATTTGAACTTGGCAGAGACATCAGTGATGTGTAATTCCCTGCGGCCCAGCGGGTGGCGCTGTCGCCCTGGGTTGGGGTTGAATCATTGCTGTGTGCCGTGCCTCCTTTTTGTCCTCTCTCGGCAGCGGTATGGTGGGGCGGGGAACTCGCCGTGCTTGCTGGGAGAGGGTATAAAGGGGCCGGCCATCTTTGTCAGGGGGGTCGAAGTCTCAGGCACCTTCAGCCTGTGGGCGGTGCTTCGTGTCGGTCCTCTAGGCGGCCTAGGCCTAGAGGACAGCTGGAGGTTGTGTTCCATCCCAGGCACCTTCAGCCTGGGGTGAGGTACTCGGATGGAGGTCTGGAGCTCAGTGCCCAACACTGAGTTCCGCGAGGGAAGGAGATCCTAGGGAACCCCGGGAGTGGGTACCCGAATCCGGAAGGCACAATGAACCGGGGGGAGCTCCTCGCTTGAAGACCCGGTGCAGCATATTGCCGGTGACAGGTGAGCCTCCCATCGGAGACCGCCTGGAAGGAAATCCCCCCTCGCTCGGAGACCGCAACTCACTTTCAGGGAGGAAAGTGGAGAACCAATTGTGTCTGGGCCTACTCGCACCCACACCTCCTTTCCTGTTCTGTTAACCAAGGGAGTTCAACTGATTGTGTTCATTCGCAGAAGAATAAAGGAGTGTTATTTAAAGCGGAACTTTAGTCCGAAAATTAAGTCTAGATCACTTCAGGCTGGCCCCTTTTACAGGCATAGTTATATAAAACATTAAAAATAAGTATTTATTCTGTTTAAAATCCAGTAATACACTTTCCCACCCTGCTCTGCACATGCTCAGTTGCTCTCTATTTTTCGGCACTGTGCTGAAAATTTAGAGGCCGGTCTGCTGACAGCCTAAAGATTTAGGCCCCTTTCACACTTATACGACTTGTCCCACGATTTGTGATGGCAAAGTAGCACGACAAGTCGTTCGCCATGATTTCCAATGACAACCATTCATATTAGCACGACTTCAAGTCATTCCGACTTCAAAGTAGTCCCTGCACTACTTTGGTCCGATTTTGATGCCACTTACACAGGCATTCCCTGAAATCGCGGCCGCGATTTGCGGCAAAATCACGTGACTCTGAAGTCGCAGTAGTGTGAAAGGGGCCTTTCTGGTGCTCAGAGACTCTGGGCTCCAGCAAAATGGCAGTCTCTGGCAAGAAGGAACAGGAACAAGGCTGGAGGCAATTTTTCAGCACACACCAATGCTAGTAGCATAACTAATAATGTAGAATGCATGTTCCTTGGTAAAGCACATTATTTTTATCAAGTTGTTATAAATACATTTCCACTCTAACTTGGAGTTGGGATTTAAGTCATGGCATTAAAGAGGAAGTAAAGTCTTCTACGCTAATTGCCCCTACAGGTAAGCCTATTGTAAGGCTTACCTGTAGATACTGTAAATATCTCCTAAACTTGCACCGTTTAGGAGATATTTACTATATTTGCTGCCGCCGACGTCATCAGTGCATGCGCACTGCAGGAACGGCCCGCTCGTGCCGTTTCTTCAGTACCCGTCCCGTGACTGGTGTCACCCATGCGCATGAGTGATGTCCGGCCAATCACAGCGTCAGAGTCCGCAAACCTGGAAAGATGTCGGTCATGGGAGGGGAGTGCGGGCGGCACTGCAGGGCATCGTTCTAAGGTATTTGTTTCATAATGAGCTAGTATGTGATGCATACTAGCTCATTATGTCTTTGTCTTGCAGGTTTTTTTTTTTTTTTTTTTTACAACCTCTTTAAAGTCAAAGGGAGTGAATTTCGATTGACACTTGTGGGGCTGATTAACAAGTTTTTAAGGGATCTGTGCCAATGCAAAAAAAGGTGGCTAGAAGGACCTTTTTATCTGCTGTGGCAGAGCGAGGCTCTGTCCCAATGAGAGTGAAGATAAAAGGGACACAGGGTTTGCAGATCTGCAGACTGCAGGACTACAGAGTGTAGAATTTAAATGGAGAAAAATGCTCTGTCAGTTTTCTCCAGGTTTTCCTTCTTTAGTATGGGACTCGGTAGTTTGGAGATCCCTAAGAGACTTGGGTGGGACGGGATCTCCAACCCTGTGTCTGGGTCTTGTGGACAGCCAGCGGGGTGTGTGCCTGGGTGCACACAGCCTATATGACGAGGGACTGGTTAGAACAGTGAGTGGAGGATGGTGGAGAGTGAGCAGCTTGCTAACTGCTGTGTGAAGACAGACCTATGTTTTGGAGCAGTGGCTGCTAGTGAGTGTCTCTGTGTGAGGATAAACGCTGTGTCTGTTGAAGGGCGTTAAAGCTGTGTGCGTCCAAGGAGCCAGAAGCTGTGTGCATTAAGGGACTTCAAGCTGTGTGCGTTTAAGAAGCCCAAAGCTGTGTGCATCCAAGACTGTGAGACTGGAAGATCTGGTGGTTTAAGGTACCAGTACCTAAAGCAAGCAGAGGAACTGCTGACAAGAGAGCCAGGTGGCTTGGTATGTTTTCCTTATTTTTGGACTGCTAAATGAAGTTAAACCCCTGCGTGGGAATCCTGAATGGACATTTTGCTTTTGTTTTTCTGTTTAACCACTTAACGACCGCCCACTGTAAATATACGTCGGCAGAATGGCACCGACAGGCAAAGTCACGTACATGTACGTGACTGCCTTTGTATAGTTGGGGGGTCCCATTGGACCCCCCTTCTATACAGTGAGCGGTCGTTAATTGTTTGGGAGCGATCCGGGATGAGGGGACGACCGTTCGATTCCGGCCACCCCCTCGCGATCGCTTCCGGTGAATGAGAAAGCTTCCTCTGCTGTGTAATGTTTACACAGGCAGAGGAAGTGATGTCATCTCTCATGCGGCGCTCACATATACCGAGCGCCGTACAAGAGAAGACACACAGGTTAGTGCACAAACAGCACACTGACACCAGGACATATAGGAACATAAATCACCCCCCCCCAGGCCCCCCCAGATCACCCCCCAGTCACAGTGTCACTCACTCATTGCAGTGACCATTTATTTACTGATCACTGCAATCAGTGACATTTGTGACTGTAAAAGTGTCACTACAGTTTAGTTTTAGGTCCAGTGTAGCCCCCTAACCCCCCCTAATAAAGGTTTAACCCCCTGATCGCCCCCCAGATAACCCTTTCACCCCCTAGCACCACTGTCGCTAAGCGATCATTTTTCTGTTTGCTGTTTTATTGTCGGTGATGCCGATCGGTAGCCAGTTATTTTTTTTTTTAGGTTCGCCGCAGGTTTTTATAGCGTCAGGTACCCCCATATATTACCTAATAAAGGTTTAACCCCCTTGATCACCCCCCAGGTAACCCTTTCACCCCCTAGCACCACTGTCGCTAAGCGATCCTTTTTCTGATCGCTGTCTTATTGTCGGTGATGCCGATAGGTAGCCAGTTATTTTTTTTAGGTTCGCCGCAGGTTTTTATAGCGTCAGGTACCCCCATATATTACCTAATAAAGGTTTAACCCCCTTGATCACCCCCCAGGTAACCCTTTCACCCCCTATCACCACTGTCGCTAAGCAATCGTTTTTCTAATCGCTGTCTTATTGTCGGTGATGCCGATAGGTAGCCAGTTATTTTTTTTAGGTTCGCCGCAGGTTTTTATAGCGTCAGGTACCCCCATATATTACCTAATAAAGGTTTAACCCCTTGATCGCCCCCCTGGTAACCCTTTCACCCCCTTTTGTCAGTGTCACTAAGCGATCGTTTTTCTGATCGCTGTATTAGTTATGCTGGTGCCGATAGATAGCCAGTTATTTTTTTTAGGTTCGCTGCAGGTTTTTATAGCGTCAGGTACCCCCATATATTATCTAATAAAGGTTTTAACCCCCTAATTGCCCCTAGTTAACCCTGCATCACACCACAGGCAGCGTCAGGTTAGTGCCAGTAACGCCAACACCCATGCGTGAAGCATACACCTCCCTTAGTGGTATAGTATCTGAACAGATCAATATCTGATCTGATCAGATCTATACTAGCAACCCCAGCAGTTTAGGGTTCCCAAAAACGCAGTGTTAGCGGGATCAGCCCAGATACCTGCTAGCACCTGCGTTTTGCCCCTCCGTCCAGCCCAGGCCACCCAAGTGCGGTATCGATCGATCACTGTCACTTACAAAACACAAAACACACATAACTGCAGCGTTCGCAGAGACAGGCCTGATCCCTGCGACTCCAGTGCTGTAGGAGGTGATTTCACCACCACAGTTAAAAAAAAAAAAAGCATATATGCCGAAGCATTGGGGCAGCAGGGGCGGAGGAGCGATTTTGCTCCTATTGCCGCGTACATACGGTCGAAATTCCGACGGAGGCTTGCCCGTGGAAAAGTCTGACCATGTGTACGCGGCATAACTTTTGCGGGAAGATGCCCCCATGCTTCGGCATATATAAATGGTGCATGTATGCCCATCATTTGAAGTGGGTGGATGAAGGGCGGTATTCTAATGGTGGGCATACCCACCGATCAATCTCATTTTTTCGTTCAGCCAACAGGCTGCATGAAAAAAAAGATTACAATACATGTCCAACAAGGACCAGCAACGTACAGGTATGTTGCTGGACTTTGAATGGTTATACCAGATTGATGCCTGCGGGTTTAGGTATCATCTTGGTATCATTCTTTTCAGCCAGCGGCCGGCTTTCATGTAAAAGCAATCCTAGTGGCTAATTAGCCTCTGGACTGCTTTTACAAGCAGTGGGAGGGAATGTCCCCCCCCCCGGATATAAAAAGCGCCATTGGGAAATTGGGAAAGCATTTTATCACACCGATCTTGGTGTGGTCAGATGGCTTTGAGGGCAGAGGAAAGATCTAGGGTCTAATAGACCCCAGTTTTTTTTTTAAAAGAGTACCTGTCACTACCTATTGCTATCATAGGGGATATTTACATTCCCTGAGATAACAATAAAAATGATAAAAAATAAATAAATATGGAAGGAACAGTTTAAAAATAAAATAAAAAAGGAAAATTAATAATAAAAAAAAAAAAAAAAAATGCACCCCTGTCCTGCCCTGCTCTTGCGCAATGGCGAACGCAAGCGTGGGTCTGGCGTCATATGTAAACAGCAATTGCACCATACATGTGAGGTATCACTGCGAAGGTCAGATCGAGGGCAGTCATTTTAGCAGTAGACCTCCTCTGTACATCTAACGTGGTAACCTGTAAAGGCTTTTAAAGGCTTTTAAAAATGTATGTAGTTTGTCGCCAATGCGCGTTTGTGCAAAATTTTAAAGCATGTCGTGTTTGGTATCTATGTACTCGGCCTAAGATCATCTTTTTTATTTCATCAAACATTTAGGCAATATAGTGTGTTTTAGTGCATTAAAAATAAAAAAGTGTATTTTTTCCCTAAAAAATGCGTTTGAAAAATCGCTGCGCAAATACTGTGTGGAAAAAAAAATGCAACACCCACCATTTTAATCTGTAGGGTCTTTTCTTTAAAAAAATATATAATGTTTGGGGGTTCAACATAATTTTCTTGCAAAAAAATATATGTTTTCATGTAAACAAAAAGTGTCAGAAAGGGCTTTGTCTTCAAGTGCTTAGAAGAGTGGATGTAAGCTTCCTAATGTTGTGTATAAAATGCCAGAACAGTTCAAAACCCCCCCAAATTACCCCATTTTGGAAAGTAGACACCCCAAGCTATATACGGAGAGGCATGTCGAGTCCATTGAATATTTTATATGTTGACACAAGTTGCGGAAAAAAAACAACTTATTTTATTTTTTTGCACAAAGTTGTTACTAAATGATATATTGCTCAAACATGCCATGGGCATATGTGGAATTACACCCCAAAATACATTCTGTTGCTTCTCCTGAGTACGGGGATACCACATGTGTGATGCCGCGTACACACAGCCGTTTTTCTCGTTGAGAAAAACAAAAATTTTTCCTTTCGACGAGAAAAATGGTCTGTGGGCTTTTTGCCGTTTTTTTCGACGAGAAAAACGGCATTAAAAACGACGAGAAAAATTAGAACATGTTCTAATTTTTCTCGTCGTTTTTTTCGACATGTTTTCCGCTGCAGTTTTCCCATAGGGAAACACTGCCGCGGAGCCCACAGACGGTCGTTTTTCTCGACAAGAGAAAAAACGACGTGAAAAACGACCGTGTGTGGGGAACAAGCTGTTCCCTCGTTTTTAATGTCATTATTCACTGCGTTTTTTTAACCGCCGTGAATAATGATCGTGTGTACGCGGCATGAGACTTTTTGGGAGCCTATCCGCGTACGGGACCCCAAAAACCAAGCACCGTCTTAAGGCTTTCTAAGGGTGTAAATTTTTGATTTCACTTCTCACTGCCTATCAGTTTCGGAGGCCATGGAATGCCCAGATGGCACAAAACCCCCCCAAATGACCCCATTTTGGAAAGTAGACACCCCAAGCTATTTGCTGAGAGGTATGGTGAGTATGTTGCAGATATCGCTTTTTGTCACAAAGTTTTGAAAATTGGAAAAAAAAAAAAAATGTCTTTCTTCATTTTCAAAAACAAATTAGAGTTGTAAAATACTCACCATGCCTCTCAGCAAATAGCTTGGGGTGTTCTACTTTCCAAAATGGGGTCATTTGGGGGGGTTTGGTGCTATTTTGGCATTTTATGGCCTTCGAAACTGTGATAGGTAGTGAGGAGTGAAATCAAAAATTTGCGCCCTTAGAAATCCTGAAGGCGGGGCTTGGTTTTCGGGGGCCCGTACGCGGCTAGGCTCACATGTGGTATCCCCGTACTCAGGAGAAGCAGCAAAATGTATTTTGGGGTGCAATTCCACATATAACCATGGCATGTGTGAGCAATATATCATTTAGTGACAACTTTTTGGAATTTTTTTTTTTTTTTTTTTAGTCATTATTCAATCACTTGAGAAAAAAAAAAATATATTGAATGGGCTCTACATGCCTCTCATCAATTTCCTTGGGATGTCTACTTTCCAAAATGGGGTCATTTGGGGGGGTTTTTGTACTGCCCTGCCATTTTAGCACCTCAAGAAATGAGATAGGCAGTCATAAATTAAAAGCTGTATAAATTCCAGAAAATGTACCCTAGTTTGTAGACGCTATAACTTTTGCGCAAACCAATAAATATACGCTTATTGACATTTTTTTTACTAAAGACATGTGGCTGAATACATTTTGGCCTAAATGCATGACTAAAATTGAGTTTATTCGATTTTTCTTATAACAAAAAGTAGAAAATATAATTTTTTTTCAAAATTTTCAGTTTCTTTCCGTTTATATCGCAAAAAATAAAAATCGCAGAGGCAATCAAATACCATTAAAAGAAAGCTCTATTTGTGGGAAGAAAAGGACGCAAATTTCGTTTTGGTACAACATTGCATGTCCGCACAATTTCCAGTTAAAGCAGCGCAGGGCCAAATTCTGAAAACACCTCTGGTCCTTTAGCTACAAAATGCTCCGGGGCTTAAGTGGTTAAATAAACGTGGGCTACCAGGCACTTAACTAGAATGCCTGTCTGATATGGACTCACTGCATAAAAATGCATCAATCCACTTGAGCTAAAACACCCCAATATCACACTGCTTTAAAGGTAACATGGAAAATACACAAATCTTCTAAATTAAACATTTGGGGATTGTCTTAAAGCTGCATAATTTTCAGGCACAACTTCAGTGCATATTCAGCTCTGGAATTACTTAGACAGCAACGGAACCCCACTTTACTATTATCTGGTTTATTTAACTAAAAAAAAAATATATATATTCTAAGGTAATTTTAGCAATGTGGTACTAGATCTGCTTTGACCCGAAAAAATTGTAGCCCCAGTAAGCACTCTGATAATCTACTGTAGCGCACCCCCAACTAAGAGAGCCGCTGAATTTGGTCTCAGGCCCTGCACACAGCACCGCCAACCCCCGGCAATTCACTCGACCCACTCTGGCACAGTTAGTCTAGGGTAATATCTCTTATACTCTATGGTAAAATTCAGACACCAATGCAAAGCAATTAAAGAATAACGAGTTTACTCTCTCTTGGTATAATAGATCAACAGTTATAACAGATCACACGTGCTTCTTGCAGAGCCCTGCAGCGAATCACATACTACACATTAGTGAAATACAGTAATGGCATACCACGTGTAACGGCCATTAACTAAGCGCCCTGTGACGCAGCAACTAAACTCTAACACCTGGTCAGGCCTGACCCAGACTCATAAACTCAGTCTCTAGGGGATGATTTCTTCGCATGCAAGTCTTTAATGGTGGTGCACATTCAGGAACACATTTGTAATCCACAGGTCAAAGTAACAACACGGAACACTTCACTGGAGACCCTTTGGCTCAGTTCTGCTATAGATCTCCAGTGGGGTCTCAAATATAAGCTGGTGGGCCACGGCAGTCTGTAGGCCTAGCAACAGTATAAAGTATATGGATTGAGCATGTGCTCGCTCACCCCTCCGGACACGATCCCAGTCCGGGACTTCTACCTGCTGTGTCTCCACACACAGCGTCTGCAGCGGTCAGGTCTCCGATCCAACAAAGGTTGAGGATAACAAAGTCAGATGCCACCCAGGCTCGCAGTAGGGTGGAAGGCTCTTTGGTAGCTGCGCAAGGCCCCAGGCTTCAGGCCTTGCAGATCCGCACAGGAGGACTTGTTCATCGAAGTCTCGTGTCCCAAAAGAGGCAGAGCTTAGCCTCACCCCCTTCCTTATATCACTCCACCCATGAGTCTCTGCGGTGGCAACATTGCACCCTGGGTGCCGAATGGGGTTCTGGGTAAGGTAGTCCTGAGAGTCTTAAAGGAGACCCCGCTACACTACCATAACATGTCTGCATTCCCCAGGCTTCAGGCCTTGCACATCAGCAGATCCGCACAGGAGGACTTGTTCATCGAAGTCTCGTGTCCCAAAAGGGGCAGAGCTTAGCCTCGCCCCCCTCCTTATATCACTCCACCCATGAGTCTATGCGGTGGCAACATTGCACCCTGCGTGCCGAATGGGGTTCTGGGTAAGGTAGTCCTGAGAGTATTAAAAGGAGACCCCGCTACACACTCCCCCCACTTGAACTCTTTGGTCCCCAAAGATACTTTTCAGCATACACTACGTAAAACTCTAGACAAAGTCGCGTATGATGTTGGCATAGGGAATTCCCACCAAAACCGAGGGGTTGAATTCCCTTGCCCACAGGTCACACTATCACGAGTGGCCTGCCTAACTGTGCCAGAGAGTGAGTTGGGGTTGCCCTCCACCAAATGAACAGTGGAGGGATCCGGATTCTCTGCACTCCTCCTGGCAGTGGCCACAGAATCTTCTAAACTCTTCCCCATTTGTGGGTAGGTCAACTTTTTGGGAGGCCTTATGACTCTTCGAGCCCTTTGCTCTCTTGGGGTTTCTGGCTCTGGCGCCACAGGTTCTTCTTCCGGAGCAGGCTCGGGGGACGCGGCGGGCTCCGGAACATCTGATTCAGGAGCTGGAAGATATATAGAGTCTCTGGGGTCCTCCTCTGAGTAAGTGTCACAGGCATCCTTCCAGTGATCTGATAAAGGACTAGATGGGATGAACTCAGTAGCTTCTGCATTCAGTGTACTGTCTATAGTGTCCTCAGTGGTTGGAAGATCTATAGCAGAAGCTCCTGGGGTTGGGGAAGGCCACAACCAATCAAGTTATTTTTCTTCATCTCCACACAGTTCAGAGGCCTCGATATCTTCAGCTCGAGAGGTCTGGGACCGAGTGTTTCGCCTGGGAGTATACAGGATGGAGGCTGGTTCAGGGGAGTCCCTCACTGGAGGTATCCTGACTGCTTCGGCAAGTGGGAGCAGATGGTTCCGATGCCAGGTCTTCAGTGGCCCTACCTTCCCTTCTGGCTTCAACTTGTAAACAGGTAGGCCTGGCAGCTTCTTACAAATGACATAGGGTTCAGGTCTCCATCTTTCTGCAAGTTTGTGTTTTCCAGGGACCCCCAGATTGTGTAGCAGTACTCGGTCCCCAGGCTGCAGGTCCTGGATCCGGACCTTCAGGTCAAAGTTCCCTTTGTTGCGGGCTCCCCTTTGATCCGAGGCCGCCTGGGCCTGTTCATAGGCTAACTTCAAGCTGTGTCTGAGTCTGTCCACATATCCTTTGTGGGATGTGGCTGAGGAATGGTCTAAGGAAGTGCCAAAGGCCAGGTCTACGGGTAACCTTGCTTCTCTCCCAAACATGAGTCGGTAGGGGGAGTAGCCTGTAGCATCACTAGTGGTACAATTGTAAGCGTGTACTATAGCTGCTATGTGTCTGCTCCAATGTTGTTTCTTCTCGCTATTCAGAGTCCCCAACATGTTGAGCAGGGTTCGGTTAAACCTCTCCGGCTGAGCATCTCCTTGTGGATGGTAAGGGGTGGTTCGGTTTTTCTTGATCCCTAAAGAATCCAGGAGTTTCTGGATCAGCCGACTCTCAAAGTCCCTCCCTTGATCTGAATGGAGTCGCTGCGGTAGCCCATAGTGGACGAAATACTTCTCAATAAGTACTTTGGCCACCGTGGAAGCCTTCTGGTCTTTGGTTGGGAAGGCTTGGGCATCCCGGGTGAAATGATCGGTTATCACCAGAACATTTCCTAGTCCACTCAGGTCGGGTTCGAGGCAGAGGAAATCAATGCATACCAGATCCATCGGGCCTTGACTTTGTAGATGGCCCATTGGGGCAGCTTGATGGGGCAAAGTCTTCCGCTGGATGCAGCGTGCACATGAGTGGCAGTACTCCTCCACTTCAGCCCTCATGCAGGGCCAATAGAACCAACTTCTGACGAGTTGAAAGGTTCTTTCAGCCCCCAGGTGGCCGTGGTTGTCATGTAGGGCGACCAGGGCAGTCTCTCAGTGTTTTTTGGGAAGAAACAATTGCCTTTTATCTTCGGTAGACCACTCCCTGATGTACCTGCAACCTGTCCCACTCCTTCCTCAATAGGCGGGCTTCCCTTGAGGGGTGACGCAGGAGTCTATTTGGATCCTGATTCTCCCGGGCCTCCAGGACCAATCTTCCCATAGGGTCTTCCAGTTGGTCACCTCTCAGCTCCTTCTTTGACAGTTTTGGCAGATTGTCTTCTTCCAGTTGAGTTACTCCACAGTATTGTTTAGGAACTCCTACCATGGTAACTCCTATCTCTTCTGCCCTTGAGCCTCCTCTGGTTTGTAATTCAGCCCCTTGACAAAGGGCCCGCACCCCATCAGGTGCCACTTGGGTCCAGTCTTCTGTCTCACTGCTGTGGGCATGAGATCTCCTAGACAGGGCGTCCGCATCTCGATTTCTGGCCCCTGGCCTGTACTTCAGGCTGAATTTGAACCCAGACAAGGCGGCAAGCCATCTGTGTCCTGTAGCATCCAGTTTTGCTGTGGTGAAGAGGTAAGTAAGGGGGTTGTTGTCTGTCTTCACAGTGAACTCTGCCCCATACAGGTAGTCTTTAAGCTTGTCAAATACCACCCACTTAAGGGCCAGGAACTCCAACTTGTGAGTGGGGTAATTCTTCTCAGAGGGGGTCAGGCTCCTGCTCACGTAGTCTTTAAGCTTGTCAACTACCGCCCACTTAAGGGCCAGGAACTCCAACTTGTGAGTGGGGTAATTCTTCTCAGAGGGGGTCAGGCTCCTGCTCACGTAGGCAACGGACCACAGTTGCCCTTCATGCTCTTGGTAGAGCACTCCTCCTAGACCGCCATGACCGGCATCTACGTGTAGCTCATAGGGTCTTGTTGGGTCTGCGTAGGCCAAGACTGGGGCAGTGGTTAGGCTCTTCTTCAACGCCTGGAAGGCCTCTTCACACTTCTGATTCCACTGATCTTTGACTGACTCTCCCGGCTTCCTGGGCCCTGAGTCATCCTCTTCCCCTTCTATCTTGAGTAGTTCATTCAGCGGTCTGGCAATTCGGGCAAATCCCTCTACAAACCTCCTATAATAGAAGCAGAACCCCAAGAAGGATCTGAGTTCTGTTACTGTAGTGGGCCGTGGCCAGGAGGTAACTGCCTCCAACTTCTCGGGGTCTGTGGCCACCCCTTCTTCAGACACTATGTGTCCCAGATAGTTAACGGAAGACTGGTAGAACTGACACTTCTCGGGCGAAAGCTTGAGCCCCTCCTCACTGAGTCTTCTCAATACCCTCTCCAGCCTCTCCTCTTGTTCCTCCAAGGTTCTCCCAAAGACAATGACATCGTCCAGGTACACCAGGACTTCGATAAGGTTCATGTCTCCTACAGTCTTCTCCATGAGACGTTGGAAGGTGGCGGGAGCTCCAGACAGTCCCTGAGGCATTCGTTCAAATTCAAAGAACCCCACTAGGGTTATGAAAGCTGTCTTCTCCTTGTCTTCCGGATGCATAGGGATCTGGTAGTACCCACTTTTGAGATCCATAACGCTGAACCACTTCGCTCCAGACAAACTCTGTAGGGCATCCTCTATCCTGGGAGTGGTGTACTGGTCAGGGATGGTTCTCCTGTTGAGAGTCCTGTAGTCTATACATAGCCTCAATGACCCATTCTTCTTCCTGACCACCACTATCGGGGAGGCATAGGGGCTTCTAGACTCCCGGATCACACCAGTCCTCTTGAGTTCAGTGAGTTGTTCCCTCAGATCCTCCAGATCTGCTAGTGGGACCCACCTGACCCTTTCTATGAAGGGCTTGTCTTCCTGGAGGTGGATTCGATGGGTGGCACTCCTTGCACACCCCACATCGAACTCATCTTTGGAGAAGATCTTCTCCCATCTGGTCAACTGGGCCTTGGCTCTCTCCTTCCAAGCCCGGGGTAGATTCGGATTCTCCATAGAGAGCTTCTCCCAAACATCTCCTCCTTCACCCGTCCCCTTGACTCCTGACAGGGCAACCGGGGCAGCAGGGCTCACCTGGCCCAGCAGCATTCTGGCGGGGATCTCCATGGGGCCACCTGTAGTGTTCCTGACACTCACCGGGACTCTACAATGGGCCTTCTTCAGGGCCTTCAGCGGGACCACTTCTGGGATCACTTCCAAACCCGAGTGTTCTTCCCTTGGGTCGGGCTCCAGCATGACAAAGGGTCCAGGTTGTTCCCAAGTAAGCTTCACAGTGGCTCTGAGACAGGTTACTTCGCCGGGCTGCAACACTACCCCTTTTCTTCCAAGTCTCCACACCTTCCCTATCCCCTCTTCTGGGGTCTTTTGCTCCAAGACCAGTCGTTGGTAGGCCGTCTTCAGCATGGGATGGATTTTGGTGACTGCAGGGCCCTTCCCTTGTACTAGAGGGGTCAGGAGTCTCCGGACCAGATCCGTATTCGTCCCTATTATAAGGGAACTCTTGTTGGCTCCAGGCGGCCGAGGGCACACAACTGCCAGGGTGTCGAACACTTCAGCCTTCCCAGCCACGGATGGGTCAAAGGTCATCTTGATGGGCAGGTAGCCATTGTAAGGGAAACTCTGGGTGCCGATTCCCCATATTTCCAGCTCTATCTTCTGGATGTATAGATGACTTAAGTGTTTATCATAGAAATCCCTATATAGCAGGGTCACTTGTGCCCCAGTATCCAAGATGGCTCTTGTGTAGACTCCCTCCACTTGAATAGGTACTATAGGAGATGGGCCTACCAGCTTCTCTGGATATGGCCTGGCAGAGGTCACCTTCTTCTGGTCCTTGCCCTTCGGACTCTCTTTCGTCCAACTCCCTTTGGACTTTAGTCTTTCTTGGGCCTGATATGCATTGATTTCCCTCCTTTTGATGGGTGTACAGACCCGCTGAGGGATGTTATTGTCTTTCTTAGGTGTGCATCCCCTTTGGGGAATGCTGTGCCTCTTCTGAGGGGTCTTGCCCTCTCTCTTTGGGGTGTATCCCTGCTGAGGGATACTGTGTTTCCTCTGAGGAGCTTTGTCTTTTCTCTTCCTTAGCGTCTCATTCAGTTTGGAGCTCACTGAAGATGATGGGCACCCGGTTGACTCCTTCACCGGGGCCCTCTGAAGTTTCCCACCGGCCTGCGGTTGTCTATTTTCTTCTTTTTGGGGCTGGAACACACAGCTGCAATATGGCCAATTCCTCCACAGTTAAAACAGACTATATCTCCCCATTCTTGTAGAGATGCGGGTTCTGAGGCAATTGGGAATAGTTCCTTCCTTGGTACTTCTCTCTCTGGACCCTCTGAATCTTTTGCTATCAGAGAGGTCAGCATCTCTAACACCTTAGACATTTGTGATTTTAAAGTGTCTACTTCTGAGTCTCTTTCAGGGGTCATCACTGAGTTGACTATCACTGGTGCAGGGGCGGCATTTGTCTTAATCATTTGCTGGTCCTGCTGTAGCGCCTCCTCATCTCTGATGATTTTTATCAAGTCAGAGCAGGTCAGTGACGTTCCTCCTCCCGAGGTTTTCAGGTGAAGCCAGACTGGATCCGAGTGCAACGCTCCCTTCAAGACTTGCTTCATTCTTGCCTCATCTGTATCTTTGGGCATTATTCCCTTCTTTAATACAATTTTGCACAGCAACCTGTTCAGTCTTCTGACATACTCCGAAAGCTTCTCATTCGGCTGCTGGAAAGTATGTTCGAATTGGTAGATCATCTCTGTCACCTTTTCTAATTGACCAAACTCCTCCTGTAGCATGGCTAGGCAGTCTTGAGCTGTGCAGTCTGTATTCCCAAACTGGAAACTTTTTACTGCTTCTGCAGCTGCGCCTTTCAGGCTCTTTATCACTCGTTGCCTCTTCTGCGCTTCAGGCACCTCCCATGCCCCCACTGCTTGTAACGCCTGCTCCACCCAAGTATCAAAATTTTCCTCCCCTGCAGGGACAGGGAGCTTCCCCGAGAATGTCTTTAACCTCCGGTAGCTAGTCTCTACATGTACCGTGCTTGTCTTCTGACATTTTGTTAGCAGATCCCCTATAGCATTTATCAGTTCTGGTGATATGGCAGCGACAGGTGCAGGTGCCGCCGGAGGCGTCGCCCTCCCTCTTCTTTCAGGTGAGGCACGGGTTGCCCCCTGCGGTGATCCTGTTGGTGATGGCTCTTTCTTTATAGTTATTGCGTGCGCCAACCTATAGGTTTTGTTGTCTGGCGTCCGCACACAGTTGTGCTTGAAAGTCTCTGGCATCCCGCCCCAGTACTCCACTAGTGCATACTGATACGAGATATCTGGGTCTGACTTCATCTCCATCACCCACGGTGTATGATCTGGGGACACGGACATCATTAGCTGTTCTACCGTCTCTGTTGACCACTCCTCCCCCGGGAGGCTGATGACTACCGACTTGTTTGGATTCGCTCTAGATGCTTCGCACCACGCTTTTACTGTTAGCGGGTCCATGCCGGTACCTCTGGCGTGTTCACCTGCTGTATCAGGATCCCGGACGAGAACCCCCACGTGTAGAGCACCCCCAACTAAGAGAGCCGCTGAATTTGGTCTCAGGCCCTGCACACAGCACCGCCAACCCCGGCAATTCACTCGACCCACTCTGGCACAGTTAGTCTAGGGTAATATCTCTTATACTCTATGGTAAAATTCAGACACCAATGCCAAGCAATTAAAGAATAACGAGTTTACTCTCTCTTGGTATAATAGATCAACAGTTATAACAGATCACACGTGCTTCTTGCAGAGCCCTGCAGCGAATCACATACTACACATTAGTGAAATACAGTAATGGCATACCACGTGTAACGACCGTTAACTAAGCGCCCTGTGACGCAGCAACTAAACTCTAACACTTGGTCAGGCCTGACCCAGACTCTAAAACTCAGTCTCTAGGGGATGATTTCTTCGCATGCAAGTCTTTAATGGTGGTGCACATTCAGGAACACATTTGTAATCCACAGGTCAAAGTAACAACACGGAACACTTCACTGGAGGCCCTTTGGCTCAGTTCTGCTATAGATCTCCAGTGGGGTCTCAAATATAAGCTGGTGGGCCACGGCAGTCTGTAGGCCTAACAACAGTATAAAGTATATGGATTGAGCATGTGCTCGCTCACCCCTCCGGACACGATCCCAGTCCGGGACTTCCACCTGCTGTGTCTCCACACACAGCGTATGCAGCGGTCAGGTCTCCGATCCAACAAAGGTTGAGGATAACAAAGTCAGATGCCACCCAGGCTCGCAGTAGGGTGGAAGGCTCTTTGGTAGCTGCGCAAGGCCCCAGGCTTCAGGCCTTGCACATCAGCAGATCCGCACAGGAGGACTTGTTCATCGAAGTCTCGTGTCCCAAAAGAGGCAGAGCTTAGCCTCACCCCCTTCCTTATATCACTCCACCCATGAGTCTCTGCGGTGGCAACATTGCACCCTGGGTGCCGAATGGGGTTCTGGGTAACGTAGTCCTGAGAGTCTTAAAGGAGACCCTGCTACACTACCATAACATGTCTGCATTCCCTGAGATTCTTCTATGGTATTGCATATGCTAAACATAATCTGCAGCCCTTTGGTGAAGTCCGGGCCATACCGGAGGCTGGTATATGAGGCTTTATGTGAGTGTTAGGTCACCACCTCTGTTTTAAGTTATTGATGTGAAATACCTGCTTCTCTAAGATGAAAAATATCCTATTGATAGAATCCATTACACCCCTTTTTTAATATGTTTTTTTTTTTTTTACACAAGTCTAGCTGTGTAAGCTGTCCGAACAGTAATATTGGATATCCCTAGCTGAAAAAAAGGGCTGTAGCTCCATCCTCTGACCCCTACATCACTATAGAACTCAGCAGGGATGCAGATGCTGGAGAATGAAAACATAGTGGCAGAGTAAAAAAGGCCCTGCTGCCAGTTTCGGTAGCTTTACTGAAAAATATGCGACAGATCCAGGTAGGTCTTAAAATGATGCTATGACTGCACCAAATTCAATAATAATTACAGTACCTCCACTTAGTAGATAACAAAACTGCAGATTATTAACTAAGTTGACGTACAGACCTCGCCTGCCACCTGTCCTTCAGTACGCGGCCGGTTGCGTGTGATATCACGCGGAGGCGGAGTCACACAACAACGCTAGGATGTGCCTGCGTCTCCTCACACAGCCAGGCCAACACCCTGAGACCAGCCGGGCCAGTACCGAGTACCCTGAGGCCAGCCAGCCAGCCAGCCAGGCCAACACCCTGAAACCAGCCAGGCCAGCACCCTGAGACCAGCCAGGCCAGCACCCTGAGACCAGCCAGGCCAGCACCCTGAGACCAGCCAGGCCAGCACCCTGAGACCAGCCAGGCCAGCACCCTGAGATCAGCCAGGCCAGCACCCTGAGGCCAGCCAGGCCAGCACCCTGAGGCCAGCCAGGCCAGCTTCCTGAGGCCAGCCAGGCCAACACCCTGAGGCCAGCCAGCCTGCACCCTGAGGCCAGCACCCTGAGACCAGCCAGGCCAGCACCCTGAGACCAGCCAGGCCAGCACCCTGAGACCAGCCAGGCCAGCACCCTGAGATCAGCCAGGCCAGCACCCTGAGATCAGCCAGGCCAGCACCCTGAGATCAGCCAGGCCAGCACCCTGAGACCAGCCAGGCCAGAACCCTGAGACCAGCCAGGCTAGCACCCTGAGGCCAGCCAGCACCCTGAGCCCAGCACAGCACTGATCGTTGAGTCAAGGATGAGCCAAGTATTCAACTTAAGTTGAGCAAGTCTTCAGAACTGTAAGTACTGCAAGATAATATATAAGGGGAGCTATTACTTGTTTGATGGGGGGTAATACGTAAAATAAGCGATATCTGTGTGCTGCTTGTTTTTTTTATTTAAATTTTTTTAATTTTTAAACTGGCACTTTACAATAAATGTTGCACTGCATTTTCTGTGAAATATATATGCATATGAGCGTATTATTATTTTTTTTGGGTGGGGGAGTGGATCTTGGGTGGGAGTTCCCACACTTCTTTCCCCAGGACTTGACCCCTGCTTACTATTATTTTGCACAGGTGATTTGATCAGTTTCACTGCCTTGTAATTACTGCAGCTGTTTCATCTGAAGGAAATCCTGAAAACATGACCTGTTGGGGCGCCTTGAGGACTGGAGTTGAGAAACACTGCTCTACGTGACAGTAGTGGGTGCTTGCCCCAAATTCATGCACCCGTTTTTGTTTTGTAAACTGACAGAGTCTCTTTATTAACCCCTTCCATACCGGGCCATTGTAAAATGACGCCGGCAGGAACCCTCTCTCCCTCCGGGTGGACGTCATGTGACGTCCTGGGTTTGAGGGGGGATATCTGAATGATGCCTGCAGCTAGAGGCATCATTCAGATATCCTTTTTTTCAGCCGGCGATCCTGCGCACCATAAGAATGATCATAGCGGCGGTTCCACCGCTTGATCGTTCCTATAGGCGGCGGGAGGGGACACCCCCCCCTCCCGCCGCCGTCCGGTGCTTCTCCGGGCTCTCCCGTGCCAATCGGGGACCCGGAGAGAATCATCGGAGCCGGTGGTGGGTCACGTGACGAGCATAGAGATGACTGGTGACCAGATGGTCTCCAGTCATCTCTATGATCGTCGGAGGCCCGGGCGCGATGTGATGACGTCACGCCCGGGTCCTCAAATGTAAACAAAGCCGCCATTGCGGCTGTAAGTATGAGATCAGTGAATTTTTTTTCACGATCTCATGCTTTCCAACCTGGAGGAGAGATGTGGGGTCTTATTGACCCCGCATCTCTCCATAAAGAGGACCTGTCACACAGATTCCTATTACAAGGGATGTTTACATTCCTTGTAATAGGAATAAAAGTGATCAAAAAAAAAAAAAAGTAAAAATAAAAAAAAATAAGTAAAATAAAATAAAAAAATATATATATATTTTTTAAAACGCCCGTCCCCAATAGCTCGCGCTTAGAAGCGAACACACACGCAAGTCCCGCCCGCATATGTAAACGCTATTCAAACCACATATATGAGGTATCGTCGCGTGCGTTAGAGCGCGTGCAACAATTCTAGCACTGGACCTCCTCTGTAACTCTAACCTGATACCTGTAAAAATTTTCAAAGCGTCGCCTATGGAGATTTTTAAAGCGTGACATGTTAGGTATCTTTTTACTCGCCGTAACATAAGCTTTCATATTTTACAAAAAAATTGGGCTAACTTTACTGTTTTGTTATTTTTTAATTCACAAAACCATTTTTTTTCCCCAAAAAAAGGCGTTTGAAAAATGATTGTGCAAATACCGTGCAAGATAAAAAGTTGCAACGACCGTCATTTTATTCCGTAGGGTGTCTGCTAAAAAAACCATATATAATGTTTGGGGGTTCTGAGTAATTTTCTAGCAAAAGAATGATGATTTGTACATGTAGGAGAAAAGTGCCAGAATAGGCCCGATATGGAAGTGGTATAAAAAGCCCTGTATGGAAGTGGTTAAACAACCTCTAACTAGCTCGTAAGCCAAAAGAACTGGGGCGTCAGCTGCAGCTTTATTTTTCTTGGACCCTGGTAGGCATCAGCAGCTCTATCCTCATAAGGCTTCGGGCATGGCATCATGTAATAGTACCTCTTAATGGGTTAATTTTTGCACAGCAAAAGCACTTTTCACCTCGATTACCCAGGTGGAAACTAAGAGGCTAATTTTTGCATGAAAATACCCCCCCCCCCCTCCTTTCCTGAAAACAAGTAATGGATCATAACTATTTGCAAAGCAAATCAGTACAAGATATATTTGAATTATTATTGTAGTATAAGAAAGCATTTGCATGTAATATTTAGGACTTACAACGAAGTATATGAAATAAAAAAAATAAAAATAAAAATTGGAAACAGGAAAAAAATAGCAACTACAATGTGAAGTCATACTGACCTTTCTTGCATCAAGACAGAGGAATCTAAGGGCAAATGTATTAGACATCATTGTAAGTGTTATTATAAATGGTAATGCTATGTAATAACACTTCCAGATTCATTAAAATTAACAAAAATTCGGTACTACTACTGACATGGTTTTAGCAGTTCTTTTGGTACAAACAGAGGCAAATGTAGTATTTTCATCAGTTCCAGGTCCAGGATTGCTACTGCCAAAAACATATTTTTTTCAAATATTAGGGAAAAAAATACATAAACCTACACCTGCAATGGAACACTAGTCAAGAACACCTGACATTTAGTCTGAAACTTGTGGCTGGATTGTTGGCTTTTGTGTAACCCTTGTCTTCCAGACCCCTTTCACACTGGGGTGGTTTGCAGGCGCTATTGCACTAAAAATAGCGCCTGCAAACCGACCTGAAACAGCGGCTGCTGTTTCTCCAGTGTGAAAGCCCGAGGGCGCTAGCAGGACGGTAAAAAAAGTCCTGCTAGCCGCATCTTTGAAGCGGTGAAGGAGCGGTGTGTTTACCGCTCCTCCACCTCTCCTCCACCGCTCCTGCCCATTGAAAGCAATTGGACACTGCGGGTATACCGCCGGCATAGCGCCTCTGCAGAGACGCTTTGCGGTGGTTTTTAACCCTTTCAATGTGTGCTTTAAAAGGCTGCCATTAAGAAAACATGCAGTGGAGGTTTATGTACAACTTATCTGCCAAGCCTGTAAAGCCCTGTAAACACGATCGGATTTCCTATGGATTCTAATCCAATGGATTTTTCCATCGGAAATCCGATGAAGCTGACTTCCATCAGTCTTGCCTACACACCATCAGTCAAAAATCCGACCGTCCCAAACGCCGTGACGTAAAACACTCCGACAAGCCGAGAAAAATGTTCAATGCTTCTGAGTATGCGTCGACTGGATTCTGAGCATGTGTGGGTTTTTTGTCCGATGGAGTTCCACACAGACGATCGGAATTTGCTATCGTTTTTTTTCCCATCGGATAAATTTAAAACATGTTCTATTTTTTTTCACCAATGGAAAAAAGGCCGATGGGGCCCACACACGATCGGTTTGTCTGATGAAAAAAGTCCATCGGTCTTTTTTCATCAGAAAAAACTATCGTGTGTACGCGGCATTATAGAGAACCACTGACTGATTGCTAAATAGAGTGTAGAAGGCGTGCCCAAACTGTAAAGATCTAAACAAATGTGAATTAGGTAGGTCATACTGTTGCTTCAAACTGTCGAAGGTCCGCAACGTTTCCCCAACACAAATCTGATTAAGGTTTTTAATGCCTCTTGTCGCCCCATATGTGCGTGTAGCAGGGTCTTTAAATTTTGTTGGGATGCACCTGGGTCATAGTATGACCCAGGTGTGTAAATCATGAGAGGTTTTGGACCATTTGTGTTCGTGGAGGACTGGGTGGTGTATTATTCTCCTTGGCCTGTGGGTGGCGCTGTGCCCGCAGGTTCAAGGTAGAATTGCTGCCGCAGTGCTGTCCTTTTTGTCCCTTTCCGGAGATGGTACGGCAAGGGCGGGGAACCTGCCGTGACGTCAAGGGAGGGGATAAAAGTGGGAGACGCCCTAACCACAAGGTCTTCGGGATCTTTTTCTTCACGCGCCCAGGCACCTTAGGCCTGGGTGCGGGCGGTTCGGAGTTCCGGCCCAGGCGCCCTAGGCCTGACCGGAACGGAGTTGGAGTCCATCCCAGGCACCTTCAGCCTGGGGTGAGGTACTAAATCGGAGGCCTGGGGCCCAGTGACTTCGACTGGGTCCCGCGAGGGCGGAGGAGTCCGAGGGTCCCTGAGGTGGATGGGGTCTGTCCCTGAGGTGGATGGGGCCTATGTCTGAGGTGAGGAGGCCGGGGAGGTCACCCGTCCGGAGCAGCATCAACCCGGTGACGGATGGGCCTCCGGTAACTCCCTTGGAGGGACATCTTCCCCTGACAGGGGCCACAACGCAGCGAAGGTACTCCTATCTACATTCTCTTGAGTCGCTGGTAGAGACTCACAAGTTCTAAGTTCTTTCTAACCAAGGCTATGGTAACCGCTGGTGAAATCACAGTGGTTTAGCGTACAATCAGGATAGTGCCTCGACCTGCTCATCCCACCGTATCGAACTGTTATTGGGTCTCAACCAGTTGGCTACTGAAGCACTGTTTATTGTGAGCCTTACAATAAAACAAGAGTTGGACTGTAATCGGTGTGTGGTACTCTGGTTAATGGGAGCAAAGGGAAGTGTCAGCACAGCAGGACTTGGTCCTTAACTAAAACACACAGGCCCGAGGAAAATAACTGGTACTGGCCTTAACCTCACCCACAGCTATGGGGAGGACATGTGCTGTAGCGCATCTCACCCTGTCGTACGAAATACCCCTAGACAAAAGAGATGGGGTGAGGCCGCTATACGTGGGGGCTCGTGAGTCCGGGATGATGTGTGTCTTGACTTTGGAATTGAGAACGGCTGTGTCTGGACTTTGCTGCCCGGAGGAGTTCCGAGCGGATCGGCCATGTGATTGGCCAAAGTGCATCCCTGCTCAGTCGTGGACATGACCCTAAGATGGGAAAGGCCCATGCAGAAGAGCGAGAAGAGGGAGAAGTCCAGCCGTGTGACGTACTACATGTGGGGGCTTTTACTGCACTGCGCCATGAGGCACCCCGTGACTGCGCAATTCGTGGGCGGAGGCTGGTGGAAGCCCGCGAAAACGTGCAAGTCGTGGGAGGAGTCTGGTCATGTGAGAAGATACACGTGGAAACTCCGGCGCGTGGTCAGTGCGTGATGGAGCAGCAGACAGTCGGGATGGTCTCAAGCTCCCCGTGGATTCCGGTTCCCTACCCCACGAAGATGACTACCTTTGCTGCTCCCCTTACAGACACGGGGATAAGACTCAGGCCCCGAGGACAGTTGGCTCTGTACACATGCAGAGACACGGAGGCCCTTGGCGTGATCTGTCCAGGATGTGCAGGACTGGTGGTCCACCTGAAGCCATTCAGGCGTTGTGAGGCATGTAAAGAATTCTTGTTCGAGGTGGAGCCATCCACAGTAAGGCCCCGGGCCCTTCGCCTCAACAGCCTCACAGGTACCGCTACTCCGGAAGGGGAGATCCAGGCCTTTGCGGAGGTTCCCGTACGCACTGACCAGGGCGATGTGACTGCCCAATCAGAAACTGAGAAAGAAAAATCCGAGGATGCTGCTTCGGTCACCACAGATTCTCTGCTCCCACCTCCGAAGAGGAAAGTCGGCCTGGTGCAGGCCTCCTATGGTCGTGGAAGAGCTTCACCCCGTCGCTTGCCGGGCCTGGATGGATCCGGTTGGAAGAGTCCTGGACATCCCAGTGCTTCGAAAGGTCCAGGTGAGCCAGGGGCTGGGACTGTGGTGGTGTCGGGAGTCCACAGCCGGTGGAGCCCGCAAGGGAGGGTAGTTCCACGTCTACTAGAGACTACCTTCCCGCAGAGATGTATGACACCTCCGACCTAGAGTCACTGTCGGACTGTGGAGATGACGGTGAAATAGACGAACTGTTTCACCGAAAGGGCTGGGATAAACGCCCGTTACCTGTGTTACGTGCACCGCAAGATTCGCCTATGTCTATAGGAGATAGCACGCCCCGGAGCTTACGAGGAAGTCTAGTCCTCCAATCGTCCTTCCACAATCTACAGCATCACCCGTTTTGTTGGCAGGAGTACAATGTGCATCACTACGGGCACCAAGAGCAAAGCCATCAGAGGTAGTGAAAGTACCTCGACACCCGGAGGCCATCGTTCAACCAGGAGAAGGTGAGCGGGCCACAATGCCTCCTTTGGCCCGATTGCAACGACTCTTCTGCCAGAGGGTCGCCCGTGAGTACGGATGGGAATATCCTTACTTGCCCCGGGACTTACTGTTTGAGGTTGAAGTTCTGCAACAGCGATGGTATGATGAGTTCATTTGGGAGAAACTTAAAGTGCCCCATGCCCGGCGATACTTGTCCTGTTCGCCACCCGTGTTGAAAAAATTCAGAGACTGCAGAGCAGACTGGATGTTGGGGCGTCATATTCATGCGGACAAGGTGCTTATCTGCCGGAAAGATGGAGAGGACATTGACTATTCGATTGAGGTTTTTGATAAGCATCTGAAGCCCTTGTTCTTGCCTGACCCGAAGTTTTACTTGTGAGAAGAGACTCACTTGTATGTGTTTTTCTGCTGCAACTTTCTGGAAGTGTACTTGCCAGAACATCCGAACTGTACCCTAGTTTTTTATTTGGGTTTTTTTTTTTTTCTACTCTTTGGAGGAATGAGAGCTGTTTTGTTTGTTCTCTCTTCTTTCACAATTCAAAGACAGAGACTTTGGGGGTAGAATCAGAGTAGGGACGCAGGAAGAATGAAGATTTCACCAAGTGTCATTACCGTGGCACTGTCACCAGGTGGCGGTGTTGCGCAACGGCTGTTTGTTGTTTTTACACTCGCATCACTTTACTCATTGGAGCGAATGGGTCTCTCGGCTGATAGACCCATTCATTCCAAATTTAACACAAAATGTTAGGATGTTGTGTTTTTCTTTTTGTTTCCCTTCTGCAGGAGATCCATCCGTCAAGACTGCTGAGTATGGGGTGGTTCTTAGACAGTGAAGGGAGGGATTGTATATGTGTACATGCTTAGTTGGGTTTATGGAAAAGTTTTATTGTTTTATGCTTCCCCTTCCCTTGAGCAGGTCTTGGCACAATTAGGATTTAAATTTTGAGGGACAGCCTCTGGGGTCAGGCTTATGTCACCACTCCTTGGGAGACATGGGTTTGCACCAGACGCTGGGGACCAGCGTCAAATCACAGGGGGGAGTGTGTAGCAGGGTCTTTAAATTTAGTTGGGATGCACCTGGGTAATAGTATGACCCAGGTGTGTAAATCATGAGAGGTTTTGGACCATTTGTGTTCGTGGAGGACTGGGTGGTGTATTATTCTCCTTGGCCTGTGGGTGGCGCTATGCCCGCAGGTTCAAGGTAGAATTGCTGCCGCAGTGCTGTCCTTTGTCCCTTTCCGGAGATGGTACGGCAAGGGCGGGGAACCTGCCGTGACGTCAAGGGAGGGGATAAAAGTGGGAGACGCCCTAACCACGAGGTCTTCGGGATCTTTTTCTTCACGTGCCCAGGCACCTTAGGCCTGGGTGCGGGCGGTTCGGAGTTCTGGCCCAGGCGCCCTAGGCCTGACCGGAACAGAGTTGGAGTCCATCCCAGGCACCTTCAGCCTGGGGTGAGGTACTAAATCGGAGGCCTGGGGCCCAGTGACTTCGACTGGGTCCCGCGAGGGCGGAGGAGTCCGAGGGTCCCTGAGGTGGATGGGGCCTATGTCTGAGGTGAGGAGGCCGGGGAGGTCACCCGTCCGGAGAGTCCGGAGCAGCATCAACCCGGTGACGGATGGGCCTCCGGTAAGTCCCTTGGAGGGACATCTTCCCCTGACAGGGGCCACAACGCAGCGAAGGTACTCCTATGTACATTCTCTTGAGTCGCTGGTAGAGACTCACAAGTTCTAAGTTCTTTCTAACCAAGGCTATGGTAACCGCTGGTGAAATCACAGTGGTTTAGCGTACAATCAGGATAGTGCCTCGACCTGCTCATCCCACCGTATCGAACTGTTATTGGGTCTCATTCAGTTGGCTACTGAAGCACTGTTTATTGTGAGCCTTACAATAAAACAAGAGTTGGAGTGTAATCGGTGTGTGGTACTCTGGTTAATGGGAGCAAAGGGAAGTGTCAGCACAGCAGGACTTGGTCCTTAACTAAAACACACAGGCCCGAGGAAAATAACTGGTATTGGCCTTCACCTTACCCACAGCTATGGGGAGGACATGGGCCATAGCGCATCTCACCCTGTCGTACGAAATACCCCTAGACAAAAGAGATGGGGTGAGGCCGCTATACGCGGATCAAGGATTGACATAAATTCCGACATCTCAGGATTAAAACACAATGTAAACTGACATTATCTCACACTGATGTTTTTATGATAAATGTCATATGTCTATTACGTGTTATGTAAGCTTTCAATAAACTTTGATTGTGAAAAAAAAAAAAAACATAAGGGGGATATGTGGGGGAATATGCCCAGGTGGATCAGGGCTAGCAGCTTTAATAACAGACCAAGCCTTCAACACAGTTTTAATAGCTTGCAAAATTGTGTTCAAGTGTTCAGACATAAGGCTTTGTTTTACCATCTGTCATGAAGTGGTTAGGGAGTGCAGTCCCTGGCATTACATCACATGGTAAACACTGCAGTTAAATAAAACAAAAAGACAGAGCAGTATTAAACAAAATATTTGAATTGTCGTATTCAGAATACTCAGCAATCATAAGTTCTCCAGTGTGTTGAAGAAAATCAGTCTTGTCCCGAAAGTAGTTTAAAAAGTGACAAGTTTTAATTTAATTTCAAATCAAAGAGACATGTACAAAAGAATGTCTGTGTTTCAAAGTCAGGTTTTATCTTCTACTTAGGCATGGTTCACACTGATGCGATTTCAGATGAGACTTGGGTCGCACTAAATTGCATGACAATGGAAATAACATTGGAAGTAATGATGCCCTTTCACATCAGTGCAGTGCAGCTGCGATGCAACCTTGGGGAAGGGTCCTGTGCTACTTTGGCACACATGCTAACAGTCCAGATTTTCCAGGGACAATCCTGAAAATTGGACCCTAGTTCCGATCTGAACGCATCCCGATCAAAATCCCGATTTGTTTGCTTTTGTCCCAGACATCAGGACTTTTTTTGGCAGTGTCACCAGCCGCCACACCTTCTGGCTATGAAAACATGGCAGCGAGATCTCCTTCCGGCTAGCAGGTCTCTTTCCCCTGTGTTCAGTGGAAATGGGAGGGGCCTCCGACTCACGCAGTTTACAAGCTAATTGTCAAATTGTACACTGAAGAGAGAAGCCAGTTAGCTGTTTTCATAGCCAGAAGCTGCGGTCGGTGGTTGGCCGGTGACTTGTTGCCTAATGAATACCGGGAGATCCCGTGGGCACCACAGAGCTGCCCTTCGCCCCCTTCCCTCCGCTCAATTCTTAGCTGGCAGCCAGAGGTGCAGGGGGAGATGCTGCAGGCACCAGTGACCATAGTTGCAGGTAAGTGGCCATGGGGGGATCTGCTGGACGTTCTGTGTGTTGGGGGGGGGGTACAGAGCTGGGTTGGAGGTGCACATCAAGTCCTGACAATCTGCATCTGGTGGCAGGCGATGTGGCAAGTTACATGCGGCATCTGGTGGCAGGTGACATGGCAAGTGACAAGCTGCATCTGCTGACAAGTGAAGTGGCAAGTGACAGGACTGCATCTGGTGGCAGGCGAAGGTGGCAAGGTCGCTCAGGGCTCCCACTGATTCGGCATTATGGTGAGTTGAACTATTTCATATTATATTATTTTAATAATATAAATAATGTGCTTCAATCATCCTGACACCATAGCAACCATGGTGCCGGTATGATTGAAGCGCCAACACCAGGTGTTTGGAGTATCTTTATCTGCTGATTGTTTAACTTTCTGGAATACACATATTGTTATTGTGGTGTAGGATCTGGGCCTGCTGTCCCTCCATCTCTCTTTCTTTCCTTTCTTCTCTTTCCTTCCCTCCCTCCCTCCCTATCTCTTTCTCTTTCTTTCTTTCTCTCTCCCTCTCTCCCTCCATCCCTCTTTCATCTCAGACTCTAACCACACCCCCTTATAAACACACCCAATATTTAGATTAAACCATGTCTATTCTTCATCGCGGCGCGCAGTAGGCTTGTGCAATTCGTTTCGTAACGAATCAAAATTCGTCTGAATTTAGTAACTTTCGGACATTCGGAAGCATTCGAATTTCCGAATAAAGCAATTACGAATAAAACCGAATCCGAAATAAATTATACTGCAAATAGCGAATGCCCGAATGTCTTCGGCATAGTTCGTTTTGAAAAAAGTTACGAATGTACGAATCCATACGAAGCACAATAACATTCACTCTGCTCTGCTCTCTGCTTCTCCCTCACCGTGCTGAACTCCCTCTCAAAATGGTGTACAGGGGCGGAGGCTATAGCCGCATGTAAAAAACAAAAGTAAAATACGAGATTTCTAATCCATTCGAAGCACAATAACACCCTGCTCTGCTCTCTGCTTCTCCCTCACCGTGCTGAACCCTCTCAAAATGGTGTACAGGGGCGGAGGCTATAGCCTCATGTAAAAAACGAAAGTAAAATACGAGATTTCGAATCGTTACAAATAACCGCTATGTATTTAGAAAAGTACAAATCCATTCGAAGCACATTAGGCATAATAGGCAGCGTCGTTGTGAGAGAGACACAGAAAATTACGAATCAACGAACCCAAAAAAAGTTACGAATGTAGGAGTTGTGTCCAGAATCAACGAAAAACAATGTACTCTACCGAAAGTACGAATTATAAATCAACGAAAAATTCAACGAAAAATGTCGCTTGCGAAAATACGAATTAGTCCGAACACGAAAAATCCCGTCTAGCAAAATTACGAATGATTACGAATCAACAGGACCGAAAAGAAACGAACCGAAACGAAACAAATTTTTCCGTTGTGCACAAGTCTAGCGCGCAGCATTTTTTTTTATAAATTCTTTATTTTTCCATAGATTTCACATTACAAGTTTTCATGTTTTATACCACCTGCTTATATCAATCAAAAATCAAACCCCAAAAAAAAGAGAGACTACAATCTTGTATTCTCCCACCTCCTTTATGCTTCATTAATTCAATGTGACTTCTCTTTTCCTCTTTAACCACTTGTCCCCCGCCCACTGTCAGTTGATGGCGGGCGGAGGACACTCTCGTTCTGGGAGGACGTCATATGACGTCCTCCCTTTAAAACGAGCTGGGGGGTGTGCGCGCCCGCCGCGTTCCCAAGGCCCCGATGCGCGTGCCCGGCGGCCGCGTTTGCCGCCGGACACCTGCGATTGCCCGCGAAACGAGCAGGAAAGTGGATCTCTGTGTGTAAACACAGAGATCCACGTCCTGTGAGGGAGAGGGGACCGATGGTGTGTCCCTTGTACATAGGGACAACCATCGGTCACCTCCCCCAGTCAGTCACCTCCCCCCACAGTTAGAACACATTGAGGGAACATATTTAACCTCTTCCCGCCCCCTAGTGGTTAACCCCTTCCCTGCCAATCACATTTATACAGTAATCAATGCATTTTTATAGCAGGGATCGCTGTATAAATGTGAATGGTCCAAAAAATGTGTCAAAATTGTCCGATGTGTCCGCCGCAATATCGCAGTCACAATAAAAATCGCAGATCGCCGCCATTACTAATAAAAAAAAAAAATGCTATAAATCTATCCCCTATTTTGTAGACGCTATAACTTTTGCGCAAACCAATCAATACGCGCTTATTGCGATTTTTTTTTTTTTTTTTTTTAACCAAAAATATGTAGAAGAATACGCATCGGCCTAAACTGAGGAAAATTTTATTTGAAAAAAATAAATGGGTATTTATTATAGCAAAAAGTAAAAAATAGTGTTTTTTTTCCAAACTGGACGCTCTTCTTTTGTTTATAGCACAAAAAATAAAAACCGTAGAGGTGATCAAATACCACCAAAAGAAAGCTATATTTATGGGGAAAAAAAGGACGCAAATTTCGTTTGGGAGTCACGTCGCACGACCGCGCAATCGTCATTCAAAGTGTGACAGCGCTGAAAGCTGAAAAATGGCTTTGGCAGGAATTAGGTTTTCGTGCACAGTAGGGAAGTGGTTAACCTCTGCCTTTCTTTTCTGTGAAGCCCCCCTTCCTCCCCCAACCAAACAACATTTTTAACCCCCCCCCGCTGCATCCCACCTACAAACGAATGCCCCGCCTCTAATTATAATAAAACTCCGCCTACAGACAAAAAAGTGTCCCTATACATTTTTTGACAATGTTGGCAACTATGCTTTGGTGCGATGCGGTATGATTTTGTGGTCCATAGACTTCAGTGGAAGAGCATCAAAATCACATGTAGCGGGTATACACTTTTCTGTGTATTTAAAACTGGCAGAGACACCAGTGATGTGCAGTTCCCTGCAGCCCAGCAGGTGGCGCTGTCGCCCTGGGCTGGGGTTGAACCATTGTTGTGTGCCGTGTCTCCTTTTTGTCCTCCCTCGGCAGTGGTATGGTGGGGCGGGGAACCCGCCGTGCTTGCTGGGAGAGGGTATAAAGGGGCCGGCCATCTTTGTCACGGGGTCGAGTCCCAGGCACCTTCAGCCTGAGGGCGGTGGTTTGTGTGGGTCCTCTAGGCGGCCTAGGCCTAGAGGACGTCCGGAGGTCGTGTTCCATCCCAGGCACCCTTAGCCTGGGGTGAGGAGTTCGGATGGAGGTCTGGAGCTCAGTGCCCAACACTGAGTTCCGCGAGGGAAGGAGGTCCTAGGGAACCCAGGGATTGGGTACCCGAATCCGGAAGGCGTAATTGACCGGTGGGAGATACTTACTTGAAGACCGGGTGCAGCAGATTGCCAGTGACAGGTGAGCCTCCCATCGGAGACCGCCTGGAAGGAGAAGGAAATTCCCCCCCTCTCGGAGACCGCAACTCACTTTCAGGAAGGAAAGTGGAGAGTTCATTGTGTCTGGGCCTACTCGCATCCACACCTCCTTTTCTGTTCTGTTCTACAAGGGAGTGTGGGAAGAGGTGAAAACTCAGTCTCCACTAGGGTTGTCCCGATACCACTTTTTTAAGACCGAGTACAAGTACCGATACTTTTTTTCAAGTACTCGCCGATACCGAATACCGATACTTTTTTTTAATCTCATGTGTCAGTATTTTTTTTTTTTTTTTTACTATTTTTTTTTTTTTTTTTTTTTTTTACAATGCTTTATTTTTTTAAGGGGGGGGGGGGGGTGGACAGTGTCAGTGTGTGTGTTTTCTTTTCTTTTCTTTTTTTTACAATTCATTTTTATTTTATTCTTTTTTTTTTATCAGCCCTGTTGTGGGGGGCTTTGGTGAGATATCAGGGGTCTTAACAGACCTCTGACATCTCCCCTTTGAGACAGGGAAAGGGACTAGGGACACATATTCCCCAGTCCCTTTCTCAGCAGCCTCAGCTGCGCTGAAAATGAATGGAGAGAAGACAGCGGCTCCTCTCCATTCATAAACTGAAACATCGTAAACACAGTTTACGATGTTTCAGTTATGTGAATGGACAGAGTCAGTGATGACTCGGTACATTCAGACAAGTAAGGAGCCGGATTTATCGGCTCCTACCTCCGCTCTCCATCCTGAGATACCGAGGGGGTGGAGGAGGGGCACGGAGGGGGCGGCAGCATGGAGGTGAAGGGGGAACAGCGGCATGGAAGTGAAGGGGGCACAGCGGCATGGAGGTGAAGGGGGAACAGGTAGCATTTGAGCAGCAGACAAGCAAGGCAATTTGATCAGATTAATTTTACTTACCCGCCTGAAGACTCGCTCTGCTCTCCGCTCTGGTCTCTGCCACGCTCTCCGTCTTGGTCTCCGCCCCCCGCCCCGCTCTCTGCCCTGGTCTCCGCCCCCCGCCGGACACTCTCCGTCCCGCTCTCGGCCCTGGTCTCCGCCCCCCGCCACGCTCTCCGCCCTGCTCTCCGTCCCGCTCTCCGCCCCCCGCCGCACACTCTCCGCCCCCCGCCGCACACTCTCCGCCCCGGTCTCCGCCCTGCTCTCCACCCCCCGCTCTGAGAAAAAAAGTATCGGACTGGGCATCGGGAGCATTTGCGCGAGTACAAGTACTCGCGCAAATGCTTGGTATCTGTCCCGATACCGATACTAGTATCGGTATCGGGACAACCCTAGTCTCCACTACAGGGTACCTGCCCACGGAGGAGTGTGATACCTCTGACCTGGAGTCGCTCTCGGATATGGGAGACGACGTTGCTATTGACGAACTGTTTGCAGAAAAGGACTGGGACAAAGTACCTCTCGCCTCATCCCGCAGAACCAGGGATCCGCCCATGTCTACAGGGGATAGTACACCCCGGGTGGAGGCACCAGCGCCTGAAGAGGGGTCCCGTCCCCAGTCTGCCTCTACATCCCCGGTACCACCTACACCTAAGACCGGGGAAAAGAGACTGCTGTTGCGGGCACCCATGCCCAGACCAGATGTGATCAAGGTCCCTCGCCACCCGGACTCAATAGTTTTACCTGGCGAAGGGGACAAAGCTACTATGCCCCCTTTGGCGAGACTACAACGCCTATTTGGCCAGAAGGTTGCTGCAGAGTACGGATGGGAGTATCCATACTTGTCCAAGGAGTTGCTCTATGAGGTGGAAGTGTGCCGAGAGTGCTGGTACAATGACTTTGTGTGCACCCACCTTCAGGTTCCGCACGCCCGCAGGTACCTGGCATGTTCCCCCAAGGCCTCTCAGCGTTTTAAGGACTGCAAGGCAGAGTGGATGTTGGTACGGCACATTCATGCGGACAAGGTGCTGATCCGGCGCAAGGAAGGGGAAGATGTAGAATATCATCTGGAGACCATGGACCAGCACTTGAAGCCACTTGTTCTGCCATATCCCCGCTTCTACCTGTAGGAGAGAAAGGACTCCGTTCTTGTTGTATGCTGCTGAACATTCTGGGGCCTGTTGTCCTTGTTACCCAGAGGAATGAAGGACTGTTCCTGTTCTGTTCTTCACTTTTCCAGCAAGAGATCATGGACTCTGGGGTAGATAGGGCTCAAGAGAAGAAGAAAAGTTCCACGAGTGCAGTTACCGCGATGCTGTCACCAGGTGGTGGTGTTGCGCACCATTAACACTTTTCACACAATCACTCTTTGGAGAAAAGGGATTTCTTCACGGAGAAGTTTCTTTTCTCTCACACGAATATATGTGTCAGGGTTTATGTGTGTTAATTTTCTTTCTTTTTCCCTCTGCAGGAGAGCATCCCATCAAGACCACTGAGTATGGGGTGGGTCTTAGTCGGGATGGGTGGGAAAAAGTGTAATATGAATATGTGATTCAAAAGTTATGGTTAAATGTTGTTGCTTTCCTTCCCTTTTATATAGGGCTCAGACACAATTGCTCCAGTTGATCAAGTTTTTCAAAAAGTTTTATTTTTGTACAATTGGTAGTTGGTTTCTGGACTGGGCTATGTCAGCCGTTGAGGGCATGGTTTACTCCAGACACTGGGGACCAGTGTCAAATCACCAGGGGGTAGCGGGTAGTTGATATACACTTTTCTGTGTATTTAAAACTGGCAGAGACACCAGTGATGTGCAGTTCCCTGCAGCCCAGCAGGTGGCGCTGTCGCCCTGGGCTGGGGTTGAACCATTGCTGTGTGCCGTGTCTCCTTTTTGTCCTCCCTCGGCAGTGGTATGGTGGGGCGGGGAACCCGCCGTGCTTGCTGGGAGAGGGTATAAAGGGGCCGGCCATCTTTGTCACGGGGTCGAGTCCCAGGCACCTTCAGCCTGAGGGCGGTGGTTCGTGTGGGTCCTCTAGGCGGCCTAGGCCTAGAAGACGTTGGGAGGTCGTGTTCCATCCCAGGCACCTTTAGCCTGGGGTGAGGTACTCGGATGGAGGTCTGGAGCTCAGTGCCCAACACTGAGTTCCGCGAGGGAAGGAGGTCCTAGGGAACCCAGGGATTGGGTACCCGAATCCGGAAGGCGTAATGGACCGGTGGGAGATACTTACTTGAAGACCGGGTGCAGCAGAATGCCAGTGACAGGTGAGCCTCCCATCGCAGACCGCCTGGAAGGAAATTCCCCCTCGCTCGGAGACCGCAACCCATTTTCGGGAAGGAAAGTGGAGAGTTCATTGTGTCTGGGCCTACTCGCATCCACACCTCCTTTTCTGTTCTGTTCTACAAGGGAGTCTAACTGATTGTGTTCACTCAAGAAGAATAAAGGAGTGTTGGACTTTAATGGTGTGGGGCTCATTTTCTGGCAGACACTGTTCAAGGTAACTCGCATTGGAGGTTCCAGGTGCAGAACACTGACCCGAAGGTAAAACAAGAACTTTGCTTCCACCACGCAAACATTTGCGGTGAGGGCTTGGCGTGGTGACCCTGCTCTCTCTCCTCTAAGGTACCCCTAGACAAGAGACAGACGAGCTAATAGAAGAGAGGGGAGAGAGGAGGCCGCTACACACATCAACATGCGTTTTTTGATGTGTTTTTGTGTGCGAGTTGTGCTGGTTGTTATGAGCAGACATTTTGCCGCGAACGTCAGAGTGAGAACAATAATTCTAGCACAAAAGCTCCTAGGAAACTCAAAATTTATGAGCTATAACAGCTTTTAAAGCAACGCGTATGGTGATTTTTGGGCACCATAGTTTTGGTGATATCACGGGCGCACGCCATTTTAGAACATGGAATATTAGGTATCTGTTTAATCGATGCAACCTCATCTTTTATATTTTAGCCAAAAATGGGTATTATATGGTGTGATTATGCACTAAAATTCATTTTATTATATTTTTTTCCAGAAAATTTGCGTTAAAAAAAAACAGTTGTGCAAATATCATGTGAATTATTATTTTTTTGCAACTATCTCCTTTTTATTCTACAGGGCTTCTGCTTTCAGGAAAAAAAAATAAATAAAAAAAAAATAAAAAAAAAATATATATATATATATATATATATATATATATATATATATATATATATAAAAAAAAAAACAATTAAATAATAAAAAAAATCTTAAAATTAAAAAAATAAAATTGCCAAAACCCCTATTGCCCCGCACACGTCTGCGCAAACACGAACGTACACCCAGGGTGCGTACGTGTATGTAAACTGCGGTCGCACCACACATGTGACATATCGAGCGAACGTCAGAGTGAAAACAATTCTAGCACAAGATCTCCTAGTCCAATTTTTTAAACATGGTATGTTCAGTATCTATTTACTCGATGCAACTTCATCTTTTATATCTTTACCAAAAATGTGTATTATATGGCGTGGTTTCGCATTAAAATTATTATATTACATGAAACAAAAATTTGCAACTATCACCTTTTTATTCTACAGGGCCTCTGCTTTCACAAAATATATAATGTTCTGGGGGTTTATGTAATTTTATTGCCAAAAATTTGGATTTTTACATGTATGCGACAAAGAAAAAATTTCTCTGGAGCTGAACTGGTTAAGGATCCTGCACCTGCTGGAGTCCCGAGAACAATGAGTCATCCCTGCTGTTGGTAGGGGATTCCCCACTGATAGCAGAATTTAAACAAAAGAGCTGACATAACAAATGAGGACAAAAAAACTCAGAAAAATGGCGTGCAGGTCCCCCCCTTCCTTATTTGTTAGAGGGATAGGTGTGGTGGGGCCTCCATACAGAAGATTCTGCAAAACCTCAAATGAACCCAAACAGGAAGCCTCCAAAATCACTGATGCTTTCGAATTATCCACAAGCAGCCAGTTATGAGCATGCAATAACATAACAGACCAAAACACTTTATGAAGATCAGGTCAGGCCAGGCTGTCCTGATGCCAGGGTCATTGGGGGACTGCTAATTTGAACTTCGGCTGACTCGAGCCCCACATAAACAAGACTAAGACAGAGTTAAGCTAAAAATATTACTTGGGTATCCATTCAGGGTAATGTCTAAGTACTGTGGGGGGGTTAGCTCGGCAGCGGGTGTGTGTGATCCCCTGGATGGGCTCCCCACACAAAAACAGGCCCAGCAGACGGAGGTTGTGGTTTTCAAGATCAAAAAGGTGCGGTTTATTTCTCTATTTACAGTGACAAAAAACACAGCAAAGCAAAAAGAAACATAAACAAAATAAACCCTGGTCAGCTTGACCTCTGACTAAACATGCAGGTTTCCTAACTAACAACTGGGATCAGCCTGGTGCTGTCCTAGTCCCTAAGTCCCTGGTTTAGTAAATGTCCAAACAAATAGCCACACAGGCTTTGTCTCACCGCACAGGGGTTCACTCTCCCTAGACAGTCCACACAGGTCTGGGTCCAGGCATGAGCAAACACCTAATGAAGCTGGGAGTTTTTATAGAGGCCTTAAACGAGCTGACAAGCTTCAGCTGGTCTCATCAACTCCCTGCCTGCACGACGCCCAGCACTCTCCCTAGAGGTATGAGTCATCAATGAGCCCACTAGCCTCAGCTGGGCTTCATCAACTCTCTCCCTAGTTGTATAAGTCGGCATAAAGCCTGAATCTGGGAGAAATATACCTACCCCCCTGGATGCAACCAGGTAACTTTACCTTCCTGCTGTCACATACCCCCCCCCTCTTGTTTTAACCTTGGGGTTGGAACACCAGCAATCAGGCATTCATGTACTCGAGACAAAGCATCCACATTCCCCATTTGAACGCCAGGGCGATGCTTTACTGTGAAGTTGAATTCCTGTAGGGCCAGGAACCACCTATTCACTCTTCTATTTGTCTCCTTGTTTTGAGCCATCCACTTTAACGGAGCGTGATCCGTAACCATGTCAAAGTGCCTACCTAGCAGATAGTACCGAAGGGAATCTAGAGCCCACTTCACCGCTAAACACTCCTTTTCAACCGTGGCGTAATTTACCTCATGGGACTTCAACTTCCTGCTGAGGTAAATGACTGGGTGCTCTTCCCCGTTCCAGACCTGGGACAATACTGCTCCTAACCCCACATCTGACGCATCACTTTGTACGACAAAGTCTTTAGAGAAGTCGGGTGAGTACAACACTGGCTGGCTACATAAGGCTTGTTTCAAGAATTGGAATGCTGCCTCAGCCTCGGGGGTCCATTTAATCATGACCGACCCTTTCCCTTTCGTCAGGTTGGTTAGGGGCACAGCCTTAGAAGCAAAGTGGGGAATGAAGCGCCGATAATAACCCGCGATTCCCAGAAAGGCTCGTACCTGCTTCTTGCTGTTGGGACGTGGCCAACTCTGGATGGCCTCGACTTTGTTGAGTTGGGGTTTTATTACTCCCCTGCCAATGGTGTACCCAAGATATTTGGCCTCCTCCTGCCCAATGGTACACTTCTTGGGGTTAGCCGTAAACCCCGCTTCCCGGATAGAGTCTAGGACTGCTTGCACTTTTGGCAGATGTGAGGCCCAATCTGTGCTATGGACAATTACGTCATCCAGGTAAGCCGCAGCATACTTCCGGTGGGGCCTCAGTATCTGGTCCATTTTTCGCTGGAATGTGGCCGGCGCATTCTGTAACCCGAACGGCATTCTCTTATATTGGAACGCCCCGTCTGGGGTTACAAATGCGGTTTTCTCTTTGGCCGACTTGGCCAGGGGAATTTGCCAATACCCTTTTGTGAGGTCAAGAGTCGTCATGTATCGGGCTGTTCCCAGCCGGTCGATCAACTCATCTATACGTGGCATGGGGTAGGTGTCAAATTTTGTAACTTTGTTCAACTGACGAAAATCGTTACAAAATCGCCAGCTCCCATCCGGTTTAGGCACCAGCACAATGGGACTAGACCAATCACTTTGGGACTCCTCTATCACCCCTAAGTTCAGCATTTTCTGTACTTCCTCCCGTATTGCCTCCCGTCGGGCCTTTGGGATCCGATAGGGTTTTAACTTCACCCTTTCACCGGGCGGGGTAATAATATCATGCTCTACCCCAGATGTTTGTCCCGGCAGCTCAGAGAACACCTCCTTGTTGCGAAGCACAAACTCCTTAACCTCCTGTTGTTGGGGTTGTGACAAGGTGGCTGCTATTCCAACCTCCGGAATCACGCAACCAGTTTGAGCTGGTGACCAAGTTTCTGCGACTAGGGACTCTCTATCCCTCCAGGCTTTCAACAGATTAACGTGATAGATCTGTTCGGGCTTTCGCCTTCCTGGTTGTCTGACCTTGTAATTCACTTCGCTCACTTTTTCCATTATCTCGTAGGGGCCTTGCCATTTGGCAAGGAATTTACTTTCAACCGTAGGGACAAGTACCAATATCCTATCCCCCGGGGAAAAGGTACGGGTCTTGGCTCCACGGTTGTACACTCTCTGCTGTGCCAACTGCGCTTGGGCCAAATGTTCCTTCACGATGGGCATTACCTGTGCAATTCGATCTTGCATCAGGGCGACATGCTCAATCACACTCCTGTGGGGAGAACTCTCACTTTCCCAAGTTTCCTTGGCAATATCCAACAGCCCTCTTGGGTGTCTCCCATACAGTAACTCAAAGGGGGAGAATCCCGTAGAGGATTGGGGCACCTCCCTAATAGCAAACATCAAATAAGGAAGTAGACAGTCCCAATCCTTTCCATCTCTATCCACCACTTTCTTCAACATTTGTTTTAGGGTTTTGTTGAATCTTTCAACCAGCCCATCGGTTTGGGGGTGATACACAGATGTACGCAATTGCGTCACTTTGAACAATTTACACAGCTCTTTCATAACCCGGGACATAAAGGGTGTACCTTGGTCCGTAAGCAGTTCTTTACAAATACCCACCCGGCTAAAAACAAGAGATAGCTCTTTGGCTATGGTTTTGGCCGAGGTATTTCTGAGAGGGATCGCTTCTGGATAACGGGTGGCATAGTCCATTATAACCAATATGTACTGGTGCCCCCTAGCGGACTTGATTATAGGACCTACCAAATCCATTGCGATTCTCTCAAACGGGACCTCAATGATGGGTAGAGGGACCAGCGGGCTACGGAAATGTGGCATCGGGGCCGACCTCTGACACACAGGGCAGGAGGAACAATAATTTTCTATGTCCTTCATCACCCCAGGCCAATAGAATCTCTGTAATACCCTCTCTCGGGTTTTCTCTGTCCCCAGATGACCTCCAAGAATGTGCCCATGGGCCAACTCCAACACCAACTTCCTGTAAGGTTTGGGCACCACAAGCTGCTCAACGGTTTCTTCTGCCCTTTTTGCCACCCGATACAGTAGGTCCTTCTCTACGCTGAAGTATGGGTAAGTGCAGGTATTATCTGGGTTCACTAACTCGCCATCTATTTCCACTACGTTTTCCCGTGCCTTTATTAGGGCGGGGTCTTTTAACTGTTCTGTGGCAAAATTTTCCCTGTGAACCTCAAGATCAGAAAACTCCACAGACGGTAGGTTTTCGTCTGAGGAGGTGGGCTCCTCTCCAGTTTCTTGAGTCTCCCCTGCCAATACTGACAAGGGAAATTCTGGAGAGTCCTCACCACTCTCAGAGGAGTTCTGGCTATCACATTCCTGGTACATAGGGGCACCAGTGGGGGGCTCAGGATCATCCCACAGTTCCCAGAACTTCGGAAAATCCCTTCCCACAATGGCATCATGCGGTAATTGAGATACTAACCCCACTGGATGAGAGAGGGTACCTTTGGGGGTCTCGAAACACACTGTAGTCACTGGATAGTCTCGGGTGTCCCCATGCACACAAATAACAGCTACCTTGCTATTCCCAGAGACCTCTGTTTTAACTAATTCAGCCTTTATCAGGGTCACAAGGCTACCTGAATCCAGCAATACCACAACATTTCTACCATTAATACACATTTTGCATAAATGTTTCTCAGTTCCCCGAATGGCAGTGCATGCGACTGTCGCACACAGCGACTGACGTCGGTCCGTCAGAAAGTCACATTGCATGGGTTCCTCCACAACCGGGCAATTTGCTGCAATATGTCCCGCTTGCCGGCAGCGGTAGCAAACAATCCTTTTGGCTGCCTCTTAAGCCCCTGACTTCCCAGGCTGTTCTCGCCAAACTTTGGGTAGAGCTCCCACCCTCTCACTCTCTCCACCCTCACCCCTTGGAATCCTCTTATCCGCCCCTGGGGATGGTCTGGTCTTAGGGTGGAAAGTCCGAGAGTCTCTGGAAGAGGCCGTCAGGTTCTCTGTAGCCAAGTATTTCTCTACACGATCCACAAGACCACCGGCCGTCTCTGGGTCTCCATGGCTTACCCACTTTTGGATGGCAGTAGGAAGAGCTCTCAAAAACCGATCCATTACAACACGTTCCACAATCTCTGGTGCGGACAAAGTCTCTGGCTGTAGCCACTTCCTGCTCAGGTGAATGAGATCATACATTTGAGACCTGGGGGGTTTTCCAAGCTGGAAAGTCCAGTTATGCACACGCTGAGCCCGGACAGCCAGGGTGACACCCAGCCTTGCCAATATTTCAGCTTTTAGCATCACATAGTCTTTTGCTTGGTCAGGCTCTAGGTCATAGTAAGCCTTCTGCGATTCACCAGTTAACAGAGGAGCCACCAGTCCAGCCCACTGCTCCTCAGGCCACTTTTCTCTTTCAGCAGTCCTTTCAAATGTGGTCAAAAATACCTCTGGATCATCCTCTCCAGTCATTTTTGTCAATAAACGACTCACCCCAAAGGACGCGGTATTAGTGGGACGGCTTTCCTCACTGGTCTGCGGACGTTGCTGCATTACTGCTTCCATTTGTTGTAGTCTCTGCTCTTGCTTCTGTAACAGGTCTATGAAGCGGGCCTCAGATTGCTGCTGGGCTGCAAGGCTCTGTTGATGAGCTTGCTGCTGGGCTGCGAAGCTCTGTTGTTGAGCTGCAAGGCCCTTTTGCAAACCTGCATTTGTCTGCTGTTGATTGGCATTTGCTAGAGCCAGCTGTTTCAGTATCTCCTCCATGCTGGCTTAAAAAAAAACTGCCACTGGTTCTCCACCAACTGTGGGGGGGTTAGCTCGGCAGCGGGTGTGTGTGATCCCCTGGATGGGCTCCCCACACAAAAACAAGCCCAGCAGACGGAGGTTGTGGTTTTCAAGATCAAAAAGGTGCGGTTTATTTCTCTATTTACAGTGACAAAAAACACAGCAAAGCAAAAAGAAACATAAACAAAATAAACCCTGGTCAGCTTGACCTCTGACTAAACATGCAGGTTTCCTAACTAACAACTGGGATCAGCCTGGTGCTGTCCTAGTCCCTAAGTCCCTGGTTTAGTAAATGTCCAAACAAATAGCCACACAGGCTTTGTCTCACCGCACAGGGGTTCACTCTCCCTAGACAGTCCACACAGGTCTGGGTCCAGGCATGAGCAAACACCTAATGAAGCTGGGAGTTTTTATAGAGGCCTTAAACGAGCTGACAAGCTTCAGCTGGTCTCATCAACTCCCTGCCTGCACGACGCCCAGCACTCTCCCTAGAGGTATGAGTCATCAATGAGCCCACTAGCCTCAGCTGGGCTTCATCAACTCTCTCCCTAGTTGTATAAGTCGGCATAAAGCCTGAATCTGGGAGAAATATACCTACCCCCCTGGATGCAACCAGGTGGCTTTACCTTCCTGCTGTCACAGTACGTATAAAAAAGCAGGCAGAAGTTTAATTTTGAAAAGTTTGACTCGCCCAACCAAGGAGAGGGGGAGATGCAACCAGACCTTCAATCTAGTTTTCATACTTTGTAGCAGTGGAGTTACTTTGTCTCTCCCTCTGATGTAGAGGGAGAGACAAAAATACCTAGGTATTTAATCTTATTTGTCCATACTAAAGCTGGCCATACACCATTAGATTATCTGCAGATTTTCTATGGTTAGATGGAAAAAGTGCAACAGATTTCTCCATGTATATTAACTGTGTGGATGGAGGAATCTCCCACTTTTTCCATCTAACCATAGAAAATCTGCAGATAATCTAATGGTGTATGGCCAGCTTAAGGGAAGGGTCAGGTCTGCCAACCGCTGTGCCTCTGGGTCAATGGGCATAATTTGAGATTTATCCCAATTTACTTTCAACCCAGAGAATTCAGAGAAACTGGAGACAATATGCAATGCCTCAGGGAAGGGAAGGTCAGGGATTGTTAAGAAATAAAATAAGGTCATCTGCATACATGCATACATAACTAGCATTTCTTCTAGAGTACCAACATGGATACCCACTACTGCGGTTAAAAGTCTAAGAGCCGAGGTTAGCCACTCCATCATCAGGGCAAATAGGGCCAAGGACAGTGGACAATCTTGCCTTATACCTCTCTCTGCAAAAAAGGAAGATGAGAGATCTCCCCCCAATATAATCTGAGCTGTCGGAGGCCTATAAAGTATTTCAATCCACTTACGAAACTCCACACCAAACCCCATAGCCTCCAATACAAAGAACATGTAGGCGCAGGCAACTGACTCGAACGCTTTCTCAATATCCAGTGCCACCAATACTCTAGTAGAGGAGTCAGCCAAGGGCAACTGCAGATGGGGAAAGCCCTACTTAGGTTAACATCGGTCGACTTCCCTGGCATAAAACCAGTTTGTTTGGAAGGACATTCCACAATCTCTAGTAGCTAAGATTTTTGTTAATATTTTTAAATCATAATTGAGTACAGGCGGTCCCCTAGTTACAAACATCCGACTTACAAACGACTCCTACTTACAAACAGAGGGAGACAACAGGAAGTGAGAGGAAATCTACCCCTAGGAAGGGAAATTCACTCTTATAATATTTAATATTTAAGTTAATATGGGAAAAAGGTACCTCCACTGATCCTTTATCACCAATCCTTGTTTCCACAACAACCCCAAATTTTCAAAATCCAATTGTCATTGGGACAGAAAGTGAGGTGAAATCTTCTGAACATGGCCACAGACAGCAACCCAAATGTTACAGGGGTGTTAACTCTTCCCTATGCTATCCAAAAAGCTTAAAAATTTATTTTTTGGCTGGAGCTACACTTAAAAAATGTACCTGTTCCGACTTACAAACAGATTCAACTTAAGAACAAACCTAAAGACCCTATCTTGTTTGTAACCCGGGGACCGCCTGTAGAGAGATTGGTCTGTAGGAGGAACATTGGGACCAATCCTTAGCAGGTTTGGGGGATAAGAACAATGTGGACTTGGTACACTGAAGGATGCAATGACATTTGCTTTTTACAATCAGAATAGAGCTGCAGTAGTCTAGGTGCAATTACAGAACTATACGTCCTGTACCCCTCCCCATAGGAGACTGTCCTGACCCAGCATTTTACAGCTGGGAAAAAAGTAGATAGGCGCCTCAGCTTCTTCGACCGTAAAGTCTCTATCCACCTCCATGAGTTCATCAGCTGAGAGAGTGGGCATATGCAAGGCACCAAGATGTTTGGCACGCATTTAGTGTTTGGGTAGTGTGGGGACAGGTCACCCGTCTGTCAGGGACAGTAATAGCAGCAGGGAAAGTTTCCAGATGAGTAGGGATCCGCCACTGTTCCTGGAAACCTCCCCGCTTGGGTACGGACTGGCCAGGCTGCATTCCACCCCTCAAAACAGACACTGTCAGTTCGGCTGAAGTCTGCTCTGATACAATCTGCTGTTCATCCGTGAGTGTTCCCAGTCGGGCTGCGTTCCTGCCAGGCTTATTGTGAACCGTTATACTCTGACTACAATATAGATGGGATCACATGCATCACGCATACAGCAAACATGCATAGAGTAAATAATTACCGGAAAACATATTATAACTTAAACATCTGAGTTTTATTCAAAATATTGCAGTATATATACAGATTTATACCAACGCATGGATATAATATCTTTTGGATTATTATTGGCCACGGCCTGATTTCATTGGTTTTCAAAAACTATTTTATCAAACACCAACACTTTAACTTCCAAAACCAAAATATTTATCCATAACCATACTCAAACCCAGCCACTTAGACTCGGGCTGATTAGCAACTAAATTAAATTGTCTCAATTCTCCCAACCGACGGGAGGGGGGCTCAGAGCGCCCCTCTCATCCACACCACCCCAAACCGCGGCCAACTCAATGCATGTTTGCAAGTTCATATTAAATATATCGAGACCAATAGGCGATAGATGGACGCCATCATCCCTATACAAACCCTGCAACCCACCTTCAAGCTCATGATGACGAAATGATATACCCAGCCCAGGAGCCAGAAATTTCTCCATGGCCTTATTTATGCGTTTGTGAACTTTTTCCAGTGGTTTAAGCACGAGAGATTCCAACCAACGCAAACGCGGAATTATCTCCGAAAAGACAATTACCGTGCCTGGGGAGGCCGAACGTAAGAACTTAAAGGTATCCTTCATATTTGTAATTAAATCGAACGTTCTCAATTTTCCAATATCATTACCACCAATATGTATTAATAGTATATCTGGAGCATTGTACATAGCATATAACCTCCCTAGCTCGAACAGCAACTCGTCCCATACCATACCCCTACGACCATACCAAAAGATACGAAAGGCGGAAGGATCCAGGCCCAAAGTTTCAGAATAACTTCTATCCGCAGCTCTCTTCTGTGCCCAAAAAATAAAAGAATGCCCTACAATCCAGACTGTACGTGGAGTACCTGAAATAAAATTATTAATTAATAAGGGCGAATGTATAACTTGTAACAGTCCGACCTCCATCTACCCAATTTCTTAATAACACTCCCTTCAAGACCAGCCCTCGCGGCTTCAGTTGCTGCACCAATGCAAAATTAGTGAGTCGTTATTTTTGCATGACCCAACCGGAGATGAGACACACACCTCTTCAATACTGCCGAAAATTGGTAAATAGTTACTGGATTACCATCTGTATGAACAAACAATAACTTTGAACCATGCGGACGGATATCCAAGTAAGCCTGAAGATTGCTGACCGGACAAATTTCTCTAATACCGCACCTATGTAAAGATATTCATGTCCCAATACCTACTGAGTCCGTCTTACTGGTACCTAGAAATAAACGAATACTTTCTGTGCTTACGTGTAAATTTGACAATAACAAACCTGAAACACTATTCTTGGAGGCAGGAAGAATCTCTGAGACCCTAAATGCCCCAAAGAATGCAAGTGAGAATACCGAGTTGAACAGAACAGCTTCGTATGCGGAAAAGCATAAAACCAAAGTTATTCCGCAAATCTGGGCCAAAATGGTTGATGTAATAGGGGACCTAACATCTTTCCTAAGATTACCCTTCCTATACCCCTTTAAAACCTGCCGAACAGAGAAGAAGCTGTGACAAGCTGGCAGATTAAAAAGGCGCAAGAAAAAGGAAACACCAGACAGGGTTTTGCTAATATGGGACCATGAATAATCTTTCAGGATCAAGGACTGAATAAACATAAGCACCAACTCTTCCGAATGGTCAGACAATGACAAACGGAGAGCTATTAAATATGTTGACCACAACAACCATGAAGAACTATAGCTCCTCCACGTAGAAGAAGCCACAGAGTTCCGGATGTTCGGGGGGAAAAATTACCCCCACTGGATCCGCTTCTGGCAGAAGTTCGAAAAACCGGTCCATCTGCAGACGAGAGAGAGCGTCAGCGACCATGTTAGTTTTGCCAGGGATGTACTTAGCTTTCAGCCAGATGTTCCACTTTAAACAGAGAAAAACCAAATGTCTTAAACATGAAACAACCGGAGGTGACTTAGATGAGAGACTATTGATGGCAAACGATACCCCTTTGTTGTCCGTACTAACCAGCAACCTGCGATTTACAAAATAAGGACCCCAAATTTCCAATGCTACAATCACAGGGAATAGTTCCAACAGAACTATGTTCTTGCAGAAACCATTACTAACCCAGCTTCTTGGCCATACTGCAGAACACCAATGGTTTCTCCAAACAGCACCGAAACCAACCGAGCCAGCAGCATCAGTCTCAAGATGGAAGCTACTGTCCAGGATGAACTTGTGCTGCCACATGGTTTTCCCATTGTATTGCTCCAGGAATTGTAACCAGACCATCAAATCTTTCTTGATGTCTGATGACAACCTAATATGGGATGAGGGATTCTTCAGCCCTGCAATGGAAGCATATAGAGACCTAGAAAAAACCCTACCCATAGGTAGCACCCTGGTTGCAAAGGCCAACTGGCCTAATAGGGACTGCATCTCCTTCACCGTTACCTTATGTCTCCTAATGAACAATCTCAATGTCTGAGATAACTTAAAGATTTTCTCACCAGGCAAACGAAACTCCATAGTGACAGAATCCAATGTTATCCCCAAAAAATCAATACAAGTTGTAGGAGGTACCGTTTTATCTTCCGCCAAAGGTATCCCAAAATGCTTGCATACCAGTTGGAAGGAAGACAAGAGCTGTAAGCAATTGCCCGAGCCCTCAGAACCTAAAAATAAAAAATCATCCAAATAATGAATAAGGCAGGTGGAATTTGACACTATACTCACCACCCATTCAACAAATGTGGAGAAGGCTTTAAAATAAAAGCAAGAAATAAAGCATCCCATTGGTAACGCTTTATCAAAATAAAATTGATTATCAAAACAGATCCCTAAAGAGTTAAAAAACATTCCGGGTTCAAAGGAAGGAGGCGAAATGCAGATTGAATATCTGCTTTTGCCATCAACGCATTTCTTCCTAATAAACAAACTTTCTCTATGGCTGAATCGAATGATGCATAGGACACTGATATAGACTCAGTGTCAATCTGGTCATTCAACGAAGTGCCAAACGGAAAAGATAAATGATGAATTAAACTAAATTCATTAGGCTCTTTCTTTGGGACCAAACCTAAGGGAGAAATCCTGAAATCAGAAAAGGGGGTGTGGTCAAAAGGACCCTCCATTCTACCCACCTTGACTTCCTTCATTAATTTCGCTTTTACTATTGATGGCGATTCCTCGACAGACCTCAAATTCCCAACTAACGTACAACCTTCACCTGAAAAACGAGGTAACTTGAAACCTTCCGAGAAACCGTTAATTAGCAGAGAGGCCATCTGCTGATTTGGGTATAGTTGCAACCACGGCAGCATGTTTGCTAACATCACTGGCGTGACTGCCTTTTCAAAAAACCCTCCTTTGTGTTTGCTTGTACATTCCGAAAACATTTTGTAACCGGGTGGTTCCCGGCGCAAAATGCACACTCATGCTTGTATTTGCATGAAGCCATCCATTTGCAATGAGTGTCATTAAAAGCGAAACACAAACCTTTCTTATAACCAGTATTGTTTGTTACCTGCGTTGTAGCTGACATTGTTGCGCCTGAAAAAGGCTGTTTCTGTGGTAAAAACAAGTTGAGCCAGAGCCCAACGTCTTTGGACCCCCATTGCAAGGAAGGTTGCACAGCCAGCTTTTGCCGGAAAGCCTCGTCATACAGCAACCATGACATTCCGGTAAAGCTCCTGTAAGCTTCTAAAATTATGTCAATATGTTGAAACAAAAAAGGACTCTTCTCAGGGAATTTTTCACATAATATACTGGAATAAATGATAAATGCTTGTAACCAACCATAGAATGTCTTAATGAGAGCTCTCCTACGCTCCTCATCTGTCTTGTCATCTTTTTTGTCATATTTGGATGAATCCCTGGAAGGAGGAACAATTGTACTGAGGTCCATATATTCCCCCTTCCAGATTCTTTCCTTAGTTGAAACAGTTAAATGAAAACCCAATGGTGACAGAAAGCAAGGCATGCATTCCTTAAATATAGAATCAGATACATGTCCATACCTCCCAACTGGCACGGATTGTGCGGGTTTTACCCGCAGAGGCTCCTCCTTCCCACACTCCCGCGAGACTATCATGTTTCCCGCACAGCAGGAAACATGAACAGAAGAAGAGGAGCAGCAGCAGCAGGTAAGAGCCCCCCCCGCAATCGGCGCACTAGTATGCCCCCCCCGATCGGCGGCCCCCCGCCGCGTGCTCAAACCCCCCCCCCCCCCCGCTTAAAATGTTTTTTTTTTGCAAGTCTTTTTTTTTTAAATGTTCCGGCGGCAACCATCACCCCAACTATGGTTGGCAGGGGAGAGGGGACATCAGAATGTCCCGCGAAGGGGCTTTACAAAGTTGGGAGGTATGCATGTCTAGCAGACTCACTCCCACAGCTGTTACCTGGGCTGAAAGGTAATTGAGGCATAGGTGCTGGAGCAGCAGAAGCAGCTGACCAAACTCCAGACACAGCACTCTCCCTAGGGATTTGCTGAGCAACAGCCTGTTCCCGCATAACATTAATTAATTGCTCTAGTGATGCAGATAAAGCAGATAATTGAGAAGATGTTGCTAACTCACCAGCTAAACCCTGAGTATGGTTTACTCCAGGGGTTGCCACCGGAGACGTGCACCGTACAGGGATACTGCCGGTCAGTAGTTCTTCTGGTCGCGTGGATGCGCTTGTAGCCCCGCGACCACCTCTCCTGCTGCGACTAGGCTCCTGCTGACAGACCTGCTGGATAGGCTGGGGGGGGGGTAAAACACCGGCCGCTGCTGCGGTGCCCGGTGCCTCTTGTCCCAATGCTCTGGGATCCCTTGCGCATGCGCGCCAGCTCCTGTAAGAAAGAAAAGGAGACTCTCGGCTGCCATCACTCGTGGAGGGCTGACCCGGGCTGGAACCCCTCCTCAAAGGGCGTCTCCGCTTGCTTGCTCTTCTCCCCGAAACGTCTTCCTCTGCGACGTCAGCGCTCACTTACACCGCTGGACCTGCAGGATCTGGGGACACCACCTCTGGATATGGCTGCTGGGGAGGTACCATCGCTCCGCTTCCACCGCCTGTTGCCTGGACGTCCTCGCCGCTTAAGCCTGGGACCGGGAATGAAGGTAATGTGAGGCAGTGCCGGATCCAATCTTCTCCACCCGCTGCTTCAGCTCTGGTCAGTAGTTGGCGAAGTAGGGACTCCATAGCGGTACGTGAGCTCCTCCTGCTGGAATCTTCAGGTAGCATGGCACTGTTCTTTAAATAGGCCAGAACCTGCTTCCAGAATTTTCCCAGATGACACCTGACCTTGCTGACCAATCCCTGCCTGATTCTCAAAACCTTCCAGAACCCACTACCACAGCTGACCTAATTAACCATTCCCTGACTGTCCTAATTTCTTCACCTTTACCTGACCCATCCTGAACTTTTCACCTCCCTGGCCCTGCGGCCAAAACCTTGCTTAGCCTGTCATTTTTTTTTTTTTAAACAACCTACATTATCTTAATTAAACACCTGCAGATACAGTGATCCCATGAGGAAAGGTGAGCCTAAAAGGCTACTCCCTTTCATTCCCCATTCTTTCTATGGCATCTGGACTGTGTGTTTTACTGCTGCCGCACCGCCCTGCACCCACTCACAAGTGTACATTCCAAAGCAGACTGCAAACTGGCAGGTAGGTTTGTTTCGCAGAAGAGACATTTTCATAAAGATCCTGCCTGCTCACAGTTTTTGAAAGCAGGACTTTAGTTCTGATTTAAGCCTATACCTATCAGGCTTTACAAAGGTGATATTCATAAAAAAATATCTGTCCTAGCCAGTGCAAAGCACAGAACTGCACCAGGCCAGAAGAGTGGAAATGAGCTTAGGGGGAGATTTACTAAAAACTCAGAATCTGGTGCAGCTGTGAATGGTAGCCAATCAGCTTCAAACTTCAGCTTGTTCAATTAAGGTTTGACAATAAAATTGGAAAGTTGATTGGTTTCTATGCAGAGCTGTACCAGATTTTGCACACTTCAGTTTTATTAAATGTCACCCTAAAGGCACACACGATCAGAAAATCGGAAGTAAAATTTTATCCGATGAACGATCTGCCGATTTTCTGATCGTTAGTATGGTGCACTTGACAGCCGATTCCAAATTTTTGGATGACAAAAACTAGATGTGCAGGCTCTAAAACTTTTGTCGAATGTGAACACAACGTCCAATTTTCTTTTAATCAGTACAGTTTTCGGCCGAAATTTTTTTTGTAATGCTGTGTACACACGACGGTTTTTAATGTCATTGAACAAAACGTAGTTTTTCTCTACGTGATTCTTCTCAAGCCTGCCTTGCCTACACACTATCGTGAAAAAAAATGCTCGAGCAAAGCGCGGTGACGTACAACACATACGGTGGCACTATAAAGGGGAAGTTTCATTCGGATGGCGCCACCCTTCATGTTAGTAAAGTTTGTTGAGCGACGATTCGCGCTTTTCAGCCTCGTGCTTTTCAGTCCGTTACAGCGTGACGAATGTGCTATCTCCATTACGAACGCTAGTTTTACCAGAACGAGCGCTCCCGTTTCATACTTGATTCTGAGCATGCGCATTTTTTTTCACGTGGTTAAAGTCCACATACGGCCGTTTTTCATGACGAGAAAAACGACAATGTAAAAAACGACATGAAAAATTAGAGCATGTTCCAATTTTTTCATGGCCGTTTTTCACGTTGTGAAAAATGCTCTGAAGACCACACACGATCATTTTTAATGACCATTTTAAAAAATTTCATTTTTCTCGTCATTAAAAACGGTTGTGTGTACACGGCATGAGAGCAAGACTATGCATGCTCAGAAACGAAAGAACAAATAAAAAACAATTCAACACATTACATCACTTCTGACGTTGAATTCTGTCATATGAGAATTTTCGTATGGTGCAGTGGCGGTGCGTCCATAAAGGGCGCAGGAGCGCCGCCCCCTCTCTCCTGCACCTGTCTATCATCACCAATAGATAGATTCATGCATTGCATGAATCTATCTATTGTAGCCGCTGCCGCCCCTATTGAGGAGTCCGGCCCCTTGTCGGGCGATGAGCATCTGAATTACAGCTGCTTTTTTTTTTTGGAAGCACCTGATTAGAGCCGTGGGCTCTAATAGGTGCCCTGATTAGAGCCGTAGGCTCCAATAGGCTTCAAAATTGGTAAACAACGGGCGCAATGCTGTGCGTTCGCTGTTTACACAGTGTTGTGTTAGGGAAGCAAATAAATCGCTTCCCTAACACTGACCCGCCTCCCAGCCAATCAGGTGCACCGGGTCTGGTTACCTGTCACCTGATTGGCTGAAGCGACAGGCGTCCAATCGTAGCAGAAGACGGGAAGAGGACAGGAGAAGACATTGAGGACTCGGAGCGTGGAGGACAGCGCCGTGATCCGAGACAGGTAAGTGCCGGGGGGGGGGGGGCACACTGGCAGCATTTAATGGGGCACACTGGCGGCAATTGATGGGGCACACTGGCGGCAATTGATGGGGCACACTGGCGGCAATTGATGGGGCACACTGGCGGCAATTGATGGGGCACACTGGCGGCAATTGATGGGGCACACTGGCAGCAATTGATGGTTACAGTAGCTGCGTTTGATGGCACAGTGGCGCCAATTTATGGGTATAGCCTGCCCAATATTCGGACAGTCCCTGCTGATGCAGCCGAATTTCGATCCATGTATGACCGCCCTAGTAGTTGCGATAATATGTGCAGTTTTAATAACAGGTCAAAGTTGCAAAACTGTGTTCAGGTGTTCAGACATTAGGTTTGTTTTACCATCTGTCATGAAGTGGTTAGGGAATGCAGTCCCTGGCATTACATCACATGGTAAACCCTGCACGTAAATAAAACAAAGAGACAAAGCAGTATTAAACAAAATATTTGAATTGTCATATGACTGCTGAGAGAATACTCAGCAGTCATAAGTCCTCTGGTGTGTTGTAGAAAATCAGTCTTGGCCAGAAAGTAATTTAAAAAGTGACGAGTTTTAATTTAATTTACAAATCAAAGAGACAACATGTACAAAATTAGTCTGTAGCAGAGTCAGGTTTTATATCCTACTTAGGCCTGGTTCGCACTGATGCTATTTCAGATGTGACTTGGGTCGCACTGAAGCGCATGACAATGGAAATAACATTGCTTCCAATGATGCCCGTTCACATCAGTGCAGTGCAGCTGCGATGCGACCGTAGGGAAGGGTCCTGTGCTAATTTGGTGCGATGCAGTATGATTTTGTGGTCCACACACCTCAGTGGAAGAGCATCAAAATCACATCAACATGCATTTTTTATGCCTTTTTGTGTGCGATTTGTGCTGCTTGTTAGGATTCCGGTGGGTGCCTGCTCCTAACAACCAGTGACTTATCCTTGCGGTTAACAGCAGGGATGAGTCATCGGTTGTTAAGGAGCCTGCACCTGCCCGAGTCCTAACAATGATGAGTCATCCCTGCTGTCAGTGGGGGATTACCCACTGATAGTAGAATTTAAACAAAAGAGCTGACATAAAAAATTAAGACAACCCCCCCAAAAAAGGACACCCCACGCCAAAAAAAAAAAAGAATGTGTGTGCCCCCCCCCCCCAATCTTCACCAGGCCCTTCAGTCTGGTATGGATTTTAAGGGGAACCCCACGCCACAAAAAATCCTTACCAGACCCTTATCCGGGCATGCAGCCTGGCAGGCCAGGAAATAGGGGGGGAGAACCCCCGTGCCCTGAACCATACCAGGCCACATTCCCTCAACAGAGGAGCACTTGTTGATGAGGACCAGGGCCTCTTACCCGCAACCCGTGACGTCATCAGGTGTCTCAGCCATCTGTGAGGTCATATAGCAGGGTCTCTGAGGTCCGGCATGTGCTGTCACAGGGGATGGAGTCATCTGAGTTTATGTAAGCCTTAAAAAAAGAAAAAAAAAACAAATTGTCCGAATCCATGAATCAGACAGAAGTACAGTTAAATCACACTTGTTTAATAATATAATAAAAAGGTAAACAGAGTAAGCGTACTCAAAACATAGCCAGAGTTGGGTAACCAGATCGGGTAGTCGGCCAAGCCAATGTCCAAGGGCCAGCGATAAATGTAGTAGTACAGCAAGCAGGATCTGTAGCCAGAGGGAACGTCAGACAAGCAGGTCTTCAACAGGAATGCAGGCGACAGTATCTTGTGATGTTAACACAGGCGAAGGCAGAGAGCAAATGAACTGGAAGGCTTTAAGTAGGCAGAGATGACGAGCAGGATCATCAACAGGTGGATCACTGTGGAGAGATGGGAGCTGGCAATTAGCTGAGCTGTCAGCACAGAGAAGGAAGGGCTGAGCCCAGCCCTGACACTAATATAGCCATCACATCTAAGAATTGGTAAGCTGCAATATAATAAATGTTTGCTTTTGGGTTTAATATTGCTTTAAAAATATTCTACGTAAAGAAAAGAAAGAAAAAATACAACCAGCAGTTTCCAGATGCATTAAGGTAAACATTTTTTACAAAGTAGTATACCCCCTCAACACTCATTCGATCCAGCGCTGTGCCTGCCTGCAGCTCTTTTTCCCCCTCACTTCCTGGTCTCATTGGCTTTCCTGAGGCAGCGGGAGTCATTGGCTCCTGCTGCTGTTAATCAAAGCCAGTGAAGATGGATCTATGTCTTGTTATTTTGTATTAAATTTGCATTTACAATCACTTTAAAATGGAACTACACTCACCCTGGCTCCAGCGATGTGGCATACTGGAATTCAACCCCCTGGCCGCTGACATCTTCAGGCGGCTGGCTTCTGGGTTTCAATCACCCGCCACTTTCATTGGCCGGGCAGGGATGATGTCACTTCCGCGCAGTCAGCTCACTATATAGGGGTGGAAAGGCAGGTAGGTACCTTTAATGCAGAACAGAAAAAGAACGTCTCTTCTGCATTAAAATTCCTGCCGGTTTTCCTGCCTGTTTCAGTGGGGGTAATTTACTATAGCGTCGATAAATGATCCTGCAGTCCCAGAAAATAGCGCCTAATTAAGACTTCAACTCTCAGAAACTGGGCGCTAATACAAATGGAAAGCAGCGCTATTGCCGGCAAAAATGCCTGTCAGATCACATATGCGGGAATAGTGGAAGTCAATAGGGCTTGAACCTGCAAAATCCAATGTTCTCACTGAAGGCTTATATGCAAGTTTGCCATAAAAAGTGTATGGGGACCCGGGTCCTGCCCCAGGGGACATGTATCAATTGGAAAAAATGTTTTTAAAACAGCCGTTTTTTCAGGAGCAGTGAAACAATAAAAATTAAAAATTCCTTTAAATATCGTGCCTGGTGGGTGTCTATAGTATGCCTGTAAAGTAGCGCACCTTTCCAGTGTTTATAACTGTACCGCAGCAAAATTACATTTCTAAAGGAAAAAATTTCATTTAAAATTGCTTGCGGCCGTAATGAATTGCCGGTTCCCTGCAATATAGAGTTAAAATCAAAGAAAAAAACGGCGTAGGTTCCCCACACAAGGGCCTGTTATGGACATTAGGGGAACTCCATGGCAGGCTGCAGGAAAAGAGGGGGGGGAGACGAGAGAACGCCCCCCCTCCTGGGCCGTACCAGGCCACAGGCCCTCAACATGGGGGGGTGCTTTGGGGTCCCTTCCAAAGCACCTTGTCCCCATGTTGATGTGGACAAGGGCCTCATCCCCACAACCCCTGCCCGGTGGTTGTGGGGGTCTGCTGGCGGTCGGCTTATCGGAATCTGGAAGCCCCCTTTAACAAGGGGACCCCCAGATCCCACCCCCCCATGTGAATGGATATCGGGTACATTGTACCCCTACACATTCACCAAAAAAAGCAGTGAAATGTGACAAAAGACAATAGCCGGTTTTTGACAATTCCTTTATTAAAAATTTCTTCTTTCCCTGCTTCTTCTCCTTCTTCCTCCAGCTTCTTCTTCCCCCGTTTCTTCCTCCATATTCCTCCGGTCTTCTCTATCTTCCTCCAACTTCTTCTTCCCCCGCTTCGTCCTCTGGTCTTTCTCCTCCACCGCTCCCGCTGAACATTCAAAAAACAAACCTTCTCCGATGCTGCGATGGGGTGGATGACATCACTCCGAGATCCTGCCCCTTGTGACTTCCCCGCCGGGGACATGATGGGTCAGTGATGTCACAAGGGGGCGGGGTCTCCTGATGACGCCATCCGGCGGCCATGCCCCATAGTTATATATGATATGTGTGCTATCATAGGCTCGTTGTTTTCATGTTCAGCAGGTCAGTGGCGGGAGTGGCGGAGGAGAAAGACCGGAGGAAAAAGCGGGGGAAGAAGAAGCTGGAGGAAGAAGGAGAAAACCGAAGGAAGACGGAGGAAGATGGAGGAAGAAGCGGGGGAAAGAAGAAGACATTTTTAATAAAGGAATTGTCAAAAAACGGATATTGTCTTTTGTCACATTTTACTGCTTTTTTTGGTGAATGGGTAGGGGTACAATGTACCCGATACCCATTCACATGGGGGGACTGGGATCTGGGGGCCCCCTTGTTGTAGGGGGCTTCCAGATTCCGATAAGCCCCCCAACCGAAGACCCCCACAACCACCGGTCAAGGGTTGTAGGGATGCGACCCTTGTCCCCATCAACAAGCACCCTCCCCATGTTGAGGTATGGTTCAGGAGGGGGGGCGCTCGCTTATCCCCCCCCCCTTTTCCTGACCTGCCAGGTTACGTGCTCGGATAAGGGTCTGGTATGGATTTTGGGGGGGCCATTTCTTTAAAAAAAATTGGCGCAGGGTTCCCCATAAAATCCATACCAGACCTGAAGGGTATGGGTTTTGGGGGGGACCCCATGTCAACTTTTTTTTTTATTTTGTCGTGGAATTCCAAAGGGCCTGGTTTGCACTGGGGGGGCTACGCTGTTTTTTTTTCTTGGTTTTTGAATAGCTGGATTTTTGGAATTCCACACCATAATATTATTGAATAATTACATACCATTGCATGCATTTGAAGAGTTTAAATGGTGGAATAAACCAAACTGATGTGCATTCACTTAGGTGATCAAAACACACATTAATTAATTAATTATACTCATTGTTACTGGATGTTCATCAAGGAATTCATCTGCACTATTTCACTATTTAGAACAGCACTAGTTGTTCACACTTTATGGACACTTGTTTATTTAATATCTATGTTTAGCAAGGCAACAGTTTTTATTGTTTCATTATAAGTCTGCCTTACGTTACGCAAAATGAAAGAAATGTTTTGCCTTTAGTTCAATGTTAACCACTTCACATCCCGCCCATGTACATATGACGTCCACAGGAGGGATCTCCCATCCTGGGTGGACATCATATGACATCCTGGGCTTCCCGGCCATCTAGGGGGCGCGCACGTCGCACCCACCGCATCGCTCAGGACCCAGTGCGCGTGTAAACACACAGATCCATGTCCTGTCAGAGGTGAGGAGACCGATGTGTGTTCCCAGTACAGAGGAACACAGATCGGTCTCCTCCCCTTGTGAGTCCCCTCCCCCTACAGTTAGAATCACTCCGTAGGGAACATATTTAACCCCTTCAGCGCCCCTAGTGTTAACCCCCTCCCTGCCAGTCACATTTACACAATAATCAGTGCAGTTTTATAGCACTAATCGCTGTATTAATGTGAATGGTCCCAAAAATGTGTCAAAAGTGTCCGATATGTCGGTCGCAATGTCACGGTCACAATAAGAATTGCAGATCGCCGCCATTACTAGTAAAAAAAAAAAAAAATGCAATAAATCTATCCCCTATTTTGTAGACGCTATAACTTTTGCGCAAACCAATAAATATATGCTTACTGCGATTTTTTTTAACAAAAATATGTAGAATACATATCGGCCTAAAATGAGGAAAACATTTTTTTTTTTTAAATTGTGATATTTATTAAATCAAAAAGTAAACAATATTGTGTTTTTTTCAAAATTGTCGCTCTACTTTTGTTTATAGCGCAAAAAATAAAAACTGATCAAATACCACCAAACGAAAGCTCTATTTATGGGGGGAAAAAACATAAAGATTTCATTTGGGTACAGTGTTGCGTGACCGCGCATTGTCATTTAAAGTGCAACATCGCTGAAAACTAAAAATTGGTCTGGGCAGGAGGGGGGTGAAAATGCCCTGTATTGAAGTGGTTAATTAAATATTTTTGTCCTGTGGGCTTTGTTAACATACTCAAGTAGATTCCCAGTGTATCTTCCTGTTAAATTAACGTTATCAACGGTCTAAGGTGAATTACAAAATAAAAGGAACGATTGTATTGGGTTCTCATAGGATTTGTATATAACCAGAGAAGGCGGGGCCGGTAACCCGGAAGTAGAATCATGGCAGTGGGCCGCCGGTCGTCGCAGCTTAGTGACGTGGGCAGTTCGACTCGCCATGTCGGCTCAGGCGCTGCAGGAACATTTCCGCGGAAACAGTAAGACCCGAGAATTCCCGGCACACAGCGCCAAGGTGCACTCGGTGGCCTGGAGCTGCGATGGGCGCCGCCTCGCTTCCGGTTCCTTCGACAAGACGGCCAGCGTGTTTGTTCTGGAGAAAGACCGACTGGTGAGAGGGCAGGAACCTGAGCCTATACTGCACGGTGCCCAGCTGGTAGCCCGGTCACGTGATATGACCTCTCATTGTCAGCCCAGTTGTGTGTGTGTGCTGTGTACTCCCATCCCTGGGCTCAGCTTGTGTTTGGACCTTCTGATTATTTGCACATCAGGGAATAATTGAAGGCACTGTCTGCATAAAAAAAAAAAAAAAAGCGAAGGCGAAAGTGTTGACCTTTATCAAGGTGCATTTATGGCTTTTTTTTTTTTTTGTTGCATAGAGCAAGTGTGTGGCGGGTGGAGTGCACAGTCTCTTGCAGTGTTTACACCACGCCATTGGTCAGTGTGGACCTTTTTGGTTAGTCTGAATTCACACCTGAGCATCACATTTTTGTGGTTTTTCTTTTTTGGGGCCGGTTCACAGGAACGCATTTTATGTTCCTGTGCGATTCACAACGCATGCAAAATGCACTACATTTGCCGTCTGCAGCCCCAACGTCAATACGAGGTTAACATCACCCCAACTGCAGGTCGCAAACACTGTTTGCCCCACACTGGATTGCATGGTACTTTTGTACCGTGCAATCGGGGTGCAGTGCATTTTTAAAAAGTAGCACATGCACTGCTTTTTAGTGCAGAGCGATTTTAGTCCATTTAAAATGAATGGGCTGAAATCGCACCGCACAGAACCACATGTGAATCCCACAAACGCACAGCTCCTAAGGGAGTTTTATCTCGTATTTGTGTGCATGTTGTGTTTTTTTGCGTTTTCAAGTTTTTGTATTCATCAATAGGGAAAACTATCATCTGTTACATCGTTTGTTGGTATGTGTTTTATTTTCAGCTGCTTCAAAAACGCACAAATCTGCCCAAATTGAACTTCATGCGAATCAGGGGCATGTGCTGTGGGTAGAGGTTAACAAAGACCGCAATATAATCCTGACATAGAGGGGGTTATTTACGAATAGCAAATCCACTTTGCACTACAAGTGCAAACTACAATTGCAAAGTGCACTTGAAATTGCACTGCAAGTGCACTTATAAGTGCAGTCGCTGTAAATCTGAGGGGTAGATCTGAAATGAGGGGAAGCTCTGCTGATTTTATTATCCAATCATGTGCAAGCTAAAATTTCACTTTGCACTTGTAGTGCAAAGTGGATTTGCCTTTCGTAAATAACCCCCGGAATCTAATCATTACTCTGTTAGAAAAAATGTGTGTATTGAGATTTTTCAGCCCTTTCTGTCTGACACGTTTATCAGGATTTTATTGCTGGGTTGCCACTCACTATTGACAGAGGGTTCTAACCCTTCAACGCTGCAAAATGAAAGACAGTTTTGTCTAGAGTTGAGTAGCTGCTGCTTCAGGCCAGGTTCACATTGGTACAACACGACTGTTGTACGACTATCGTCCTACTTTGCCCTGCAACATGAATCCTACTTCCATCCGACTTGAATGTCAGGATAAGGCCCCATGCACACGAGACGCTGTTATTTGCTGTTGAACGCGCATTCAGATCCAGTTGGACGCTTTTTTCAACTGCTCCTGAACCCATTCAATGTTATCCTATGTGTCCATGCACACACTCTAGTTTTTTGGCGTTTACAAGCAGTTGCGTTTAACCTCGTTTTTCCAGAAGCAAAAAAATGGGTTCAGACGCAAAAGTTTTCACGTTTCAGATGCTAAACGCTGCTAAACGCGGTACCGGCGTTTTGCCGCGTTTGCGTTTATAAGCGTTTTTAAAGGTGACCTATTTTTTAACATTAGAAATCTCAAAAATGATGGCAAATGATGAAAAACTATTAAAAAATATAAAAGAAAACTGTAATTGCTTGCATCCCATTGTGGACAATCCACAACTTGTGGCAGGTAAAGTGGCAAGTGGACAATCAACAACTTGTGTCAGGTGATGTGGCCAGGTGACGTGGCAAGTGGACAATCCACAGCTTGTGGCAGGTGACGTGGCCAGGTGACGTGGCCAGGTGACGTGGCAGGTAACGTGGCCAGGTGACGTGGCAAGTGGACAATCCACAACTTGTGGCAGGTGACGTGGCCAGGTGACGTGGCAAGTGGACAATTCACAACTTGTGGCAGGTGATGTGGCACGTGATGTGGCCAGGTGACGTGGAAAGTGGACAATCCACAACTTGTGGCAGGTGACGTGGCTAGATGACGTGGCAGGTAACATGGCTAGGTGACGTGGCCAGGTGACGTGGCAAGTGGACAATCCACAACTTGTGGCAGGTGACGTGGCCAGGTGACGTGGCAAGTGGACAATTCACAACTTGTGGCAGGTGAAGTGGCCAGGTGACATGGCAAGTGGACAATCCACAACTTGTGCCAGGTGACGTGGCAGGTAACGTGGCCAGGTGACGTGGCAGGTAACATGGCCAGGTAACGTGGCAAGTGGACAATCCACAACTTGTGGCAGGTGACGTGGCACGTGATGTGGCAAGGTGACGTGGCAAGTGGACAATCCACAACTTGTGCCAGGTGACGTGGCCAGGTGACGTGGCCAGGGGACAATCCACAACTTGTGGCAAGTGATACGCTAAATACAAGTACACTGCTGCTCTCTCAGCTGCTGCTACTCACTCTGGTCTCACAAACTGGCTGAAATGGTTAAAATTTACTGTTTTTTGAGCTTAGGGAGGGTCTATGATGAAACGCTTATAAACGCAAACGCGGTTAAACGCGGCCGCAAACGCGGCAAAACGCGCGTTTATAAACGCCGGTTTCAGCGTTTAAAAACGTGTGTTCAGCAGAGTTTGCACCTGCGTCTCGTGTGCATGGGGCCTAAGATTTTGCTCCAACTTTGTCATAGTCGACTTCTACTTTGACCAATCAAAACAATCCTAGTGTGACATCAATTCCTTTTACTGCTGCTGTAGTTACCATGTCGGATAGTTAGGACAAGGATCCGACTTCAATTATATTCGATGGGCTAAAGTCGGACCAAAGTAGTGCAAGAACCTTTTTCAAAGTCCGACCGACTTGTGTCGTACCAGTTGAGACGGCTCTCGCAGGAAAACATTGATTTACACACGTCATGCGCTTCCAAAGTTGGAGCGTTTGTCGTACCAGTGTGAACCTGGCCTTAATCATTTTGTTGTAGTAGGACTAACCATTTCACTGTGGCCATGAACGGATTCCTTAGCTTCCTTATAGCAACAGCTGTTGCATTTTGCTTATATAGCAGTTTACTCCAGCATTCTTTAGAACAGAGGTTCTCAGCCCTGTCCT